>JBBDGP010000210.1:2007500-2593917 GCA_037952835.1 Lithobates septentrionalis
GCAACACAAATATATGTGTATATATATTTACTGAAAATAGGTGATTGCCAAGTAGCCAATGCAGTTTAATGTGAAAGTTTTTATTGTATTAACTCTTTAAATCAGGGGTCTCAAACTGGCGGCCCTCCAGCTGTTGCAAAACTACAAGTCCCATCATGCTTCTGCCTGTGGGAGTCATGCTTGTAACTGTCAGCCTTGCAATGCCTCATGGGACTTGTAGTTTTGCAACAGCTGGAGGGCCGCCAGTTTGAGACCCCTGCTTTAAATGCATGCAATGGTATGTAAGTATTCAATTATATTATGATGTGACATTCCAAACACCACACACTAGCTAAAGGGCAGTTTACATTTCTTTGTTTGTTTATTTTAATTCACTTGTGCACTGAAAAAATAAACACAGCTGGTGGATGGTAGGTTGGCTGTTGTTTGAACTCATACCATGAGTGGTGTGGAGATATCCAAGCAGACCATTAAGCCATTGTGCTAAGTACAAGACCTGCATAATAGTGTAGTATTATTAAAGAATAAACATAAATAATTACTGCTTTATAGTCAACTAAATTAATAAATAATAAATCAAAAACATGAAAAAAACAACCTACAACAAATAGGTAACCTAAATGATTAATACATGTAACTTTACAGAATAGCAGACATTACTATGTAATAATCATTCAGAACTGCATTTCTTAGCAAAAGAAGGAAAAAAAAAATAGGAATACTAATTGCAATATAAATCAATAGATGCACGGGAACTAGAGCACATCTCTGATAAAAAATGTTTCTTTCACATACATGGATCATGGCTACAGTACAGTGCAATATAACAACTTGATAAGAATTGGCATTTGTATATACGCAGAAGCGCGAATTACCGGCAATTTAGAATTTGCAAACGTTTGTTCTCCGCTTATATCGCTGATTTTCATGCGCAAATTCGCCGTTTTGTTTCCATTTGGCTAAAATGGGCTCTATTATTTGCCATAGTGCCCAGTACTTCCTGGAGTTATAGTAAATGACCCCCATAATGTATATATATGTATACACATAAATATGACAGGGGGACATGCTTACAGCGTTGGGGGGTCTGAACGAGGCATAAGGAAGTTAAAAAACTTCCTCCTTCCCCCTCAGATCCCCCCAGATTTCCTCTTCACTCCCCGATTCACCACCTCTGAGCTGGTGAACCTGGGAGTGTGAATTCTGACACAGATCGCCAGTGAAGCGGTGAGATCACCGCTTCATAAACTGCCCGTTACTGTGTCATTCATGGGGATTCTCCGTGTGTAGAGATAATCGGCGGGAGAACAAGTTCAAACATGTTCTCCCCCGATTATCACTGCTTCATAAACGGACACCTATGTACTTTTATATAAAAATGATCTCCACTATGCGCTTTTATATAAAAATGATCTCCACTATACACTTTTATATAAACATTCATCTTTACTGTCTGCTTTTATATAAAAATTGATCTCTACTATGCACTTTTGTTTAAAAATGATCTCCACTATGCACTTTTATATAAAAAATGATCTCCACTATGCACTTTTTTTATAAAAATTGATATCTACTATCCGCTTTTATATAAAAATGTATCTCAACTATGCACTTTTATATAAAAATTGATCTCCACTATGCCCTTTTATATAAAAAATTATCTCCACTATGCACTTTTATATAAAAAATAATCTCCACTATATAAAAATTGATCTCCACTATGCGCTTTTATATAAATATGATTTCTACTATGCACTTTTATATAAAAATTATCTCCACTATGTACTTTTATACAAAAATGATCTCCACTATACACTTTTACATAAAAAATGATCTCCACTATGTACTTTTTTATGATCTCCACTATGCACTTTTATATAAAAATTGATCTCCACTATGCACTTTTATATAAAAAAAAAATGATCTCCACTATGCACTTTTATATAAAAATTGATCTCCACTATGCACTTTTATATAAAAATGATCTCCACTATACACTTTTATATAAAAATTTGATCTCCACTATGCACTTTTGTATAAAAATGATCTTCACTATACACTTTTATATAAAAATTGATCTCCAGTATGCACTTTTATATAAAAATTGATCTCCAGTATGCACTTTTATATAAAAATTGATCTCCAGTATGCACTTTTATATAAAAATTGATCTCCACTATGCACTTTTATATAAAAATGATCTCCACTATACACTTTTATATAAAAATTCATCTTTACTGTCTGCTTTTATATAAAAATTGATCTCCACTATGCACTTTTGTATAAAAATTGATCTCTACTATGCACTTTTATATAAAAATTGATCTCCACTGTGAACTTTTTTATAAAAATTGATCTCCACTATGCACTTTTATGTAAAAATGATCTCCACTATATACTTTTATATAAAAAATGATCTCCACTATGAACTTTTATGTAAAAATGATCTCCACTATGCACTTTAATGTAAAAATTGATCTCCACTATGTGCTTTTATATAAAAATTGATCTCCACTATGCACTTTTATATAAAAAATGATTTCCACTATGCGCTTTTATATAAAAATGATCTCCACTATACACTTTTATATAAAAATTGATCTCCACTTTGCACTTTTATATAAAAATTGATCTCCACTATGCACTTTTGTATAAAAATGATCTTCACTATACACTTTTATATTAAAATCGATCTCCGGTATGCACTTTTATATAAAAATGATCTCCACTATGCGCTTTTATATAAAAATGATCTCCACTATGCACTTTTATATAAAAATTGATCTCCACTATACACTTTTATATAAACATTGATCTCCACTATACACTTTTATATGAAAATTGATCTCCACTATGCACTTTTGTATAAAAATGATCTTCACTATACACTTTTATATAAAAATTGATCTCCAGTATGCACTTTTATATAAAAATTGATCTTCACTATACACTTTTATATAAAAATTGATCTCCAGTATGCACTTTTATATAAAAATTGATCTCCAGTATGCACTTTTATATAAAAATTGATCTCCAGTATGCACTTTTATATAAAAATTGATCTCCACTATGCACTTTTATATAAAAATGATCTCCACTATACACTTTTATATAAAAATTCATCTTTACTGTCTGCTTTTATATAAAAATTGATCTCCACTATGCACTTTTGTATAAAAATTGATCTCTACTATGCACTTTTATATAAAAATTGATCTCCAGTATGCACTTTTATATAAAAATTGATCTCCACTATGCACTTTTATATAAAAATGATCTCCACTATACACTTTTATATAAAAATTCATCTTTACTGTCTGCTTTTATATAAAAATTGATCTCCACTATGCACTTTTGTATAAAAATTGATCTCTACTATGCACTTTTATATAAAAATTGATCTCCACTGTGAACTTTTTTATAAAAATTGATCTCCACTATGCACTTTTATGTAAAAATGATCTCCACTATATACTTTTATATAAAAAATGATCTCCACTATGAACTTTTATGTAAAAATGATCTCCACTATGCACTTTAATGTAAAAATTGATCTCCACTATGTGCTTTTATATAAAAATTGATCTCCACTATGCACTTTTATATAAAAAATGATTTCCACTATGCGCTTTTATATAAAAATGATCTCCACTATACACTTTTATATAAAAATTGATCTCCACTTTGCACTTTTATATAAAAATTGATCTCCACTATGCACTTTTGTATAAAAATGATCTTCACTATACACTTTTATATTAAAATCGATCTCCGGTATGCACTTTTATATAAAAATGATCTCCACTATGCGCTTTTATATAAAAATGATCTCCACTATGCACTTTTATATAAAAATTGATCTCCACTATACACTTTTATATAAACATTGATCTCCACTATACACTTTTATATGAAAATTGATCTCCACTATGCACTTTTGTATAAAAATGATCTTCACTATACACTTTTATATAAAAATTGATCTCCAGTATGCACTTTTATATAAAAATTGATCTTCACTATACACTTTTATATAAAAATTGATCTCCAGTATGCACTTTTATATAAAAATTGATCTCCAGTATGCACTTTTATATAAAAATTGATCTCCAGTATGCACTTTTATATAAAAATTGATCTCCACTATGCACTTTTATATAAAAATGATCTCCACTATACACTTTTATATAAAAATTCATCTTTACTGTCTGCTTTTATATAAAAATTGATCTCCACTATGCACTTTTGTATAAAAATTGATCTCTACTATGCACTTTTATATAAAAATTGATCTCCACTGTGAACTTTTTTATAAAAATTGATCTCCACTATGCACTTTTATGTAAAAATGATCTCCACTATATACTTTTATATAAAAAATGATCTCCACTATGAACTTTTATGTAAAAATGATCTCCACTATGCACTTTAATGTAAAAATTGATCTCCACTATGTGCTTTTATATAAAAATTGATCTCCACTATGCACTTTTATATAAAAAATTATTTCCACTATGCGCTTTTATATAAAAATGATCTCCACTATACACTTTTATATAAAAATTGATCTCCACTTTGCACTTTTATATAAAAATTGATCTCCACTATGCACTTTTGTATAAAAATGATCTTCACTATACACTTTTATATTAAAATCGATCTCCGGTATGCACTTTTATATAAAAATGATCTCCACTATGCGCTTTTATATAAAAATGATCTCCACTATGCACTTTTATATAAAAATTGATCTCCACTATACACTTTTATATAAACATTGATCTCCACTATACACTTTTATATGAAAATTGATCTCCACTATGCACTTTTGTATAAAAATGATCTTCACTATACACTTTTATATAAAAATTGATCTCCACTTTGTACTTTTATATAAAAATGATCTCCACTATACACTTTTATATAAAAATTGATCTCCACTATGCACTTTTATATAAAAATTGATCAACACTATGCACTTTTATATAAAAAATGATCTCCACTATACACTTTTATATAAACATTCATCTTTACTGTCTTCTTTTATATAAAAATTGATCTCTACTATGCACTTTTGTATAAAAATGTATCTCAACTATGCACTTTTATATAAAAATTGATTTCCACTATGCCCTTTTATATAAAAATTGATCTCCACTATGCACTTTTATATAAAAATTATCTCCACTATGCGCTTTTATATAAAAAATAATCTCCACTATGCACTTTTATATAAAAATTATCTCCACTATGCGCTTTTATATAAAAAATAATCTCCACTATGTTCTTTTATATAAAAATGATCTCCAATATGCACTTTTATATAAAAATTGATCTCCACTATGCGCTTTTATATAAAAAATGATCTCCACTATGCACTTTTATATAAAAAATGATCTCCACTATACACTTTTATAGAAAATTGATCTCCACTATGCGCTTTTATATAAAAAATGATCTCCACTATGTACTTTTATAGAAAAATGATCTCCACTATGCACTTTTATAGAAAAATGTGTAAAAAAGTAGGGAATGGCGCTGTGCAAAAAAGGGGGTATATTGGTATATTTTGTGTCTAATAATAGTAGTAGGTGCACCAATGTGACATGTTGCAAGGAACACCAGTAAGTAGTACCCTCAAAGTGCAGTGCTATTAATTAATAAATAATGATAATAAAGTGCTAAACAGTAGATAATCAATCAGAAAATAAATATAAAAATACACAATTATAATCTCATGTGCAAATATTAATAGGTTAACCACTAGTATTGTGAAAAAAGTGTCAAGTGCAGTGTTCCATCTACCCCCTGGGTGATAGAAATGGAGATGCAAATAAAAATAAAAAAGTGTCCACAATCCTCTATAGTGTATAAAGTAAAGGGTATCGACAGCCCTCTATAATGAAGTGCTAAAAAGCAATATGAAAAATGGATACGTGAAAAAATACACAACAAATGTGCAAATATTAAGACCCAGAATATTAAATGGTTGATATATATATATAAAGGTAAGTCTCTAATTTCCTGATGTATATAAAGGTAAGTCTCTAGTTTCCTGATGGTGAACCAATATAAAGCCTCATATGAAGGTGGCAGAGAAGTTCATGTCATGTCTTCCACAGGATTTCCTCCAAAAATTTTTTAAAACAAACACACTCCCCCCGATGTGATTCCACTCACCGGAACGTTGTACCCCTGCAGGGGTCTAGGCATAGGAAGTGTGTGCGCCAGATCCCGATCCAGTCTAGATGTCGGTCCGATCCCCGTATGTCGGTATCCTCTCAACCCGGATCAGCCACTCATGGAGGGGATGGGGGAAGATGACAATCCCCTGTAGTAGTCCTATTTCCGGTCGGACATCCACTCCAGAGCATTATATGAAAAAAAGGAGGTGCTCCACATAGCGTGACTCCATAAAATAGTTTTTATTTAAAAAATCCAAAAATAGCACATTAAGTCCAAGGAATTGAAAACCAATCAATTATTAAAAAGGGGAGGGAGCCTGCAAGCTCTCTGACTCCCCTAGCCGTTCCGGGACGCAGCGTAGTGTGCAGCTACCGCTTGCGTTCCACCGGTCCGCTATCGAAAACCACAGTGACAGGAAGTGACGTTGTGCGTGCCAAGATAGTCCCGCCTTACGCGTTTCGTCACACGGACGTCATCGGAGGCGCTCCACTATACACTTTTACATAAAAAATGATCTCCACTTTGTACTTTTATATAAAAATGATCTCCACTATACACTTTTATATAAAAATTGATCTCCACTATCTGCTTTTATATAAAAATTGATCTCCACTATGTACTTTTATATAAAAATGATCTCCACTTATCACTTTTACATAAAAAATGATCTCCAGTATGCACTTTTATATAAAAATTGATCAACACTATGCACTTTTATATAAAAAATGATCTCCACTATACACTTTTATATAAAAATGATCTCCACTATACACTTTTATATAAAAAATAATCTCCACTATGCACTTTTATATAAAAATTATCTCCACTATGTGCTTTTATATTAAAAAAATGATCTCCAGTATGCGCTTTTATATAAAAAATTGATCTCCACTATACACTTTTATATAAAAATGATCTCCACTATGCACTTTTATATAAAAAATGATCTCCACTATGCACTTTTATATAAAAATTGAAGTCCACTATGCACTTTTATATAAAAATTGATCTCCACTATGCACTTTTATATAAAAATCATCTCCACTATGCACTTTTAAATAAAAAATGATCTCCACTATGCACTTTTATATAAAAATGATCTCCACTATACACTTTTATATAAAAATTGATCTCCACTATGCACTTTTATATAAAAATTGATCTCCACTATGCACTTTTATATAAAAATTGAAGTCCACTGTGCCCTTCTATATAAAAAATGATCTCCCCTATACACTTTTATATAAAAATTGATCTCCACTATGCACTTTTATTTAAAAAATCATCTCCACTTTGCACTTTTGTAAAAAAATGATCTTCACTATACACTTTTATATTAAAATTGATCTCCGGTATGCACTTTTATATAAAAATGATCTCCACTATGCGCTTTTATATAAAAATGATCTCCACTATGTACTTTTATATAAAAATTCATCTTTACTGTCTGCTTTTATATAAAAATTGATCTCCACTATGCACTTTTATATAAAAAATGATCTCCACTATGCACTTTTATATAAAAATTGATCTCTACTATCCGCTTTTATATAAAAATATATCTCCACTATGCACTTTTATATAAAAATTGATCTCTACTATGCCCTTTTATATAAAAATTGATCTCCACTATGCACTTTTATATAAAAATTATCTCCACTATGCGCTTTTATATAAAAAATAATCTCCACAATGCACTTTTATATAAAAAATAATCTCCACTATGCGCTTTTATATAAAAAATAATCTCTACTATGTTCTTTTATATAAAAATGATCTCCAATATGCACTTTTATATAAAAATTGATCTCCACTATGTACTTTTATATAAAAATGATCTCCACTATGCACTTTTATATAAAAATTGATCTCCACTATGCACTTTTATATAAAAAAAATGATCTCCACTATACACTTTTATATAAACATTGATCTCCACTATGCACTTTTATATAAAAAATAATCTCCACTATGCGCTTTTATATAAAAAATAATCTCTACTATGTTCTTTTATATAAAAATGATCTCCAATATGCACTTTTATATAAAAATTGATCTCCACTATGTACTTTTATATAAAAATGATCTCCACTATGCACTTTTATATAAAAATTGATCTCCACTATGCACTTTTATATAAAAAAAATGATCTCCACTATGCACTTTTATATAAAAATTGATCTCCACTATGCACTTTTATATAAAAATGATCTCCACTATACACTTTTATATAAAAATTTGATCTCCACTATGCACTTTTGTATAAAAATGATCTTCACTATACACTTTTATATAAAAATTGATCTCCAGTATGCACTTTTATATAAAAATTGATCTCCAGTATGCACTTTTATATAAAAATTGATCTCCACTATGCACTTTTATTTAAAAAAAATGATCTCCACTATACACTTTTTTATAAAAATGATCTCCACTATACACTTTTATATAAAAATTCATCTTTACTGTCTGCTTTTATATAAAAATTGATCTCCACTATGCACTTTTGTATAAAAATTGATCTCTACTATGCACTTTTATATAAAAATTGATCTCCACTGTGAACTTTTTTATAAAAATTGATCTCCACTATGCACTTTTATGTAAAAATGATCTCCACTATATACTTTTATATAAAAAATTATCTCCACTATGTACTTTTATGTAAAAATGATCTCCACTATGCACTTTAATGTAAAAATTGATCTCCACTATGTGCTTTTATATAAAAATTGATCTCCACTATGCACTTTTATATAAAAAATGATTTCCACTATGTGTTTTTATATAAAAATGATCTCCACTATACACTTTTATATAAAAATTGATCTCCACTTTGCACTTTTATATAAAACTTGATCTCCACTATGCACTTTTGTATAAAAATGATCTTCACTATACACTTTTATATTAAAATCGATCTCCGGTATGCACTTTTATATAAAAATGATCTCCACTATGCGCTTTTATATAAAAATGATCTCCACTATACACTTTTATATAAAAATTCATCTTTACTGTCTGCTTTTATATAAAAATTGATCTCCACTATGCACTTTTATATAAAAAAAATGATCTCCACTATGCACTTTTATATAAAAATTGATCTCCACTATGCACTTTTAAATAAAAAATGATCTCCACTATGCACTTTTATATAAAAAAAATGATCTCCACTATGCACTTTTATATAAAAATGATCTCCACTATGCACTTTTATATAAAAATTAATCTCCACTATGCACTTTTATATAAAAATTGAAGTCCACTGTGCCCTTCTATATAAAAAATGATCTCCCCTATACACTTTTATATAAAAATTGATCTCCACTATGTACTTTTATATAATTATGATCTCCACTATGCCGTTTTATATAAAAATTGATCTCCACTATGCACTTTTATTTAAAAAATCATCTCCACTATGCACTTTTGTATAAAAATGATCTTCACTATACACTTTTATATAAAAATTCATCTTTACTGTCTGCTTTTATATAAAAATTGATTTCCACTATGCACTTTTGTATAAAAATGATCTCCACTATGCACTTTTATATAAAAAATGATCTCCACTATGCACTTTTATATAAAAATTGATCTCTACTATCCGCTTCTATATAAAAATGTATCTCCACTATGCACTTTTATATAAAAATTGATCTCCACTATGCCCTTTTATATAAAAATTGATCTCCACTATGCACTTTTATATAAAAATTATCTCCACTATGCACTTTTATATAAAAAATAATCTCCACTATGCGCTTTTATATAAAAAATAATCTCTACTATGTTCTTTTATATAAAAATGATCTCCAATATGCACTTTTATATAAAAATTGATCTCCACTATGTACTTTTATATAAAAATGATCTCCACTATGCACTTTTATATAAAAATTGATCTCCACTATGCACTTTTATATAAAAAAAATGATCTCCACTATACACTTTTATATAAACATTGATCTCCACTATGCACTTTTATATAAAAAATAATCTCCACTATGCGCTTTTATATAAAAAATAATCTCTACTATGTTCTTTTATATAAAAATGATCTCCAATATGCACTTTTATATAAAAATTGATCTCCACTATGTACTTTTATATAAAAATGATCTCCACTATGCACTTTTATATAAAAATTGATCTCCACTATGCACTTTTATATAAAAAAAATGATCTCCACTATGCACTTTTATATAAAAATTGATCTCCACTATGCATTTTTATATAAAAATGATCTCCACTATGCACTTTTGTATAAAAATGATCTCCACTATGCACTTTTATATAAAAATTGATCTCCACTATGTACTTTTATATAAAAATGATCTCCACTATGCACTTTTATATAAAAATCGATCTCCACTATGCACTTTTATATAAAAAAATGATCTCCACTATACACTTTTATATAAACATTGATCTCCACTATGCACTTTTATATAAAAAATAATCTCCACTATGCGCTTTTATATAAAAAATAATCTCTACTATGTTCTTTTATATAAAAATGATCTCCAATATGCACTTTTATATAAAAATTGATCTCCACTATGTACTTTTATATAAAAATGATCTCCACTATGCACTTTTATATAAAAATTGATCTCCACTATGCACTTTTATATAAAAAAATGATCTCCACTATGCACTTTTATATAAAAATTGATCTCCACTATGCATTTTTATATAAAAATGATCTCCACTATACACTTTTATATAAAAATTTGATCTCCACTATGCACTTTTGTATAAAAATGATCTTCACTATACACTTTTATATAAAAATTGATCTCCAGTATGCACTTTTATATAAAAATTGATCTCCAGTATGCACTTTTATATAAAAATTGATCTCCAGTATGCACTTTTATATAAAAATTGATCTCCACTATGCACTTTTATATAAAAATGATCTCCACTATGCACTTTTATATAAAAATGATCTCCACTATACACTTTTATATAAAAAATGATCTCCACTATGTACTTTTATTTAAAAATGATCTCCACTATGCACTTTAATGTAAAAATTGATCTCCACTATGTGCTTTTATATAAAAATTGATCTCCACTATGCACTTTTATATAAAAAATGATCTCCACTATGCGCTTTTATATAAAAATGATCTCCACTATACACTTTTATATAAAAATTGATCTCCACTTTGCACTTTTATATAAAAATTGATCTCCACTATGCACTTTTGTATAAAAATGATCTTCACTATACACTTTTATATTAAAATCGATCTCCGGTATGCACTTTTATATAAAAATGATCTCCACTATGCGCTTTTATATAAAAATGATCTCCACTATACACTTTTATATAAAAATTCATCTTTACTGTCTGCTTTTATATAAAAATTGATCTCCACTATGCACTTTTGTATAAAAATGATCTCCACTATGCACTTTTATATAAAAAATGATCTCCACTATGCACTTTTATATAAAAATTGATCTCCACTATGCACTTTTATATAAAAATTGATCTCCACTATGCACTTTTATATAAAAATGATCTCCACTATGCACTTTTGTAAAAAAATGATCTCCACTATGCACTTTTATATAAAAAATGATCTCCACTATGCACTTTTATATAAAAAATGATCTCCACTATACACTTTTATATGAAAATTGATCTCCACTATGCACTTTTGTATAAAAATGATCTTCACTATACACTTTTATATAAAAATTGATCTCCAGTATGCACTTTTATATAAAAATTGATCTCCAGTATGCACTTTTATATAAAAATTGATCTCCAGTATGCACTTTTATATAAAAATTGATCTCCACTATGCACTTTTATATAAAAATGATCCCCACTATACACTTTTATATAAAAATTCATCTTTACTGTCTGCTTTTATATAAAAATTGATCTCCACTATGCACTTTTGTTTAAAAATTATCTCCACTATTCACTTTTATATAAAAATTGATCTCTACTATCCGCTTTTATATAAAAATGTATCTCCACTATGCACTTTTATATAAAAATTGATCTCCACTATGCACTTTTATATAAAAAATTGTCTCCACTATGCACTTTTATATAAAAAATAATCTCCACTATGGACTTTTATATAAAAAATAATCTCCACTATGCACTGTTATATAACAATTGATCTCCACTGAGGTGTCCGTTTATGAAGCAGTGAAATCTATTCACTGCTTCGTTCACCGGCATTCACAGTGAAGATTTTTCTCCTCTGTGTGCCAGTTTATGAAGCTTTGTAGATCGCTTCACCTTTGGAGGAGTGAAGTGATCTGCAAATGCTTCAAACAGTGGAGAACGGCCCCTGATACTGGAATCTCGTGAGACTTTACGAGATTACAGTACCAGATGTCAGTTTATCAAGCAGTGATAAATTATCACCGCTCAAAGGCGTGGATTAATGTTAACAAAATAACGAGTCCCCCTACATTATACACATATGTATACACACACATGATATATATATACATATACACATTATGGGGGTCATTTACTATAGCGCTATGGCGCTAATTCGCGCAAATTGCCGCGAATTAGCGCTAATTCGCGGCAATTTAGCGCGAATTAGCGCTAATTCGCGCTAAAACGGTATTCACTATAGCGCTGGTGAGAAAATACTCCCAAAATCGAATTTACTATAGCTCCCTGAAACTAAATAGAGCCCAAACCCTTACTCTGCTAAAACCTAGAGAATTGCACATGGAAATAATGTTTAGAGCATGATATAATTGCCTAAATGGTACTGAAATATGCGGTATATTATTTAAAGATTATCTGCTTTTAAACTGTGTGAAAAAGTGATTTCTACACTGAAATATCTTTAAAAGTCTGAAAAGTGAAAAATTCCCCGTTTTGGACAACTAGGTGCCAACACAACTGAGCATGCTCAGACCTGAAAATAACTCTCATTTTAACTCAAGTGTCTTTTTTACCTGGAGGTATAGTAAATACCAAAATGAGAGCTAATTAGAGAGCATTTTTTGGGAGTTAAAATCTGCTCTAATTTAGTCCAAATGAAGTTTCAGTCACTGATTCTAATGGAACAATTCTAACTTTCACAAAAAAACCTTTTTAATGTTGAGATGAAATGTATCTTTCTGTGAAATACATTTTCCTTTGCAACATTGTTGCTTCTACTTAAAATATTTTGATTCTAAGAATGCTACAATGTGGAATGTTTTGATGTTTTGGTAAAATATATTTTTCTCTGTCACTTTCACTTGTTACTCTCAATCTCACAACAATCTTTAACCTAAACTCACACAGGTGTCTTTACAATCCACAAACAATACCATTGCTGATGAAAATTTAAAATGAATCACAATTTTTTGTGCTTTTTATTATTTCCAAATATTCATAATTTGAGCCCAAAAAATGTGATATACACTACCGTTCAAAAGTTTGGGGTCACCCAAACAATTTTGTGTTTTCCATGAAAAGTCACACTTATTCACCACCATACGTTGTGAAATGAATAGAAAATAGAGTCAAGACATTGACAAGGTTAGAAATAATGATTTGTATTTGAAATAACATTGTTTTTACATCAAACTTTGCTTTCATCAAAGAATCCTCCTTTTGCAGCAATTACAGCATTGCACACCTTTGGCATTCTAGCTGTTAATTTATTGAGGTAAGCTGGAGAAATTGCACCCCACGCTTCTAGAAGCAGCTCCCACAAGTTGGATTGGTTGGATGGGCACTTCTGGCGTACCATACGGTCAAGCTGCTCCCACAACAGCTCAATGGGGTTCAGATTTGGTGACTGTGCTGGCCACTCCATTACCGATAGAATACCAGCTGCCTGCTTCTGCTGTAAATAGTTCTTGCACAATTTGGAGGTGTGTTTAGGGTCATTGTCCTGTTGTAGGATGAAATTGGCTCCAATCAAGCGCTGTCCACTGGGTATGGCATGGCGTTGCAAAATGGAGTGATAGCCTTCCTTATTCAGAATCCCTTTTACCCTGTACAAAGCTCCCACCTTACCAGCACCAAAGCAACCCCAGACCATCACATTACCTCCACCATGCTTAACAGATGGCGTCAGGCATTCTTCCAGCATCTTTTCATTTGTTCTGCGTCTCACAAACGTTCTTCTTTGTGATCCAAACACCTCAAACTTGGATTCATCCGTCCACAACACTTTTTTCCAGTCTTCCTCTGTCCAATGTCTGTGTTCTTTTGCCCATCTTAATCTTTTTCTTTTATTGGCCAGTCTCAGATATTGCTTTTTCTTTGCCACTCTGCCCTGAAGCCCAAAATCCCGCAGCCGCCTCTTCACTGTAGATGTTGACACTGGTGTTTTGCGGGTACTATTTAATGAAGATGCCAGTTGGGGACCTGTGAGGCGTCTGTTTCTCAAACTAGAGACTCTAATGTGCTTATCTTCTTGCTTAGTTGTGCAACGCAGCCTCCCACTTCTTTTTCGACTCTGGTTAGAGCCTGTTTGTGCTGTCCTCTGAAGGGAGTAGTACACACCGTTGTAGGAAATCTTCAATTTCTTTGCAATTTCTCGCATGGAATAGCCTTCATTTCTAAGAACAAGAATAGACTGTCGAGTTTCAGATGAAAGTTCTCTTTTTCTGGCCATTTTGAGCGTTTAATTGACCCCACAAATGTGATGCTCCAGAAACTCAATCTGCTCACAGGAAGGTCAGTTTTGTAGCTTCTGGAAGGAGCTAGACTGTTTTTAGATGTGTGAACATGATTGCACAAGGGTTTGCTAATCATCAATTAGCCTTCTGAGCCAATGAGCAAACACATTGTACCATTAGAACACTGGAGTGATACTTGCTGGAAATGAGCCTCTATACACCTATGTAGATATTGCACCAAAAACTAGACATTTGCAGTTAGAATAGTCATTTACCACATTAGCAATGTATAGAGTATATTTGTTTAAAGTTAGGACTAGTTTAAAGTTAGCTTCATTTAAAAGTACAGTGTTTTTCCTTCAAAAATAAGGACATTTCAATGTGACCCCAAACTTTTGAACGGTAGTGTATGTACCAACATCAGAAATCAAAATGTAATTCCCCAAAATTTGAGGGTAATATTCTACTCTCACCCACAAAAAAACACCAAATATCACAGAATAAATCAAGAAGAATAACTCTTGAGTAATGTAATTCCATCACCTGTATGTCCATAGAAATGCAGTATTTATGTGTTTTTATGTGTAGTTATGTGTAGGAGGGTCTCACATGTGGCAGCTCTGTGGCTTAGAGGTTAGAACTTCTGCTTAGTATCTCTGAGGGTCTGGGTTCAAATCCCAACCATGTTACTTCATGTAGAGAAGTTGTCTCATCTCCCAGGTCCTATAACTATGTCTAATTGTAGTAGTTATGTGTAGGAGGGTTCCACCACCATTGTAAGTCTTTTCCAGATACACTATATAGCCAAAAGTATTGGGACGCCTGCCTTTACACACACATGAACTTTAATGGCAGCCCAGTCTTAGTCCGTAGGGTTAAAATTTGATTTGACCCACCCTTTGCCGCTAGAACAGCTTCTGGGAAGGCTGTCCACAAGGTTTAGTCTGCCTATGGGAATGTTTGATCATTCTTCCAGAAGTGCATTTGTGAGGCCAGGCACTGATGTTGGATGAGAAGGCCTGGCTTGCAGTCTCTACTCTAATTCAGCCAAAGGGTGTTCTATCGGGTTGAGGCCAGGACTCTGTGCAGGCCAGTCAAGTTTCTCCACCCCAAACTTGCTCATCCATGTCTTTATGGACCTTGCTTTGTGTGCTGGTGTGCAGTCATGTTGGAACAGGAAGGGGCTTTCCCCAAACTGTCCCCACAAAGTTGGGAGCATGAAATTGTCCAAAATGTCTTGGTATGCTGACGCCTTAAGAGTTCCCTTCTCTGAAACTAAGAGGCCAAGCCCAACCCCTGAAAAACAACCCCGCACCATAATCCCCCTCCACCAAATCATTTGGACCAGTGCACAAAGCAAGGTCCATAAAGACATGGATGAGTGATTTTGGGGTGGAGGAACTTGACTGGCCTGCACAGAGTCCTGACCTCAACACAACAGAACACCTTAGGGATAAATTAGAGAGGAGACTGTAGGTCAGGCCTTCTCGTCCAACATCAGTGCCTGATCTCACAAATGCACTTGGAAGAATGGTCAAACATTCCCATAGACACACTCCTAAACCTTGTGGACAAGAAGAGTTGAAGCTGTTATAGCTGCAAAGGGTGGGCAAAATGAGTTTTGAACCCAATACTAATACTGGGGTGCCATTACAGTTCATGTGTGTTTAAAGGCAGGCATCCCAATACTTAGGCCAATATACTGTATATTGCTTGTGACACTGAGCATGGCTATGGACTTAGGGCTGGTTCACACCACAGAGATGCAGAGAACATGTGTGGGTCTGCCCTGGTGGCTTAGTGGGTAGCAGTTATGTCTAGCAGCACCTGGGATGTTGGTTCAATTCCCCAACATGCTAATGCTTGTGTTGAAGTTTATATGTTCTCCCTGTGTGGGTTTCTCACCACAATCTAAAGACATGCAGGCATCTTATTTGTCTCCTGTCGAAATAGGGTCTAATGTAAGAAAGTTAATTTTGGACTTTATATTGGAAGCTCATTGCAGCCAGGGACTGATGTTAATGTTTATTAGCACTAATCATGCCCAGGGACTTGGACATTTCAAATTTTAGGGTTTACACTGCACAGGTACATATGCTTAGAAAACTGTTGCTTTGTTTATGTGGATGCAAATGGACTTTGATCTTTGTCCTGTAGTTGGAGATTTGATGCACATAGCCAAGGCTAAAGCTGGCCATACACCATACAATTTTCCTGTTCAATTTTCTTTAGATTTACCTTCAACTATGTAGTACAAGGGCCTGCCTGATTGCATCCAAATTGAAAGTGTTTAGGTTTGACCTCCTATTATATGGTTTTGGTAAATCTAAAGGAAAGTTGAACAGGAAAATTGAATAGTGTATGGCCAGCCTAAGGCTGGCCATACACTATTCAATTTTCCTGTTCAACATTCCTTTAGATTTACCAAAACCATATAATATGAGGTGAAACCTAAACCTTTTCAATGTGTATGCAATCAGGCAGGCCCTTGCACTACATAGTTGAAGGTGAATCTAAAGAAAATTGAATAAGAAAATTGTATGGTGTATGGCCAACTTAACACAGTTGCAAATCCTATTATGTGTTCCTGCTCATCAGGTGCAATCACTTTAGACATACATGAAGAGACAGATTGAAAGATACTGGTGGGCGTGTACTTCTATTGGGTGTGTCAGTGTGCTAACAATACAACCTCTCTTATATAAAGGCCTGCAGTAGGGGGGTTCGTTTGGCCTGAGAAGGTCAGGTTTTTTGTTGTGAGGGAGAAGGAATGATATTGGGAGATTTGATTAAATTCTTGTGCATTTTTCAATCAAAAGTGGGTTTATGTGGCCATGCTGTCAATGTTATGTGTGTATTGTTCCTGTCTGATCATGCAAACATCGTTTGGAAGCATCTGCTGACCTACTGTGTTGCCCGTTATACACTGAAATTAAAGCTGTGTCCACTCTAAGGTTTTGTCTAATTTTAGATTGTAAGCTCCTAATGAGCAGGGCCCTTAAAATTCCGTTGCTAAATGTAGCACCATATATCCTGTCCAAATTTTTTTTGAAGCTAGTAAATGTAATTTTTTTTTTTTTCTGCTGGTAAAATAAAAGTACATTGAGCTTTTGTTGTGGTGTGTGTGTGGTTTATTTTTTTTTATTTTTTTATTTTTTTCCTTCTACTTTTCTTTCTTTAGTTTTTGTGGGTGGTGGTTTTGGGAAAGTGCAATATCTCTTATATTTTATTTCAATATGTATTTGTGCACCAAAAAACGAATCTCTTTGCCCTGGTTCACATGCTACTTTGAAATTGCGCTACTTCACTTGAAGTAGCACAATTTCAAAGTAGCAAGGTCAGCGTGATTTCAGGTGGCTTCATACACAAATGGCTATTGAAGTTGCACCTGAAATCGGCAAAAGTAGTGCAGGAACTACTTTAGCAAATTGATGCGGTGCCACAAAAAAATGTTGCATCAATTGGAACAGTGCCATTGCCAATAGTCATGCGATTTGATCTCTCAAATTGCATGACCAATCGCTCCAATGTAAACCTAGGCTTCTGCACAACTGCAAGTTATATATAAAGATTCCACCTTTATCACTAACAACTGTGGAGAATTGCAGGTAATGAATTCAGCTGGTGGATAGGCAGTGTTTGAATGTGTCAGCTCTGGTTCACATTGGTGTGATTTGACATGTCAAATCTGTGGCAATTGCACTGTTCTAATTGGTGCGATTTGTATTGATATTGGTGCAGAAACCTGCACTGATGTCTCTGATATTGCCCCCACAGTCGGGACTGACATGCAGGAATGAAATTGTGTGATTTCAGCTGAACGATTTCCTCCCTCTGTCAGTGTGAACCAGGGCTCAAACTGGGCCTTTTGCCTTTGTAATTCACCTGCTGCTAACCCAGGGACACCATTTCTTAGCAAACTCCCTTAAGTTTACCTTCAAATATATGTAGAAATACAGATTTGCATATCTGAAAATAAAAAAATACTAATCATGGTTGAGATCAAATATTCGCAGCGGCAATCAAAAGCGTGGTTTCACCTTCTGACCTGGAAATTAGTCATTGTATGCACCCGGAAGTTCCTGTGCTGGTCAGGATCTCCATCTAGGTGGACATGGTGAGGTCTCTTTAGCAGAGAGGAGGTGCTGCTTATTGGCCGGGTAAGTGTAGGATATGTACTTGTACTTAATCAATGCGGGGGTGGATGTCATAGTTAGATTTGGTGTGGGTGGGGTTCATTGATTTGTTTGGCATCACCACACATTTGCTTCCGTCCCATGTGCACACATCACTTCCTGCATTTGTTCTGCTGATGTAAATCAGTAAGGACTATGCAAGTATAAATGAGAGCTCTTTTTATTAAAATATATATGACTTGTTTCACAGCTGGGCGAATTTTCCAGCAAATTTGGACCTTTGAGTTGCATGTCAAGTTGTACCCCATGATTCTCAATGACAACCATTCATATCTGTGCTACTTTAAGTCGCACCAACTTCAAAGTAGTCCCTGTACTACTTTGGTGTGACTTGAGGTATATCGGGTACAATATTACACAGGAATTCCCAGAAGTTGGGGCCAAGTTGCAGCGGCAAAGTGGCAGCAAAATAGTGTGACTTTCAGGTTGCAGCAGTGTGAATGAGATTCAAGGATAACACCTTTGAATTTGGCCCTATTGTCACTTGTGCATCCTGAAGGTGTAGCAAATTCGTCCCTGCACTACCTTGGTTTGACTTTGATGCAATTTGAGGTCCATACACCACAAGATTACACAGACATTGCTTCAAGTCCTGACAAATCTGTGCAATTTTAAGGTCGCACAAGTGCAAATGGGGCCTTATTCAAAGGTGTTATCAATTAATCGCATTAGGTTACTTTCACACTTGGGTGACTTTTCATGGAGCTTTGGACCTCAGAGTCACATGAAAAGTTGTCCCCCTTGATTTCCATGCATATTTATTAGAGTTTCACGATTAATCATCATCGTGATTTTTTTCCCCTTTACGATCTTGAAAAAAGAGTTTCACGATTCTTGCTATGCAAAGAACTCTCTCTGCTCTTCTGAAGCCACAGTCGAAAAACCAGGAAGTCTGCCAAGAATTAGAACATTCTTTATCAGTGAACTTAACTAGAAACCTTGTAACAATTTGTCAATTAAATAGAATTCTGTGTAAGTGAGGAAAGTTTAACTACTTAAACACTAAACATTTTTCTGACATTTGTTGGTTTCAGGTTAAAATCATTTTTTTTTTTGCTAGAAAATTACTTAAAACCCCCCAACATTATATATATATTTTTTTAGTAGAGACCCTAGAGAATAAAATGGTGGTTGTTACAATATTTTATGTCACACTGTATTTGCGCCTTTCAAATGCAATTTTTTTTGGAAAAAAGTACTTTAATGAATTAAAAGAAAAGTTAGCCCAATTTTTTGTGGGATAATGTGAAAGATTTTACGTCGCGAGAATCGTGATCTTTTTATTCTAAGCAAAAAAATTGTGATTCTCATTTTGGCCAGAACCGTGCAGCTCTAATATCTATGCAACTTCACCCATGTTCACATAGGTCTGAATTGACATGTCAAATTGTAGGCCAAATCGGCGCCTATTGATGGCAATGGAACTGTCCGAATTGGTGCGACGCCACAACGATTCCCAAAAGTAGTTCCTGCACTACTTTGGGCGACTTCAGGGGGCGATTTCTTACCTCCCAACTTTTTGAGATGGGTATAAGGGACACCTATTAGCAAAAGTAGGTAGGCATAGGACACCTTCTTAAAGGAGAACAGTTGGGACCTATGTGATTTCACTAGACATCTGTGCAGGAAAGTGCACTGATGTCTCTGAAATCGCTGACAAAGTCGGGCTGAGTCACACTTGTGCGACTTTGGACATCAGAGTCGTATGACAAGTCATACCCCATGATTTTTAATGTGTACCATTCATATCTGTGCAACTTCAAGTAACACTGACTTCAACGTAGTCCCTGTACTACTTTGGTCTGACTTTGATGCGAGTTGAGGTCCATAGACCTCAAGTTTACACAGGCATTCCCTGGAATTGCGGCAAAATTGCTGATGCAAAATCATTGGAAAGTTGCGTGTCTTTCCCTGTGACTCCTGTGTCCATAGACCTCAAGATTACATAAGCATTGCTTAAAGTCGCATTAAAATCTCGCAACTTTCAGGTCGCACAAGTGTGAAAGGTGCCTAAGTCACTGTGCTGAGTACTATTTTATACCTAGAATATAAAGTAGTCCCACCATCAAACACTAGTAAACATATGTTCTCAATATAATTGTGCTCAAATGGCAGAAAATCACACAGATGGTATCACCTACTGAAAGCTTGCATTGTACTCAGCAGCATATGCTGAAAAGAGGCAAATGCCTATTAGCCAATGCCACATCGGCACGAGCATGGTTGTTACTATAATATTAATGCCTGAAATGCAAAACATTATTGTATTGAATGAAACATTAGTAAATGTATTTTCTCTGTAGGTAAGTGCTCAGCTCTGTAGCATAGCGGTATACCCTGCTGCCCCCAAAAGTTCAAGCCATGAATTCAAATCCCACTGACAGCATCACCTCCCAGAAGTGTGCATTGTACTCAGAAGCATAATTAGGCAAAGCACATCAGCTTGCTTTATTCCATATTTTAACTCTTCAAATGCATGCAATGGTATGTACTTATTCAATAATATGGTATGGAATTCCAAAATTCAAGGAAAAAAATGTCGTAGGGTCCCCCCAGTACATACCAGGCCCTTCGGTATGGACTTTAAGGGGAACCCCACACCAAAATGTAAAATAAATTTGATGTGGGGCCCCCAAAATCCATACCAGACCCTTACCTGAGCATGCAGCCTGGAGGTCAGGATAGGGGGGGACGAGTGAGCACCCTCCCCTTCTGAACCTTACCAGGCCACATGCCCCAAAGCACCTTTTCCCCATGTTGATGGGGACAAGGGCCTCTTCCCGGCAACACTGGTCGGTGGTTGTCGGTCTGCAGGCAGGGGGTTTATCAGAATCTGGAAGCCCCCTTTAACAAGGGGGCTCCCAGATCCTGCCCCCTATGTGAATAGGTATGGGGTACATTTTACCCCTACCCATTCACCAAGAAAAGCAGTGAAATGTAAAAAAATTAATAGCCGGTTTTTGACAAGTCCTTTATTGTAGAATAGCTCCGAGCTGTCTTCTTCCCTGAGCCATCTTCTCCAGACACTGTCTCTCCCTCCTCCATCTTCTCCCCGAGCTGTATTCTCCCAGAGCCGTCTCTCCTGCCGCCGCCATCTGCTGTGTTCTTCCGCACCGCTGGTTACCCGCTAATAAAAAAAAGCTGCTCTTCTTCCATGGTGGTCTTCCTCCGCTGTGTTGTCACCCACTGTGTGGCGTCTCTTACATAGCCATGGAGCGGACTCTCCGGGTGACATTATCGGATGGCCACAGAAGACCGCCACAAGAAGAGCGGCTTTTTTTTTATTAGTGGGTAACCGGCTGCGCTGAAGAACACATCAGTGGGAGAAGATGGTGGCAGCAGGAGAGACAGCTCAGGGAGAAGAAACATCAAACACTAGTGAATGTATTTTCTATGTATGACTGTGCTACACCCAATAGGCTAGCGGTCAGCACTTCTACCTTGAAGAACTCATGGGTTCAAATCCCAATACTAAAAGATTGAATTGGTGAAAAAAAAGCAAATGACTATTAGCCAATTAGCCAAAGCAGCATATGCTGAAAATAGGTGAATGCCAATTAGCCAATGCACTTTAAATTTGGCTGATTCTATTATATTAACTCTTCAAATGCATGCAATGATATGTAAGTATTCAATACTATTATGGTGTGAAATTCCAAACATCAAACACTAACTAATGGGCAGATTACATTTTTTTGTTTTTTCATTTTAATTCGCTTGTGCACTGAAAAAATAAACACAGCTGGGGGATGGTAGGTTGGCTGGTATTTGAACTTGTACCATGAGTGCTGTGGAGACAACTGAGCAGACTACTAAGCCATTGTGCTAAGTATGAGACCTGCATAATAGTGTAGTATGATTAAAGAATGAATATAAATAATTACCGCTTTATAGTCACCTAAATTAAAAAATAAAAAACAACATACAACAAATAGATAACCTAAATGTTTAATACATGTAACTTTACAGAATAGCAGACATTACTATGTAATAATCATTCATAACTGCATTAGTTAGCAAAAGAAGGAAAAAACTAGGAATACTAATTACAACATACATCAATAGATGCACACGAGGTAGAGCACATCTCACATAAAAATGTTTCTTTCACATACATGGATCATGATTACAGTGCAGTACTATATAACAACTTGGTAGGAGTTGGCATTTGCATATACGCGGAAGCGCTAATTAGCGCCAGCTTAGAATTTACTAACATGTGTTTCTCACTAATAGCGCTAGTTTTTCATTCGCACATTCGCCTGTTGAAATTTTATTTGGCTAAAATGGTCGCTGGTTCGTATTCCCAACCACACCACAAGACTACCTGCCTGGAGTTTGCATGTTCTCCCTGTGCCTGCGTGGGTTTCCTCCGGGTACTCCGGTTTCCTACCACACTCCAAAGACATGCTGGTAGGTTAATTGGCTTCTGTCTAAATTGGCCCTAGTATATGAATGTGAGTTAGGGACCTTAGATTGTAAGCTCCTTGAGGGTAGGGGCCCATATTAGTGTATAATGTATATGTAAAGCACTGCGTAAATTGACGGCACTATAGAAGTACCTTTAAAGCGGAGTTCCACACAAAAATGGAACTTCCGCTTTTTGGAACCCTCCCCCCCCTCCGGTGTCACATTTGGCACCTTTCAGGGGGGAGGGGGGTGCAGATACCTGTCTAAGACAGGTATTTGCACCCACTTCCGGCATAGACTCCCATGGGAGTCTATGCCTCTTCCCGTCCCGACCGCGCTGTCTGCTGGGAACACACAGCTCCCAGGAGAGAGCGGCGACTACTAGGGACGCACAGCGCGACTCGCGCATGCGCAGTAGGGAACCGGGAAGTGAAGCCGCAATGCTTCACTTCCTGATTCCCTCACCTAGGATGGTGGCGGCAGCTGCTGAGAACCGAGCGGGTTGTCGGCGTCCCCTGCCGACATCGCTGGACCCTGGGACAGGTAAGTGGCCATGTATTAAAAGTCAGCAGCTGCAGTATTTGTAGCTGCTGGCTTTTAATATTTATTTTTTTTGGCGGTGTGGGTGAACCCCCGCTTTAAATAAAAATAAATAAGTCTTCACTAATATTATGGTGTGAATCTCCAAAACACCATACACTAGCTAACAAGCAGTTTACATTTGATAACATTTATTGTATGGTATATAAACCATCAAACACTAGTAAAAGTATTTTGTATATATAATTGTGCTCAGCCCAATAGGCTAGCAGTTAGCACCTCTACCTTCAAACATTCAGGTATTGAAAGACTCATGGGTTCAAATCCCACAGAAGAATCCTAAAAGATTACTATTGGTGGAGAAAAGGAGAATTACTGTTAGCCAGTTAGCCAATTAGCCAAAGCAGCATACAGTGAATGCCAAGTAGCCTTTAATGTGTAACCACTTTAATGTGGTTGATATTATTGTATTAACTCTTCAAATGCTTGCAATGGTATGTAAGTATTCACTAATATTATGGTGTGAATCTCCAAACACCACACACTAGCCAACAAGCAGTTTACATTTGATAAACTTTATTGTATAGTATATAACACATCAAACACTAGTAAAAGTATTTTGTATGTATAATTGTGTTCAGCCCAATAAGCTAGCAGTTAGCACCTCTACCTTCAAACATTCAGGTATTGAAAGACTCATGGGTTCAAATCCCACAGAAAAATCCTAAAAGCTTGCATTGGTGGGAAAAGGAGAATGCCAGTTAGCCAATTAGCCAAAGCAACACAAAAATACGTGTATATATATTTACTGAAAATAGGTGATTGCCAAGTAGCCAATGCAGTTTAATGTGAAAGTTTTTATTGTATTAACTCTTTAAATCAGGGGTCTCAAACTGGCGGCCCTCCAGCTGTTGCAAAACTACAAGTCCCATCATGCCTCTGCCTGTGGGAGTCATGCTTGTAACTGTCAGCCTTGCAATGCCTCATGGGACTTGTAGTTTTGCAACAGCTGGAGGGCCGCCAGTTTGAGACCCCTGCTTTAAATGCATGCAATGGTATGTAAGTATTCAATTATATTATGATGTGACATTCCAAACACCACACACTAGCTAAAGGGCAGTTTACATTTCTTTGTTTGTTTATTTTAATTCACTTGTGCACTGAAAAAATAAACACAGCTGGTGGATGGTAGGTTGGCTGTTGTTTGAACTCATACCATGAGTGGTGTGGAGATATCCAAGCAGACCATTAAGCCATTGTGCTAAGTACAAGACCTGCATAATAGTGTAGTATTATTAAAGAATAAACATAAATAATTACTGCTTTATAGTCAACTAAATTAATAAATAATAAATCAAAAACATGAAAAAAACAACCTACAACAAATAGGTAACCTAAATGATTAATACATGTAACTTTACAGAATAGCAGACATTACTATGTAATAATCATTCAGAACTGCATTTCTTAGCAAAAGAAGGAAAAAAAAAATAGGAATACTAATTGCAATATAAATCAATAGATGCACGGGAACTAGAGCACATCTCTGATAAAAAATGTTTCTTTCACATACATGGATCATGGCTACAGTACAGTGCAATATAACAACTTGATAAGAATTGGCATTTGTATATACGCAGAAGCGCGAATTACCGGCAATTTAGAATTTGCAAACGTTTGTTCTCCGCTTATATCGCTGATTTTCATGCGCAAATTCGCCGTTTTGTTTCCATTTGGCTAAAATGGGCTCTATTATTTGCCATAGTGCCCAGTACTTCCTGGAGTTATAGTAAATGACCCCCATAATGTATATATATGTATACACATAAATATGACAGGGGGACATGCTTACAGTGTTGGGGGGTCTGAACGAGGCATAAGGAAGTTAAAAAACTTCCTCCTTCCCCCTCAGATCCCCCCAGATTTCCTCTTCACTCCCCGATTCACCACCTCTGAGCTGGTGAACCTGGGAGTGTGAATTCTGACACAGATCGCCAGTGAAGCGGTGAGATCACCGCTTCATAAACTGCCCGTTACTGTGTCATTCATGGGGATTCTCCGTGTGTAGAGATAATCGGCGGGAGAACAAGTTCAAACATGTTCTCCCCCGATTATCACTGCTTCATAAACGGACACCTATGTACTTTTATATAAAAATGATCTCCACTATGCGCTTTTATATAAAAATGATCTCCACTATACACTTTTATATAAACATTCATCTTTACTGTCTGCTTTTATATAAAAATTGATCTCTACTATGCACTTTTGTTTAAAAATGATCTCCACTATGCACTTTTATATAAAAAATGATCTCCACTATGCACTTTTTTTATAAAAATTGATATCTACTATCCGCTTTTATATAAAAATGTATCTCAACTATGCACTTTTATATAAAAATTGATCTCCACTATGCCCTTTTATATAAAAAATTATCTCCACTATGCACTTTTATTTAAAAAATAATCTCCACTATATAAAAATTGATCTCCACTATGCGCTTTTATATAAATATGATTTCTACTATGCACTTTTATATAAAAATTATCTCCACTATGTACTTTTATACAAAAATGATCTCCACTATACACTTTTACATAAAAAATGATCTCCACTATGTACTTTTATATAAAAATGATCTCCACTATGCACTTTTATATAAAAATTGATCTCCACTATGCACTTTTATATAAAAAAAAAATGATCTCCACTATGCACTTTTATATAAAAATTGATCTCCACTATGCACTTTTATATAAAAATGATCTCCACTATACACTTTTATATAAAAATTTGATCTCCACTATGCACTTTTGTATAAAAATGATCTTCACTATACACTTTTATATAAAAATTGATCTCCAGTATGCACTTTTATATAAAAATTGATCTCCAGTATGCACTTTTATATAAAAATTGATCTCCAGTATGCACTTTTATATAAAAATTGATCTCCACTATGCACTTTTATATAAAAATGATCTCCACTATACACTTTTATATAAAAATTCATCTTTACTGTCTGCTTTTATATAAAAATTGATCTCCACTATGCACTTTTGTATAAAAATTGATCTCTACTATGCACTTTTATATAAAAATTGATCTCCACTGTGAACTTTTTTATAAAAATTGATCTCCACTATGCACTTTTATGTAAAAATGATCTCCACTATATACTTTTATATAAAAAATGATCTCCACTATGAACTTTTATGTAAAAATGATCTCCACTATGCACTTTAATGTAAAAATTGATCTCCACTATGCACTTTTGTATAAAAATGATCTTCACTATACACTTTTATATTAAAATCGATCTCCGGTATGCACTTTTATATAAAAATGATCTCCACTATGCGCTTTTATATAAAAATGATCTCCACTATGCACTTTTATATAAAAATTGATCTCCACTATACACTTTTATATAAACATTGATCTCCACTATACACTTTTATATGAAAATTGATCTCCACTATGCACTTTTGTATAAAAATGATCTTCACTATACACTTTTATATAAAAATTGATCTCCAGTATGCACTTTTATATAAAAATTGATCTCCAGTATGCACTTTTATATAAAAATTGATCTCCAGTATGCACTTTTATATAAAAATTGATCTCCACTATGCACTTTTATATAAAAATGATCTCCACTTTTATATAAAAATTCATCTTTACTGTCTGCTTTTATATAAAAATTGATCTCCACTATGCACTTTTGTAAAAAAATGATCTCCACTATGCACTTTTATATAAAAAATGATCTCCACTATGCACTTTTATATAAAAAATGATCTCCACTATGCACTTTTATATAAAAAATGATCTCCACTATGCACTTTTATATAAAAAATGATCTCCACTATACACTTTTATATGAAAATTGATCTCCACTATGCACTTTTGTATAAAAATGATCTTCACTATACACTTTTATATAAAAATTGATCTCCAGTATGCACTTTTATATAAAAATTGATCTCCAGTATGCACTTTTATATAAAAATTGATCTCCAGTATGCACTTTTATATAAAAATTGATCTCCACTATGCACTTTTATATAAAAATGATCTCCACTATACACTTTTATATAAAAATTCATCTTTACTGTCTGCTTTTATATAAAAATTGATCTCCACTATGCACTTTTGTTTAAAAATTATCTCCACTATTCACTTTTATATAAAAATTGATCTCTACTATCCGCTTTTATATAAAAATGTATCTCCACTATGCACTTTTATATAAAAATTGATCTCCACTATGCACTTTTATATAAAAAATTGTCTCCACTATGCACTTTTATATAAAAAATAATCTCCACTATGGACTTTTATATAACAATTGATCTCCACTGAGGTGTCCGTTTATGAAGCAGTGAAATCTATTCACTGCTTCGTTCTCCGGCATTCACAGTGAAAATTTTTCTCCTCTGTGTGCCAGTTTATGAAGCTTTGTAGATCGCTTCACCTTTGGAGGAGTGAAGTGATCTGCAAATGCTTCAAACAGTGGAGAACGGCCCCTGATACTGGAATCTCGTGAGACTTTACGAGATTACAGTACCAGATGTCAGTTTATCAAGCAGTGATAAATTATCACCGCTCAAAGGCGTGGATTAATGTTAATAAAATAACGAGTCCCCCTACATTATACACATATGTATACACACACACACATTATATATACATGTATATACACACACATGATATATATATACATATACACATTATATGTATATATGTATATATATGTATACACATAAATATGACAGGGGGACATGCTTACAGTGTTGGGGGGTCTGAACGAGGCATAAGGAAGTTAAAAAACTTCCTCCTTCCCCCTCAGATCCCCCCAGATTTCCTCTTCACTCCCCGATTCACCACCTCTGAGCTGGTGAACCTGGGAGTGTGAATTCTGACACAGATCGCCAGTGAAGCGGTGAGATCACCGCTTCATAAACTGCCCGTTACTGTGTCATTCATGGGGATTCTCCGTGTGTAGAGATAATCGGCGGGAGAACAAGTTCAAACATGTTCTCCCCCGATTATCACTGCTTCATAAACGGACACCTATGTACTTTTATATAAAAATGATCTCCACTATGCGCTTTTATATAAAAATGATCTCCACTATACACTTTTATATAAACATTCATCTTTACTGTCTGCTTTTATATAAAAATTGATCTCTACTATGCACTTTTGTTTAAAAATGATCTCCACTATGCACTTTTATATAAAAAATGATCTCCACTATGCACTTTTTTATAAAAATTGATCTCTACTATCCGCTTTTATATAAAAATGTATCTCAACTATGCACTTTTATATAAAAATTGATCTCCACTATGCCCTTTTATATAAAAAATTATCTCCACTATGCACTTTTATATAAAAAATAATCTCCACTATATAAAAATTGATCTCCACTATGCGCTTTTATATAAATATGATTTCTACTATGCACTTTTATATAAAAATTATCTCCACTATGTACTTTTATACAAAAATGATCTCCACTATACACTTTTACATAAAAAATGATCTCCACTATGTACTTTTATATAAAAATGATCTCCACTATGCACTTTTATATAAAAATTGATCTCCACTATGCACTTTTGTATAAAAATGATCTCCACTATACACTTTTATATAAAAATTTGATCTCCACTATGCACTTTTGTATAAAAATGATCTTCACTATACACTTTTATATAAAAATTGATCTCCAGTATGCACTTTTATATAAAAATTGATCTCCAGTATGCACTTTTATATAAAAATTGATCTCCAGTATGCACTTTTATATAAAAATGATCTCCACTATACACTTTTATATAAAAATTCATCTTTACTGTCTGCTTTTATATAAAAATTGATTTCCACTATGCACTTTTGTATAAAAATTGATCTCTACTATGCACTTTTATATAAAAATTGATCTCCACTGTGAACTTTTTTATAAAAATTGATCTCCACTATGCACTTTTATGTAAAAATGATCTCCACTATATACTTTTATATAAAAAATGATCTCCACTATGTACTTTTATGTAAAAATGATCTCCACTATGCACTTTAATGTAAAAATTGATCTCCACTATGTGCTTTTATATAAAAATTGATCTCCACTATGCACTTTTATATAAAAAATGATTTCCACTATGCGCTTTTATATAAAAATGATCTCCACTATACACTTTTATATAAAAATTGATCTCCACTTTGCACTTTTATATAAAAATTGATCTCCACTATGCACTTTTGTATAAAAATGATCTTCACTATACACTTTTATATTAAAATCGATCTCCGGTATGCACTTTTATATAAAAATGATCTCCACTATGCGCTTTTATATAAAAATGATCTCCACTATGCACTTTTATATAAAAATTGATCTCCACTATACACTTTTATATAAACATTGATCTCCACTATACACTTTTATATGAAAATTGATCTCCACTATGCACTTTTGTATAAAAATGATCTTCACTATACACTTTTATATAAAAATTGATCTCCAGTATGCACTTTTATATAAAAATTGATCTCCAGTATGCACTTTTATATAAAAATTGATCTCCAGTATGCACTTTTATATAAAAATTGATCTCCACTATGCACTTTTATATAAAAATGATCTCCACTATACACTTTTATATAAAAATTCATCTTTACTGTCTGCTTTTATATAAAAATTGATCTCCACTATGCACTTTTGTTTAAAAATTATCTCCACTATTCACTTTTATATAAAAATTGATCTCTACTATCCGCTTTTATATAAAAATGTATCTCCACTATGCACTTTTATATAAAAATTGATCTCCACTATGCACTTTTATATAAAAAATTGTCTCCACTATGCACTTTTATATAAAAAATAATCTCCACTATGCACTGTTATATAACAATTGATCTCCACTGAGGTGTCCGTTTATGAAGCAGTGAAATCTATTCACTGCTTCGTTCTCCGGCATTCACAGTGAAGATTTTTCTCCTCTGTGTGCCAGTTTATGAAGCTTTGTAGATCGCTTCACCTTTGGAGGAGTGAAGTGATCTGCAAATGCTTCAAACAGTGGAGAACGGCCCCTGATACTGGAATCTCGTGAGACTTTACGAGATTACAGTACCAGATGTCAGTTTATCAAGCAGTGATAAATTATCACCGCTCAAAGGCGTGGATTAATGTTAATAAAATAATGAGTCCCCCTACATTATACACATATGTATACACACACACACACATTATATATACATGTATATACACACACATGATATATATATACATATACACATTATATGTATATATGTATATATATGTATACACATAAATATGACAGGGGGACATGCTTACAGTGTTGGGGGGTCTGAACGAGGCATAAGGAAGTTAAAAAACTTCCTCCTTCCCCCTCAGATCCCCCCAGATTTCCTCTTCACTCCCCGATTCACCACCTCTGAGCTGGTGAACCTGGGAGTGTGAATTCTGACACAGATCGCCAGTGAAGCGGTGAGATCACCGCTTCATAAACTGCCCGTTACTGTGTCATTTATGGGGATTCTCCGTGTGTAGAGATAATCGGCGGGAGAACAAGTTCAAACATGTTCTCCCCCCGATTATCACTGCTTCATAAACGGACACCTATGTACTTTTATATAAAAATGATCTCCACTATGTGCTTTTATATAAAAATGATCTCCACTATACACTTTTATATAAACATTCATCTTTACTGTCTGCTTTTATATAAAAATTGATCTCTACTATGCACTTTTGTTTAAAAATGATCTCCACTATGCACTTTTATATAAAAAATGATCTCCACTATGCACTTTTTTATAAAAATTGATCTCTACTATCCGCTTTTATATAAAAATGTATCTCAACTATGCACTTTTATATAAAAATTGATCTCCACTATGCCCTTTTATATAAAAAATTATCTCCACTATGCACTTTTATATAAAAAATAATCTCCACTATATAAAAATTGATCTCCACTATGCGCTTTTATATAAATATGATTTCTACTATGCACTTTTATATAAAAATTATCTCCACTATGTACTTTTATACAAAAATGATCTCCACTATACACTTTTACATAAAAAATGATCTCCACTATGTACTTTTATATAAAAATGATCTCCACTATGCACTTTTATATAAAAATTGATCTCTACTATCCGCTTTTATATAAAAATGTATCTCCACTATGCACTTTTATATAAAAATGTATCTCCACTATGCACTTATATTTAAGAAAATGATCTCCACTATGCCCTTTTATATTAAAATTGATCTCCACACAAATGCACTTTTATATAAAAATTGATCTCCACTATACACTTTTATATAAAAATTGATCTCTACTATCTGCTTTTATATAAAAATTGATCTCCACTATGCGCTTTTATAGAAAAAATAATCTCCACTATGCACTTTTATATAAAAATTGATCTCCACTATGCACTTTTATAGAAAAATGATCTCCACTATGCACTTTTATATAAAAATTGATCTCCACTATGTACTTTTATATAAAAATGATTTCCAATATGCACTTTTAAATAAAAATTGTTCCCCACTATGTACTTTTATATTAAAATGATCTCCACTATGCACTTTTATATAAAAATTGATCTCCACTATGCACTTTTATAGAAAAATTGAAGTCCACTGTGCGCTTTTATATAAAAAATTGATCTCCACTATGCATTTTTTTGTAAAAATGATCTCCACTATACACTTTTATATAAAAAAATGATCTCCACTATGTACTTTTATGTAAAAATGATCTCCACTATGTGCTTTTATATAAAAAATGATCTCCACTATACACTTTTATATAAAAATGATCTCCACTATACACTTTTATATAAAAAATGATCTCCACTATGCACTTTTATATAAAAATTATCTCCACTATGCGCTTTTATATAAAAAAAATGATCTCCACTATACACTTTTATATAAAATTGATCTCCACTATGCACTTTTATATAAAAAAAAATGATCTCCACTATGCGCTTTTATATAAAAATGATCTCCACTATACACTTTTATATAAAATTGATCTCCACTATGCACTTTTCTATAAAAAAAAAATGATCTCCACTATACGCTTTTATATAAAAATGATCTCCACTATGCACTTTTATATAAAAATGATCTCCACTATGCACATTTATATAAAAATTATCTCCACTATGCATTTTTATATAAAAATTGATCAACACTATGCACTTTTATATAAAAATTAATCTCCACTATGTGCTTTTATATAAAAAATAATCTCCACTATGCGCTTTTATATAAAAAATAATCTCCACTATGCGCTTTTATATAAAAAATAATCTCCAGTATGCGCTTTTATAGAACAATGATCTCAACTATACACTTTTACATAAAAAATGATGTCCACTATGTACTTTTATATAAAAATTGATCTCCAGTATGCACTTTTATATAAAAAATGAGCTTCACTATGTGCTTTTATATAAAAATGATCTCCACTATACACTTTTATATAAAAATTGATCTCCACTATGCGCTTTTATATAAAAAATGATCTCCACTATGCACTTTTATATAAAAATTGATCTCCACTATGCGCTTTTATATAAAAATAATCTCCACAATGCACTTTTATATAAAAATTGATCTCCACTATGCGCTTTTATATAAAAAATGATCTCCACTATGCACTTTTATATAAAAATTGATCTCCACTATGCGCTTTTATATAAAAATAATCTCCACAATGCACTTTTATATAAAAATTGATCTCCACTATGCGCTTTTATACAAATATGATTTCTACTATGCACTTTTATATAAAAATTATCTCCACTATGCACTTTTATATAAAAATTGATCTCCACTATGCACTTTTATATAAAATTGATCTCCACTATGCACTTTTATATAAAATTGATCTCCACTATGCACTTTTATATAAAAATTGATCAACACTATGCACTTTTATATAAAAATTAATCTCCACTATGTGCTTTTATATAAAAAATGATCTCCACTATGCACTTTTATATAAAAATTGATCTCCACTATGCACTTTTATATAAAAAATGATCTCCACTATGCGCATTTATATAATAAAATGATCTCCAGTATGCGCTTTTATATAAAAAAAATGATCTCCACTATGCACTTTTATAGAAAAATGATCTCCACTATGCACTTTTATATAAAAATCTCCACTATACACTTTTATATAAATATGATCTCCACTATGCACTTTTATATAAAAATTGAAGCCCACTATGCACTTTTATATAAAAAAAGAATCTCCACTATCCACTTTTATATAAAAATGATCTCCACTATGCACTTTTATATAAAAAATGATCACCACTATGCACTTTTATTTAAAAATTGATCTCCACTATGCACTTTTGTATAAAAATTGATCTTCACTATGCGCTTTTATATAAAAATTTATCTCCACTATGCACTTTTATATAAAAATTATTGATCTCCACTATGCACTTTTATATAAAAATTGATCACTATGCATTTTTATTTAAAAAATGATCTCCACTATGCACTTTTGCATAAAAATTATCTCCACTATACACTTTTATATAAAAAATGATCTCTACCATGTGCTTTTTTTTTTTTTCTGTTCACTCCTATATTCTGACTCGCCATCCTGAAATGAACATTTGACTGTAAGCTATGCACACAGCCATATCTCCTGTGCTAATAAGCACTCATTTCCATCTTATGATATAATACCATCTCACCTTTTGATCATATGTCTTTCCTCTGCCGTTGCCCGTCCTCTGGTGTGTGCCTCATTCCCCACAAACAGACATCAACACATCCTTACGTTCTCAGCTCCAGCATCACTCTGCCAGCAAGCCCCCCTGCCGAGCAGTCTCCTGGCTCTTTATTAACATAACAGGAAGTCCCAAAACTCGAGGGTTGGGCTCCCAACAGCCAAACACCTCTTACAAAGCTTGTGACCTCACAGGAAATGAACACAGGATGTGAATGACCATATAAGGATTTAACAACACAACAAAATACAACCAAATGACGATGACTAGAGTTTCTCGTGGATGGAAGATTATCTGCAAGTGTACGTCATGGCACCCAAAACATGTTGATCAGGCATACCGGGGTGACAAGAGGAATCAACCGCTAAACCGATAATGTCTTTGCAGAGTGAACACACCCCCACCAGACGATCATTCTGTGCATTGCACAGGGGCCCTTTGCTGGCGGACATGTCCTCTTTCCGCAAACACCTCTCTCCAAACACCAGGAAGTTTTCCACTACCTAACAGGTCTCAACCAGCGTCAGTCTGCCCCAGTCAGCTGCGAGAGAACAGACAGTGGGAGACTCTTATGACAATACATTAATATAAAATTTTCCACAAGGCCCTGTTCAACAATCTACTTGGAGAAGCCGCAGACAAACCCATCGAGATGGACAGAGGCCACGGAGCCCTCAGACCTAAAGACCCCGCTTCCAAACCACGTGATCTGCCGGGTACACTCTATCCACTGAAAGAAGATATTATGCGTAAAGCGCGCTCCACTCGTAAGCTGGTCTTTGATAACAACCCAATACAGATTTATCCGGACCTCTCCTGAATCACGCTACAGAAGCAATGGCTATTACAACCCCTTCTCCACACCTTACAAGACAAGGACATTGTCTATAGATGGGGATACCCCTTCAGCCTGAGTGCTAGATACCAGGGGACAACCGCTACCTTACGCTACCCAGAAGACCTACATACCTTCTGCGACACACTGGGTATCCCCATCCCCCAGCTACCGGACTGGGACCTGGTGGCCAATCCGCCCCCCGCTACTGGTCTGGCAGAAGGTTCCTTCCTCTAAACGGTCCAGGGGAGCGGACCCCTCCCGCAAACCCAATAAGCACAGAAATGCCTGACCCTGCTGGATAACTTGTTCCCACTCCTTGAGCCACCCCACGCTCTCCCCTTGCAACACTCCCTGGTTGCCCTTGCTCTATCCTTGACTCACACTATGGTCATGTCTCGGCCGAGACTCCGAAGAGGTTTACTTTCTGATCACTGACTCCTCCCCCCTTGGTTTACCACCCGAAAGTTCCTTTCCCACCGCCCCTATAGTTGAGTTGTTTTCTCACGCCCCCGTGTAATGCCAAAGACAGGAGGTTAGTTTTCCCCCCTCCACTTGCACTATGTATACATTAGGCACATTCATATTATTTCTATTTTTGCCTGTTTACTACATCTGTACATGTGTACTGCTGTTTTGTTTTTCTCAACATACAATTAAAAAAAAAAAGAAGAAGAAATATAAATATGGCATAGGAAATAGAGTAGGGGTAGACGGGGTTTTTCTCAAAGGAGGAATTTGGCCGGTTTCTGCCTACAAGGTTGTTAATGTGAGCTTGTGCTAGGAGAGTATAAATGTATAATAAATGTATAATAATAATAGTGTGAGTGTAAATTTTTGTTTATTAAAAAAAAAAGTCATACAATCAAACAGATACTCCCCATCTCCTGGTCCGACCATGCCCCCATTACGCTGACACTAAATCTGGGCGCTCCCCTGCGTAGGCCCTACAACTGGCGACTGAACAAATTTCTTTTACAGCACATCCTCTCCAGTGTTGCCAACCTACCAGATTGAAATTTACTGACATGACACCCCAAATTTACTGGCACAGCAAAGTTTTTACTGGCATTTCCAAAAGCTACAAAATTACAGTTTTAAGTGCAAATTACAGTATTTAGGCTACAAATAAGTACAATATGCAATTAGCAATGTGATTTAGGGTAGATATTAAGGCAAAACGCATATTTCTTATTTTATTTTGAATATAGTAAGTAGCTCAGGGACAGGATTCAGGAGGGAAATACATTAGAATGGGTGATGCACACATGAAATTGACTCTCACAGTGATACTGGCAGCAGCACAGATCATGGACATGCCCCCTTCTGAGTCACAGTGACATTCTCTCTCCATGCCAGGCTGTCCCTTCAGTCTACTCCAGTCCATAAAGCACTGACAGTCCTGCTCCTGGCTTGCCTTAATCCCGCCCCGCAGACCCGCACACGAGGCTTCCGCCCACTCCATTCCACCATGAAATCACAGGACACGCTCAGACACTGCCTCCACCTGACCCGCCCCCCCGCCGGCACCTCCCGAACACACTGTAGCATGCACTTGGATAGTCTTGGTCAGCTCCAGGCCGGAGCTGCGCATGCACAGTTTCGAGCCAACCGCCACAGCCATATTTTTTACTGGCAGCCTTTTCCTCTTACTGGCAGGAGAAAAGTGCCCATTTTTTACTGGCTGCCAGTAAAAATATTGACGGTTGGCAACACTGATCCCCTCTAAGACTGAATTAGAGTCGACTCTAAAGTATTACTTTACTGAGAACGACACACCGGACATCTCCCCTACCACACTCTGGGCTGCCCATAAGACTGTTCTTAGGGGGCGCTGTCTGGCCTTCTCCTCGGCTCTCAAGACGCCAAGGTCGCCAAACTACAGGCCAAAATACAACTTAGGGCCCTAGAGGCCCAGTTGCAAACCTCTTGAGAATTTCCCAGCTTCAAGCTGCAGACCTACTCGCGTTGAACGCTCCCATAACCGGTGAAGAACTCACACTGGCTATAAATGCCTTACCTGATCACAAGTCCCCCGGACCGGATGGTTTGCCATACGAATATTACAAAGCCTTCCTCCCTCTACTGCTCTCACACATGACCAAACTCTATAATGCCTTCCTACAGCAGACCCCCATTCCGACTGACATGCAACGTTCCTTCATCACCCTAATCCCAAAGCCCGACAAAGACCACTCTTCATGCGCAAGCTATAGACCCATAGCCCTGTTAAACTCTGACCTAAAACTCTTCACAAAAATTCTTTTCATCCGCCTGAACACGATACTACCTTCCATGATCCATAAGGATCAAGTAGGCTTCGTTCCCCTCCGTCAAGCGGGTGACAACACGAGAAAGGTCATAGACCTAATCAACGTGGCCAATAGAGACAACTCGGAATCACTGCTCCTGAGTCTGGATGCAGAAAAGGCGTTAGACCGCCTTGGCTGGCCGTTTATGTTCCCCATCTTGAGCCATATGGGGTTCAGAGGACCCTTTCTGCGGGCAGTCCAACACCTCTACACTAACCCCGTCTTGCAGGTAAAAACCCCATTCGCTACTTCGTCCACCTTCCCAGTCACTAACGGTACCCGCCAGGGGTGTCCGCTCTCCCGCCTGCTCTTTGCCCTATGCGTCGAGCCCCTAGCTGCGTCTATTCAGGGTAATTCGAAAATTCGGGGCATACCGGTAAGAGGAAAGGAATTTAAAATATCCCCGTTCGCTGACGACATCATCCTCACCCTGACCGAACCCCGGATTTCCTTGCCCAACCTACACGCTGAACTTAACAAGTATGGTGCACTTTCAGGATACAAAACGAATACGTCAAAATAAATGGCCCTCCCACTCAACATCCCTGAGACGGAACTTCTCCATTTACAGTCCGAGCTCCCCTATAACTGGGAAAGTGTTTCCCTAAAATATCTGGGGGTCAACCTCATCCCGTCCTTTGCTTCCCTATACCAGGCCAACTTCCCACCCCTGTAGAGGTCAATCAGGGAGCTGGTCCAAAAATGGAAGACCCACCAAAATATCCCTTTTGGGCCGGATTGCATCTGTCAACGTAAACATATGAGATCCTCTCTCATTGCTGGCTCTCCCTCCTCACAGAGACAGCGTGTGAGGAGGGAGAGCGACCTGCAGCATGAGTGTGTAAACACACGCATCCAGAAGAGACCTAAGATGGCCGCACTGGGCCCTTTTATAACCTACCCAGCATGCAATTCAGTACTGAGTGTTCATGGGTAGGTCACTCGGCATCCTGGGTAGGTAAGTCTTTGTAGCATGTAAACTGTCACTTCCTTTAACATTTCTCTAAACTTGCAATATCTCTAGTTTCTAGTCTACTTAGGAGGAATAAGGGGTACCAGTGGTTTCCCATATGACCTGACATAGGGGTGTCTGGACTTGAAATGTTACAAGTTATCTGAGGAAACTAAATATGTCCATATTATGGCTGTGCTATTACTAAGTTGGAAGTTATGAAACATGCTGAAATTTCAGAACTATACTAAACTGTCTGCACTCTATGTGGTTTGAGGTTTTTACAACAGGTATCTGTTGGTTCTCTGGATTGAGGGAATGACAGTTTTATTAGGGGTTCCAGCCTTAAATTGTGGATTGGGTAATGGAAAAGTCTGTATTCTGATCACTGGACTGATAAGGTCCTGGCCTCACTCACCAGTTTGTGTATTGGATAACTGAAAGAAAAGGGGCCCTTCACTGGACAACATGGCTGGCATGAGCTGCACAATGACAAAATGGCTACTAACCACACAGCTTTGTGATATTGTTACATCTATAACTAACTAATCAGTAGAACATTACAGGTTACTTACTACGGTGACTACTGTGACGGGCTTGGTGTATAAAAGTTGAAGGCCTTTTGTGGTTGATGGTGAGGCAGCAGCTGTCTCTAACTTCATAGAAGACATCTATTCACTATTTTCTTCTCTTGTCCTCTCGTCTACTCTTGCACTTTCTTCTATTTTTTTCTGCTGCTCCACTCTCTTCTCTTATCTCCTCCTCCACACCACTCTTTTCTCTTTCCCTCTCTTCTTCTAATTCACCTGTGGCTGATGGTGAAGGAGTACCTGTCTCTGTCTTCATAGCAGAGACCTCTTCTCTATGTTCTTTTCCCCCTATATCCTCCGCTGTACTCTCTTCTCTCTCGCTCTCTTCTCTGACCCTCTTCTCTGACTCTCTTCTCTAGCTCCTGCTCCCATTTTATCTCTGCTACTGTCATAGGCGTACCTAGGGTCTCCAGCGCCCTTGGCGAGAATCTGTATCGGCGCCCCAACCCCCCCCCCCCCGGCACCCCCCTTCATTAAGGAGTTAGAATTTCAGTTGTTTGTTCTTTACATCAATTTCCTTTAATTTTTAATTGTCTGCATATCCATTAAAGATAATGTTTAGGCTATACATTGTTGTATTCACTCCCCAATTACATCTGTGACCCCCCCTCAGACTGGCCTGGCAGCGCTGTCACTGACCTCCACTCAGGGGCTTTGTGCAGGGATCAGTCAGTCGGCTCCAGCTTGGTGGCCCTGGTTTTATCCAATAGTCTCCTCTCCAAAGTCCACACACGTCTGACTTCTCCTATGACCCCCCATCCCGGCAGCACTCGCTCTCTTGTCTCCTCTCCAGACTCCCTCAGAGACTGCAGACATGATATAAGACAAGAGATGGTTAGAGATTGCGGACATGTTACAAGAGATGGTCAGAGACTGCAGACATGGTACAAGAGATGGTCAAAGATTGCAGACATGGTACAAGAGATGGTCAGAGACTGCAGACATGGTACAAGAGATGGTCAGAGACTGCAGACATGGTACAAGAGATGGTCAGAGACTGGAGACATGGTACACGAGATGGTCAGAGAATGCAGCCATGATACGAGAGATGGTAAGAGACTACAGACATGATACAAGAGATGCTCAGAGACTGCAGGCATGGTACAAGAGATGGTTAGAGACTGGAGACATGATACAAGAGATCAATGCAGCCTCATCAGTGCCCATCAATGCAGCCTCACTGTGCCCATCAATGCAGCCTCACTGTGCCCATCAATGCAACCTCAGTGTGCCCATCAATGCATCCTCAGTGTACCCATCAATGCAGCCTCACTGTGCCCATCAAATGCAGCCTTACTGTGCCCATCAAATTCAGCCTCACTGTGCCATCAATGCAACCTCACTGTGCCCATGAATGCAGCATCACTGTGCCCATGAATGCAGCATCACTGTTCCCTTGAAGGCAGCCTCACTGTGCCCGTGAGTGCCCATGAATGCAGCTTGACTGTGCCTGTGAATGCAGCCTCATTGTGCCCATCAATTGAGCCTCACTGTGCCCATCAATGCAGCCTCACTGTGCCTGTGAATGCAGCCTCATTGTGCCCATCAATGCAGCCTCACTGTGCCCATCAATGCAGCCTCACTGTCCATGAAATGCAGCTTTACTATGCCCATGAATGCAGCCTCACTGTGCCCATGAATGCAGCCTCACTGTGCCCATGAATGCAACCTCACTGTGCCCACGAATGCAACATCACTGTGCCCATGAATGCAGCTTCCTTGTGCCCATGAATGTAGCCTCACTGTGCCCATCAATGCGGCCTCACTGTGCCCGTGAGTGCCCATGAATGCAGCCTAACTGTTCCTGTGAATGCAGCCTCATTGTGCCCATCAATTGAGCCTCACTGTGCCCATCAATGCAGCCTCACTGTGCCTGTGAATGCAGCCTCATTGTGCCCATCAATGCAGCCTCACTGTGCCCATCAATGCAGCCTCACTGTCCATGAAATGCAGCTTTACTATGCCCATGAATGCAGCCTCACTGTGCCCATGAATGCAGCCTCACTGTGCCCATGAATGCAGCCTCACTGTGCCCATCAATGCAACCTCAGTGTGCCCATCAATGCATCCTCAGTGTACCCATCAATGCAGCCTCACTGTGCCCATCAAATGCAGCCTTACTGTGCCCATCAAATGCAGCCTCACTGCGCCATCAATGCAACCTCACTGTGCCCATGAATGCAGCATCACTGTGCCCATGAATGCAGCATCACTGTTCCCTTGAAGGCAGCCTCACTGTGCCCGTGAGTGCCCATGAATGCAGCTTGACTGTGCCTGTGAATGCAGCCTCATTGTGCCCATCAATTGAGCCTCACTGTGCCCATCAATGCAGCCTCACTGTGCCTGTGAATGCGGCCTCATTGTGCCCATCAATGCAGCCTCACTGTGCCCATCAATGCAGCCTCACTGTCCATGAAATGCAGCTTTACTATGCCCATGAATGCAGCCTCACTGTGCCCATGAATGCAGCCTCACTGTGCCCATGAATGCAACCTCACTGTGCCCACGAATGCAACATCACTGTGCCCATGAATGCAGCTTCCTTGTGCCCATGAATGTAGCCTCACTGTGCCCATCAATGCGGCCTCACTGTGCCCGTGAGTGCCCATGAATGCAGCCTAACTGTTCCTGTGAATGCAGCCTCATTGTGCCCATCAATGCAGCCTCACTGTCCATCAAATGCAGCTTTACTATGCTCATGAATGCAGCCTCACTGTGCCTATGAATACAGCCTCACTGTGCCCGTGAATGCAACCTCACTGTGCCCATCAATGCTGCCTCACTGTGCCTGTGAATGCAGCCTCACTGTGCCCATCAATGCAGCCATACTGTCCAACAAATGCAGCTTCACAGTGCCCATGAATGCAGCCTCACTGTGCCCATCATTGCAGCGTTACTGTCCATAGGAATGCAGCCTTACTGTCCATAGGAATGCAGCCTTACTGTCCATAGGAATGCAGCCTTACTGTTCATAGGAATGCAAACTTACTGTCCATAGGAATGCAAACTTACTGTCCATAGGAATGCAGCCTCACTGAGCATGAATGCAGCCTCATTGTGCCCGTGAGTGCCCATGAATGCAGCTTGACTGTGCCTGTGAATGCAGCCTCATTGTGCCCATCAATGCAGCCTCACTGTTCCCATCAATGCAGCCTCACTGTGCCTGTGAATGCAGCCTCATTGTGCCCATCAATACAGCCTCACTGTCCATCAAATGCAGCTTTACTATGCCCTTGAATGCAGCCTCCCTGTGCCCATGACTGCAGCCTCACTGTGCCCATGAATGCAGCCTCACTGTGCCCATAGATGCAACCTCACTGTGCCCATGAATGCAACATCACTGTGCCCATGAATGCAGCTTCATTGTGCCCATGAATGTAGCCTCACTGTGCCCATCAATACAGCCTCACTGTGCCCGTGAGTGCCCATGAATGCAGCCTAACTGTGCCCGTGAATGCAGCCTCATTGTGCCCATCAATGCAGCCTCACTGTCCATCAAATGCAGCTTTACTATGCCTATGAATGCAGCATCACTGTGCCCGTGAATGCAGCCTCACTGTGCCCATCAATGCTGCCTTACTGTGCTCATGAATGCAGCCTCACTGTGCCCATGAATGCAGCCTTACTGTCCATCAATTGTAGCCTCACAATGCCCATCATTGCAGCGTTACTGTCCATACGAATGCAGCCTTACTGTTCATATGAATGCAGCCTTACTGTTCATATGAATGCAGTCTTACTGTCCAAACGAATGCAACCTTACTGTCCATATGAATGCAGCCTTACTGAGCATGAATGCAGCCTCATTGTGCCCTTGAAGGCAGCCTCACTGTGCCCGTGAGTGCCCATGAATGCAGCTTGACTGTGCCTGTGAATGCAGCCTCATTGTGCCTATCAATGCAGCCTCACTGTGCCCATCAATGCAGCCTCACTGTGCCCATCAATGCAGCCTCACTGTGCCTGTGAATGCAGCCTCATTGTGCCCATCAATGCAGCCTCACTGTCCATCAAATGCAGCTTTACTATGCCCTTGAATGCAGCCTCCCTGAGCCCATGAATGCAGCCTCACTGTGCCCATGAATGCAGCCTCACTGTGCCCGTGAGTGCCCATGAATGCAGCCTAACTGTGCCTGTGAATGCAGCCTCTTTGTGCCCATCAATGCAGCCTCACTGTTCCCATCAATGCAGCCTCACTGTCCATCAAATAGAGCTTTACTATGCCCGTGAATGCAGCCTCACTGTGCCTGTGAATGCAGCCACACTGTGCCCATCAATGCTGCCTCTCTGTGCCTGTGAATGCAGCCTCACTGTGCCCGTGAATACAGCCTCACTGTGCCCATGAATACAGCCTCATGGTCCATCAAATGCAGCTATACTATGCCCGTGAATGCAGACTCACCGTGCCCATGAATGCAGCCTCACGGTCCATCATTGCAGCGTTACTGTCCATACGAATGCAGCCTTACTGTCCATATGAATGCAACCTTACTGTCCATACGAATGCAGCCTTACTGTCCATATGAATGCAACCTTACTGTCCATAGGAATGCAACCTTACTGTCCATATGAATGCAACCTTACTGTCCATACGAATGCAGCCTTACTGTCTATACGAATGCAGCCTTACTGTCCATACAAATGCAACCTTACTGTCCATAGGAATGCAGCCTTACTGTCCATAGGAATGCAGCCTTACTGAGCATAAATGTAGCCTTACTGAGCATGAATGCAGCCTTACTGAATGCAGCCTTACTGAGCATGAATGCAGCCTTACTGAGCATGAATGCATCCTCACTGAGCCCATCAATACATACTCACCATGGCATTGCCTGGATCACACACAGGCATCTCCCACGGTGTGTCTCACAGAGCTGGCTGGGTCTGTGTTCGGCTGTGCTGTAGCAAGGTCCCGCCCCCCTAGGCCGGCTCATGTGATAGGAGAAACACTGATTCAATCAGCTCTGTAACACACACCGTGGGAGATGCCTGCTGTGTGTGTGTGACACATAGGAGAGAGCTAGCGAGGGAGGTGAGCGCTGCAGTCAGCCACAGATCAAAGCGGCCCCAGTGCATGCGGCCTACCGGGAAATTTCCCGGTATCCCGCTAGGCCAGTCCGGCCCTGCTTAGAGCAGTAGAACACTGCCAATTTGCGCCCCTGGTGGGCGCCGGTCTCGCCATCCTGTTGGTATGCCCCTGACTATCCACCTCATAGTTTTAAAAATGAAAAGCTAAAAACAGATTGTTTACTTTGCTCCCACTCTCACGTCCTGAGTTTTTTGGAAAGTGACAGTGGGACTTGTGGATTTAGCCACTTAGTAGCCAAGAGGCACAAGTTTAAGTGACGAGAATATGTGCACTCATTAGCTTTCCATCAAAAGTACACAAGAAGTATATTTGTAAACTGTACATGTATGCACTAGTATCAGAACTATAATGTCACCATCAGCTGGTGGATCTATCGATCTTGGCTGCTGACCACTGCACTGCCCTATGTTGACTGCGTAGTTCTGGTGCCAATGTGGACGTCACTCTGCAAAGTCAGCAGCGCAAGACCAACAGTCAGGTAAATAACCACACCAATGAATGCTTCCTGCCATTGACCCTCAATTTAAGGGGGCATGTATACATGTCACTAATATAAAGGGGCATTTACACTGACCACCAAGGCAAAGTTGTATTTACACATAGCCGATACACATAGTTAATACAGGTTTTAACAATGACCACCAATGGAACAGGGGAATTTACAGTATGCATCAAAGTTAAGATGGAATTGTTTAAAAATTACCTAAATAACAAGCAGTTACATTGACCACAAGTGTAAATGGGCTTTTGTAAAGGGGACTGCTTTACTTTATATGCCATGCTGTAAATTACATGCTAAAAAATGGTGCACTAGTAAAGTGTTTGTATGTTACATGCACAAGACCACTGTGCCCTCCTGTATGTTACATATGCTGGCCACCTGCACCATATAAAAATGTGCTGTACATTACATACTCTGAATCAGTGGTGGAACTAGCAAGCTGAGAGGAGCAGTGTGTGACAGGCAAAGATAAATGGATCTGTGTGAGGAGAGGATGACAGGGAGGAGCAGGACGGCCCGGATAGTGGTTGAGGAGGGGAGGAAGATGCCAGGGAGGGAGAGAGAGCATTGCAGACATCAGAGAGACACATAACAGAACTGACCTGTACAGTTGTACTGTAGCAAAAGAGACACAGCCAAAGTGAAGAGAACTGTTATCAGGGCACTGCCCGAAACTGCGGGGAGCGGGGAGGAAACTTCAAAGGCCCCCCATGCACCTAGGACCCCTGGGCAGTTCACAGAAGTGCCTATGCATTAAGACAGGCAAGCCCTTCCCCACTCTCAGTGTGCTGACGAATCCCTGCCCCTGCTCTCAGAGAGAGGAAAACAAGCAGTGCTGGGGGAAGACCAGGCACCTCTGGGGGGGAGAACAGGCACCTATGGGAGGATCATATGTGGCCCAAACAGGGAGGTAGATTGGTGCGCTGTGATAGACAAACAGTTACAGAAACAATGCCGTGTATCTCTCCTCTCCCTCCAGCAGCTGAAAGCCAACAGGAGGGAGAGGGAGACTCCCCCCCCTATCAGCGGCCCTGCCAGCAGCAAGCAGCAGTGCTCGGTGCCGCCAGCCCACCGCTGCTGTGCCTGTGCTGAAGTGGAACAACACTGCCATTTGGCATCCCCCCTCGGCCTGCGCCTCTGGCAGGCGCCGGTCTCGCCAACTGCTTGGTACGCCCCTGGCTACTGTTTTCCTCTCACTTAATGCTTTCATGACCTTCAGCATTTCTTTATCGAAAGCGATAGACATTCTTCGCTTTTTGTCACCAATCGCTCTGAACTCTTTAATCTTCTGTTTCTCTTCCATTTCTCTTTTCTTCTCTCTCTCTATAAACTCTCTCCTTAGCCGTTCTTCTATCTTCCTGTTCATCTCTGCCTCTCTCTTCTGTCTTTCCATTAGAACACTTCTGTGCTCCGCCTGTATCCTTACCTTCTCCTGTCTGTCTCTCTCGTCTTTCATTCTCCTCTCCTTCTCCTCTTTCAGATCTTTCAGTCTCCTTCTATTTATCTTCTGCATTTTGCTCTCCTCTATTATTTTCTGAAGTTCTCCCCCTTTCACCTCCTCTCTCTCTCTCTATCTTCCCCACAAGTTTTCTTTCTCTTAAAGACACTGCACTGCATTTCTTCTTTCTTGCAAAGCTTTGCTCTGCTCAGCTTTCCACTTTTCACGTTGCATTTTATCGGCCTCCTTTGTGCGTTCCATATTGTCTTCTTCTCCACTTGTCTTCTTTAAGTACAAATCTTAAAGTGGAACTCTGTTCAAAATGTTTTCTTTTGGATTTGGATGGAGTAAGGAGAGGGTTCAAATGTGGCTGATGGTGAAGGAGAACCTGTCTCTGTCTTCATAGCAGAGACCTCTTCTCCATGCTCTTGCATATTAGATTAGAATATGGGGTTTATATTGGGGGTTTGTTATAAATGAAGGTAGGTGGTCCTTTCACTGCATATTATAAATTTATATTATTTGTTATGATGTTAATAAAAATGAATACGCTATTGTTCTGTTGGTTACATTTATTTCTAGAGTGTTATGCCGCGTACACACGAGCGGACTTTACGGCGGACTTTGCCCGGCAGATTTTTCGACGTACTTTACGACGGACTTACTGAATGAACGGACTTGCCTACACACAATCCACCAAAGTCCGTCGAATTCGTACGTGATGACGTACGACCGGACTAAAACAAGGAAGTTCATAGCCAGTAGCCAATAGCTGCCCTAGCGTGGCTTTTTGTCCGTCGAACTAGCATACAGACGGCGGACTTTTCGACCGGACTCGATTTCAACGGATAAATTTTAAACAAGTTTCAAATCTAAGTCCGTTCAACTTTTGAGCAAACAAAGTCCGCTGGAGCCCACACACATCGAATTGTCCGACGAAATCCAGTCCGCCGGGCAAAAGGGAGGACAGACCATATTGGCCCCATAAAGAATGAGGAAGGACATCTGGTTACAAAGGATGGGGAGATGGCGAAGGTATTGAATTTATTCTTCTCCTCAGTCTTCACGAGTGAATCGGGGGGCTTCAGTAACCAAAACTGCAGTGTTTATCCTCATGACACAACACAGGAAGCACCTCCATGGTTAACAGAGGACGGAATTAAAATTAGACTTGAGAAACTTAACATTAATAAATCACCGGGACCAGATGGCTTGCATCCGAGGGTACTTAGGGAACTCAGTCAAGTGATTGCCAGACCGTTGTTCCTAATTTTTACAGATAGTCTACTGACTGGAATGGTACCAGCTGATTGGAGAAAATCCAATGTAGCACCTATATTTAAAAAGGGCCCAAAATACATCCCTGGGAATTACAGACCAGTTAGCCTAACATCGATAGTATGTAAACTCTTGGAGGGGATGATAAGGGACTATATACAGGATTTTAGTAATACGAACGATATCATTAGCAGTAATCAGCATGGATTCATGAAGAATCGTTCTTGCCAAACCAATCTATTAACCTTCTATGAGGAGGTGAGTTGCCATCTAGATAAAGGAAGGCCTGTAGACGTGGTGTATCTGGATTTTGCAAAAGCATTTGACACAGTTCCCCATAAACGTTTACTGTACAAAATAAGGTCCGTTGGCATGGACCATAGGGTGAGTACATGGATTGAAAACTGGCTACAAGGGCGAGTTCAGAGGGTGGTGATAAATGGGGAGTACTCAGAATGGTCAGGGGTGGGTAGTGGGGTTCCCCAAGGTTCTGTGCTGGGACCAATCCTATTTAATTTGTTCATAAACGATCTGGAGGATGGGATAAACAGTTCAATCTCTGTATTTGCAGACGATACTAAGCTAAGCAGGGCAATAACTTCTCCGCAGGACGTGGAAACCTTGCAAAAAGACCTGAACAAATTAATGGGGTGGGCGACTACATGGCAAATGAGGTTCAATGTAGAAAAATGTAAAATAATGCATTTGGGTGGCAAAAATATGAATGCAATCTATACACTGGGGGGAGAAGCTCTGGGGGAATCTAGGATGGAAAAGGACCTGGGGGTCCTAGTAGACGATAGGCTCAGCAATGGCAGGCAATGCCAAGCTGCTGCTAACAAAGCAAACAGAATATTGGCATGCATTAAAAGGGGGATCAACTCCAGAGATAAAACGATAATTCTCCCGCTCTACAAGACTCTGGTCCGGCCGCACCTAGAGTATGCGGTCCAGTTCTGGGCACCAGTCCTCAGGAAGGATGTACTGGAAATGGAGCGAGTACAAAGAAGGGCAACAAAGCTAATAAAGGGTCTGGAGGATATTAGTTATGAGGAAAGGTTGCGAGCACTGAACTTATTCTCTCTGGAGAAGAGACGCTTGAGAGGGGATATGATTTCAATTTACAAATACCGGACTGGTGACCCCTCAATAGGGATAAAACTTTTTCGCAGAAGAGCGGCAAGGATGTGGAATTCCCTTCCACAGGCGGTGGTCTCAGCGGGGAGCATTGATAGCTTCAAAAAACTATTAGATAAGCACCTGAATGACCACAACATACAGGGATATACAATGCAATACTGACACATAATCACACACATAGGTTGGACTTGATGGACTTGTGTCTTTTTTCAACCTCACCTACTATGTAACTATGTAAGTCCGCCGTAAAGTCCGCTCGTGTGTACGCGGCATTAGTCACTCATAAATCACTTTTTTTTTTTTGAATCAAATAATTTTTTATTTTTATTATTGAACACACATACAAATGTCACATTAATCCATGAAGTATCAAAATTAGGAAAACACATAAAACAAATAAATCTTGCACCTCTCGGACTAAAGTAGCTTAACATATAGTAAACAAAACGTTATAGAGACATAAATACATTTTACACAACAGGTTGTTCACCGCTAAATTCAAACATTTAAACTATGGCAGTTTCCTTTATGCAGCATCAAGTTATATTGCTATTGCACACTAATTTTGTCTCTTCTACACCTCACTCCTCTACATCTGCTATTTCCCCCAACTATCTCTTCTACCTCACTCCTCTTCACTAGGTAAACCATCATATAGTTGATTACTAAGATCTATCCAGCATGACCATATTTTACCAAACCTTTGGGGTGTACCTCTATGCTTATATGTTAATTTTTCTCTTTTGAGAGTGTAATTAAGTTTCTTAACCCATTGTTTATGGATTGGAGAATCACTTTTCACATATTTATTTGTAAACAATTTTGAAAACCATTTGTCATTTTCCTTCTACTTTATAATTATGTGCCACTTTGTGTTGGTCTATCACATATTGTAAAATCCCAATAAAATACATTTATGTTTTTGGTTGTAACATGACAAAATGTGGAACATTTCATGGGGTATGAATACTTATTCAATGCACTGTACATTACATACATTGATGTTTACACAGAAACCTTTGTTGTATAAAAGCTGTAATGCATATAAAGAGTGCTAAATGCATCATATCTTGGTATATACTATCTACACACACACCAAGGTCTTCATCTATTGTGAACTGCTGCAGTGTCAATGTAAAGTTAATGGCACCCTCAAATCGGTTCACAGAACGCAGTGCAAACTTTGAAATTGAATGGAATTTGATCACATGGGTCTGAACACCCATGCGCGCCGATAACACTGCGGACTAAAAAAAATGGTCTTGCATCATTTTGGTGCGAAACTGTATGGCTGAATTTGAAATTGCAGCAATGCAGTGCCAATCACATGCGATGTCTGGTATTGCATACGTGGGAACCCTGCCTAAGTTTTCCTATACATAAAGCAAAAATAAATTCTAACACCACACACTTTTCTGTACTGTATATATTGGGGGCATTAAAGAACAGAATATTATTGAATGGTAAGAAGGTATAACTTCCAGGCACAGTCTACATTTTGGGGGCATTAAAGAACAGAATATTATTGAATGGTAAGAAGGTATAACTTCCAGGCACAGTCTACGTTTAACTATGGGAGCTTCTTACAGTATTGGGAATTTAAAGGCCCAAAAAGATTTTTTGTCATAAAATGTATAATTTTTATTACAATTTTTTAAGGTTTTGTACACATGACGGTAAACGTTTCTTCACATAAAAAAAAACAAAATACAATAGTCTCTGTGCTTATTTTTTGATTATACATGCAGAGGTCACTTAGGCATTTTTACCATTACCAACAAGGAGGTGTGCTTTGCTAAAAAGAAGCTGCTTGTGACCCTCCAGCCTATTGACCAAATGTTTGATGAAATAAAAAAGATGATCTTAGGCCGAGTACATGAACACCAAACACGACATGCTTTAAAATTGCGCACAAATGTGCAGCGGCGACAAACTACATACATTTTTAAAAGCCTTTACAGGTTACGACTTTAGATTTATAGAGGATGTCTACTGCTAAAATTACTTCCCTCGATCTGACCTTCGCGGTGATACCTCACATGCATGGTGCAATTGCTGTATACATTTCATTCCAGACCGATGCTTGCATTCACCTTTGCGCGAGGACAGGGAGGTGCGTTTTTAATTTTTTTTTTGCTTTGTTTATCTTATTTTTAAACTGTTCCTTTCATTTTTTTTTTTTTTTTATATCATTTTTATTGTTATCTTAGGGAAAGTAAATATCCCCTATGATAGCAATAGGTAGTGACAGGTACTCTTTTTTTAAAAAAAATTGGGGTCTATTAGACCCTAGATCTCTCCAATGCCCTCAAAGCATCTGACCACACCAAGATCGGTGTGATAAAATGCTTTTCCAATTTCCCAATGGCGTTGTTTACATCCGGCAAAATCTAAGTCGTGAAATGATTGTAGCTTCTGGTTTCTTAGGCAATAGAGATGATTTTTTGCCGTTCTGGTCTCTGATCAGCTCTATGGTCAGCTGACGGAACCCCCGGCTGCATTCTCAGGTTCCTTGTTGGGACAGGAGAGCCAGAGAAAACCATGGAAGATGGTGGGAGGGGGGGGACATTCCCTCCCACTGCTTGTAAAAGCAGTCAACGACAGCAGAAGATCTGGGTCTGGTACGCCTGACCTTGGCAGGGACCACAACTCCGTCGTCAGAGCTATCTGTCATGGAGCCGCTGTCCTCCACAGGACCGTATTCTGAGCCTGAATTTGACAGATGAGTGACTTCCTCTTCACTATCTGTCATGCTCAGAAACATGTAGGCCTCTTCACTACTGTACCTTCGATTTGCCATTTTGGGCTCTAAATTTAGTGGTACAGTAGTGAGACTCACAGGTAAAAAAGCTCCTGACTGTTAGCGACTGATTCAAACGCTACTAAAAAAACTGTTAGCGTTCGCAGGGATCAGGCCTGACTCTGCGAACGCTGCAGTTGTGTTTTTGACAGTGATCGATTGATACTGCACTTGGGTGGGCTGGGCGGAGGGGCTAAACGCAGGTGCTAGCAGGTATGTGGGTTGATCCCGCTAACACTGCATTTTTGGGAACCTTAAACTGTTGGGGATGCTAGTATAGATCTGATCAGATATTGATCCATTCAAACACTTTACCACTAAGGGAGGTGTATGGTGCGTGCGTGGTTGTTAGCGGTACTGGCACTAATCTGATGCTGCCCTTTGGCAACGCAGACCCTATCTGACGCTAAAACTTAACTTTGATCACCCGCCGGGTGATTAGGGGGTTAAACCTTTATTGGGTAAAATATGGCGGGTGCCCTGACGCTATAAAAAATAATCTAGCTAAAGTGCGTCACCCGTGACACTTATACTGTAAACACAGGTGAATGGGTAATCAAGGGGTTACAACGACGGCGATTTGCCTGCCTGTGCCATTCTGCCGCAGTATAGCTGCGGCGGATGGTCAGCAAGCAGTTAAAATGTTTCTTTCTATGTTATCCTGTCAGGAAACGGTTTTCTTTACTTGCTGATGTAAGCACGCTTGTTTTTGTTTAGTTGTTGTTTATTTTTGTGTAAATGTTTTTATTAACCACTTGCCTACTGGGCACTTAAACCCCCCTCCTGCTCAGACCAATTTTCAGCTTTCAGCGCTCTCACATTTTGAATGACAATTACTCATGTAATACTGTGTCCAAATTAATTTTTTGTCCTTTTTTTCATAGAAATAGTTTTTTTTTGGTGGTATTTGATCACCTCCTGGGTTTTTTTATTTTTTGCGCTATAAATAAAAAAAGACCGAAAATTTTGAAAAAAAAAAACACATTTTTCTTCGTTTCTGTGATAAAATTTTGCAAACTATTAATTTTTCTTCATAAATTTTGGCCACAATTTTAACTGCTACATATCTTTGGTAAAAATAACCCAAATTAGTGGATATTATTTGGTCTGTGTGAAAGTTAGAGAGTCTAAAAGCTGTTGTGCAAATCATAAAAAATTGATCACACCTGATGTACTGGTGGCCTATCTCATTTCTTGCGACCCAAACAAGCCAGGAAAGTACAAATACCCCCCAAATTACCCCTTTTTTGAAAGTAGACATTCCAAGTTATTTAGTAAGATGCATGGTGAGGTTTTTTATGTCATTTTTTCCCACAATTCTTTGAAAAATTAACATTTTTTTTTCCCCACAAAATTGTCATTGTAATAGGTTATTTCTCTCGCATGGCATGTGTATACCACAAATGATGCCCCAAAATACATTCTGCTACTCCTCCCGAGTATGGAGATACCACATGTGTGGAATTTTTTCACAGCCTAGCCACATAGAGAAGTCCAACATGCAGAGAGCACCGTCATGTGTTCTAGGAGCATAACTTACACGTCTAACTTGTTGACTACCTATAACACTTTTGAAGGCCCCGGAGCACCAGAACAATGACACGTGACTTGATGACAGGTGGCACTGATGGCACGTGACACTGATGTGGCACTGATGACAGATGGCACTGATGCGTGGCACTGATGACAGATGGCACTAATACGTGGCACTGTTGACACGTGACACTGATGTGGCACTGATATGTGGCACTGATGACACGTGACACTTATAACAGATGGCACGTGACACGGATAGGTGGCACTGGGGACAGATGGCACCGATAGGTGGCACTGGGGACAGATGGCACTGATAGGTGGCACTGGGGACAGATGGCACTGACAGGTGGCACTGGGGACAGAAGTCACTGATAGGTGGCACTGGGGACAGATGGTACTACACGCGTGCCTACAAGGACCTGTGAGGGGGTTTCCAGAGAGTGCGGCCTACACCAACTGCGGAGCAGAAAAGCCAGCGACTCTGCTCAACACCTGTGTGCTGAAGAGACTGTGCGACCGGATCGAGAAGGATCCATAGGCACCTGTCGGAGCCATCAGAGGGTCCCGGTTCATCTCATGGAACGGAGCGGTGTGATGGCGCCGGCTGGCATGAAGCAAGGTTGAGACAACTGGAGCGGAGCTGTGCTATCCTCCAGGCCTGTTTGGGTAAGAGGTCTGCCGCCCATAGTTATTAACACACCTTTTCACACTTATGCCCCGTACACACGGTCGGATTTTCCGATGGAAAATGTCCGATCGGAGCGTGTTGTCGGAAATTCCGACCGTGTGTGGGCTCCATCGGACATTTTCCATCGGATTTTCCGACACACAAAGTTGGACAGCAGGAGATAAAATTTTCCGACAACAAAATCCGATCGCGTCAATTCCGACCGTGTGTGGCCTGTTCCGACGCACAGTGCCACGCATGCTCAGAAGAAATTCCGACACGGGACAGCTCGTTCTGGTAAACTTAGCGTTCGCAATGGATACAGCACTTTCGTCACGCTGCAATGTTCAAAATGGTTTAATACAGCGCACTCTCTTCTTCTTTATAATGTGACAAGAATATAGTAGTTTTGCTGCTCATATTCACACACACTTCTCACAAACTTATTTCGTTACTATTTATCGGGATTCCCTCAATATATTTTGATTTCTCACATCTGACACCAAAATTTTTATTTTTTTTGGACTTTAATGTAGATTCTTTTTTTGTGTTTCTCTTTTTTTTAGTTTTTTTTTTTGGTGATTTTGATTTGTACTCCCGAAAATGTTTGTGTGTTTTTTGTGACAAGTTCCCACAACACCATTGATATGTTGTTCTATTTAATCTGTAGGAGATTGTTTGGTGTTGTTGTCCCTTGTTAATTTCACATTTTATGTTTTTAGAAATGTACCTGAAACGTCACCAACAAACTGTCCTTTTTGGATGAAAACACACACAGGAGAGTAGAATTTACCCAAAAAATTTTTATTAAGGGCTCACAACTAAACAAAGAGGGAGGCAACGCTGGAGAAACTGCAGAAGTGGGCGAAGCCTTGGACCCCCGGGGCAGACATCAACTATTTAAAAGCAAAATTGGTGGCCTGAGGAGTCCATATCTTAGGGAGGGCAGTCTGGTCCAGAAGTCCCAGAGATCCGGAAAGCAGCAGATGACATCTGTGTCCCCAGGCTGTGGTCATACGAGAGACTGCATCTTCTGTCAGACCAGACTGAACCCAGGGCAATCACTCTTTGGTCTTCTTTCCACGCTTCCTTCCAGGCTTTGGCTGTGGTGGTGGAGTTGTGGCAGCAGGAGGAGGAGGAGGATCGTCCCTCTCCATGACATCCGTCTTAGGTGTCTGTTCCCCACTCTCCCCCTTACGAAGCACTTTATAAAGCAGGTCCTCACAGAGCTTGCGTTGGCCCTCCTGCATGCCCTTCAATTTTGTGGCAGCCATGCAGGCAAAGGCCTCTTCAGGACTGGGGAAGGCTCGGAGGGACGCCAAAGCCTCCTGGATCAGCCTGTATGCTGAATCCTGCACAGGACTGGGAGTGGCCTTCCTGGCCCTTTTATATGGCAGGCGGAGGGGAGGGACCTGAGACTCAGTCAGGCTGCGACTTGTCCCAGGCCTCTCCTGACTGCCACTTAGCCCCGCCTCCTCCTGGCTGCCACTAATCCCCGCCTCCTCCTGACTGCCACATTCCACAGCCTCCTCCTGGCTGAGGTCTTCCTGTGTATGAAAAAGGGACATAGTTTTAGTATTTTTTACATCAATCACACACAATTTTCACCTCCTGACTGCTGCAAATTGAATGTTCACAAATATAACAGACTATCCTTCTGAGCACAGCAGTTTTCATTAGTGATCAATAATAACATCTAATAAACATCATTTATTTATTGCCCAGAAATCAGTAGAAGAATGCTATACCTGACTCCAGCTGGGCTCCTCTACTTCTTCCTGGCTGGAAGGCCCAGGTTGGACATCAGAAGCCTCAGCTGGTATGGAATGAAGCGTGGAAGGAAGAGTAGAGAGTGATTCCCTGACCTCAGTGTGGTCTGACAGAAATCGCAGTCTCTCATAGTACCACAGCCTGGGGACATAAACGTCATCTGCTGCAGCTCCGGACCTCTGGGAATCTGTGACCTTCTTGCGCTCCCTAAGATATGTGCTCCTCAGGCCACCAATTTTAACTTTCAAATAAGGGATGGTTGCTGTGGGGACCACCGGCGTCACCAACTCCAGCAGTTTCTCCAGCGCTGCCTGCCTCTTCTGTTTGTGATTATAGTGGGGGTGTCTGACCTGCCACAGACAGGGCAGCTCTCTGTACTTGTCTATGAACAGGGGCAGGAAATTGTGGTCGTTGAAGCCATCCATTTTCTCTGCAAGACACAACACAAGACAAACCCTAATGTCAGGCCAAACTCCCCTAATCTTGTTACAATATAGGCTTCCATTTCGAAGCAGTATAGGCCCAAGTTTAGATCTTACCTTCGTTAGCACGATCGGCGTCTCCGATGCTCCTTCCTCCGCTCACAGATCGTACGTAAGACGCGCGCGTGTTACGCTTTATACACACTGCGCATGCGTATAACTCCGCCCGCCCCTGACGTTCTTTCTAGTCTATTCCCCGCCCCTTTTCGTTCGGCGCAGTGGAGGAAGAGCACATGGCGGATAGACAGCAGGATCGTGCTAATTACACCAACGAGGAGGAGGGGGAGGAAAGGCCGGAGCCTGAAACATCCCGATCCAGAAGGAGATTGAAGGACTCAAATATGTCCTTTGGGGAGATGTTGGACATCCTGAAGAAGGCCGACTATGATGGAAAGTATGGGCCTTACCCCAACCACAATGTCCAAAAGGCCAAGATCATGGCGAAAGTGGTCAGGAGTCTGCACCGGAAATTCGGGGTACGACGATCGAAAGATCAGCTCAGGAAGCGGTGGTCGGACCTGAAATTACGAGAACATGAGCAGTACAGAAAGATCCGGAGAGTGCTGCAAAAAAGTAAGTAGTTGTGCTGTGTTCCTATTGTTCTTGTGTTTATTACGTTCGTGCTGCTCCATGTGCTTTTAGGAACTGTTGTACAGTTTAAAATGGCAACTTTCATGTTCATGGGCACATTATTCGTTCGGATCACACATTGTTATTTGGGACGAAAAAATACCATTGTTTAGGCCATATGCATTTGGCCACCATTTTGAGGCCCTATACTTGTCTTCAAAGAATTGGGTTGTGTAGATGGGTTTGTTACTAGACTGAAATGCAAACTAGATTCTGTGTAAGGAGAGGACACTCAGCAGCTGTTTTCACATCTGGACACTGGAGCACTAGTGTGGGACCCCAGAACACCATTTTTATTAGGGGGGCCACACAGGGGCTCCAGTGTATACTATAGGGGGGTCTCCATCTGTGAAGCTTGTACCAAACAGGTAAAGTATTGCAGCTTGACAAAGGACACTAAAAAAGCTACATCTTGTAACTCGGCTAAAATAGATAATTGTACCCCACTTCCAAGCAATGTTTCATCTTTATAGTTCTGCCATCAAATATCTGTGTGCTAATTATACCATTTTTGTTTTACATAGGGGAGAAAAGACTCGGAGGACACCCCTCATCCCAGGAGACCAGAGACCCCCCCCCCCCTCTGGAAGAAGGGGAAATACCCCAAAGACAAGCTGAGCAGGAGGAAGAAGACGTGGTGGAAGTAGTTACCACAACAGGTAAGTGTCTGCGACCACAGGCTCACATAAGAGATGGATGGCGGCATTTTTTGGCAAACCTAATTTATTTTGGGGTTCCTCTCTTTTTAGGTGATCGTGATGTTGTGGATCCAGATCCTTTCACATCCGAAAGTGCCCAGATCCTGATCGGGGAGATCATGGGGTGTAATTTACAATTGGAAAACATCAAGCAAAACATCAATGATGTTATTCCAAAATATAAAAACATCATTGATGTTTTGGGGCGAGTTTAAAGCCCCTCCAAATCACTTTCTTCTTTTGTGTGCTACAATGTGCGAAATGTTTTTGTGATTTTTCCCAAAGCCGATTTTGGAGGATGCACACAGTGTGCCAACATGTGCTATCTGCCATCACGGGAGATCAATGGACGCGTTTTGGGAGTGCAACCCCTTCCTCAATAATAAAGTAGCGGTGAGGAAGGGCTTTCTCCCCAAAAACACGTCGCTTGATCCCCCGTGATGGCAGATAGCACATGTTGACATTGTGAAATTTGTGTGCATCTTCCAAATTTGTCTTTACCTGGGGTGATTTCACCCCATCTGAACGCAATATCAAACACAGTTCCTAAATACTCATGTCTGATATTGCCTTCCAGTTCTACCAAATGTGAACTTTGTAAGATCAAGATTTGTGGCTTTCTTGTGGGTTTTACACATGCCTGTTTTCTATAAAATGGACATTTTGATTTTGGATAATGACACCACAAAAATTGTTATACAACAAACATGTCGGTTTGTCAGAAAAACCTTGGGTAAATGCACATGTGATTGTGCAGGTATTAAAAAGATTGTTCATCAAGAATGTGTGGATTATTGTCTCAACGCTACAACACTTTTGGGGTGATGTAATTGTTGTTTGATGAGAAAATGGGTGTTATTTCCTAAGGGGAAATCCACTTTGCACTACAAGTGCAGTTTCAGTGCAGTTGCAAGTGCACTTGTAGTGAAAAGTGTCTTTGCATTTAGTAAATAACAGCCAACAGTGCTTTGTAAGGTTACACAATCACGACATTTTATGCACTCCACACATTTCTGTCAGGGTCAGCTAAAACAAACACAAGCAGTAAATGTCCACAAAGAAGAGCCTGGGGGGAGATGCCTGTCGAGAACTTGAGGTCCTGCAGGCTTCTCCCTGTGGCCAAATACCGCAAGGTAGCGACCAACCTCTGCTCCGGAGTAATGGCTTGCCTCATGCAGGTATCCTGCCTGCTGATATAGGGGGTCAGCGAAGCCAACAGACGGTGAAACACGGGGTCCTTCATCCGGAGAAAGTTCCTGAAATCATCAGGATTATTCTCACGGATCTCACGGAGCAAAGGCATATGACAGAACTGGTCACGCTGAAGCAACCAATTCTTGGTCCATGAACAGTACCTGACAAAATGATTTCTACTTTTGTGTCAGGAAAAGCATTATGCTTCTGGACATGTCTGATTTTGATAGTATTCCTACCTACTTGGTTAATAGCAAATTGTGTGTACCATCCAGAAGATTTAGGGCTACTAGAAGGAATATGTGGAAAATCCCAGACAGCCAATAAATCTAGTTTAAAACATAAAAGAAGTATATCCCCCACCGAACCCTCTTCAGGGTTCACTGACAAGATGTTGTTGTTGAAATTTAAGTACAGTTATGCACAAAAGTCTGGTTTCGAGAGATGCTGGATATGCAGCAAGCTCCACCCTAGTACAGCCAAGATCCCGTTAGTGGCCATTCCCTTAAACATCACTCCTTTCTTGAATGGAACTCCCCCTATAGTTCTTACCAATGTCATAAGAAAAAGTCCCAATAAACCCCTCAGTTTTCAAATCGTGAGTAGAAGCCACGCTCCAGATTGGTGCTTCATACTGGGAGGCATTTCCAGGGGAGCTGAGGTGTGCAAATGGTCGAAACTTAATGTCTCCATGGCCTCCCTTACTGATAACTCATTTTTTCGCACCTCAGATCCTGTGATAAATGCTACCATCTATGACCTTTTTAATTCTAGTTCCCACTCCACGGTCACACAGTTACTGGCTCTGCTGATGGTATCTGGGCATTCAAATGGCACAAGGACCATTGTTAGTCAACGACCCTTAGCATTAGGTAACACAACCTACATCTGTTGTGGCAAGGTCTGTTACCCATGGATTCCTGAAGAACCCCAGGGGTGGTGTTATCTTGCTAAAATAGTTCCTGTAATGGGAGTAGTGGGGGATGATGGACAAGAACACCTACTTAAAGCTAGTACTCACCCAAGATACCCTCTAAAACACCTTGAAAAAAGGGAAATGTTCCTAGAAAAAGATATGACCTGGACTTGGTTTCCTTCCTGGACAGGTTGGGGAATAGATTTGATGAAGAAACTAAATAACTACACCTCAATCATTGATGAGATCTTGGAAAAGAACTCTGATGACATCTCAAAATTGAATCTAGAAACCAGAGCAATTAGAAAACAACTAGAGTTACATGACCTGGCTATAGAAAGCATGAGTGCAGCCCTCACTGGCCTCTGTGAAATTACTGAGGACTATGAATGCTGCACCTGGATACATAACACGAGTATCGAGATCCCTGATTACTATGACATTATTGCACAACACAGAAAAGAGGTAAACAAGCTACAACAGGATGCAAGGGATATTGGGAAAACATGGGACCCTTTCTCTACAGGGTTCAGTTTAGGAGGTCTCACTTCATGGTTGAAGAACACTGCAATGACTATTTTTACAATACTGCTTTTCATATTGTTCTTATATGCATGCTTCATGTTACTTAAATGCCTCTGCAAAAAGGGTAGCGAGGCACATTCCGAAAACATGAAGCTAACTTCCATTTCCAGGGATCCCGCAGTATGGTACGAGAACCAGGGAAATGAAGCCAGTGTATATGAATCCCTAAAGCTTGACGAAAAGGTAGAATGACCATTTCGATAATATCGAATGGTCAAAGGGAGAATTGTATGGGGATTCCATTGACCATTGCATTATTGATTGATTATTGATTATACCCTAACATGAGATATGTTTAGAACTGCTTATTTGCTTAACTAATATAATGAAATACTTTAGTGTATGTAACAAACTGCACCATACATCTTATGACAGTATTACTTAATAACTGATTATCTCATTCATGTCTGATGTCTTCATCTAAGGAAACATCTGTTTGTGGTTTTATCTCTGTACACTTTTGTTGGATATGAAACGGCTAGAATTAGCAAGTTCAGGAACTTGTGGTTGGGCAACTTATGGTCAGCAGACGTTAGCAGAAATTAAGAAAGCGTTGACCTCTTAGCCTGAACTGTAGAGGTTAACACTTAGGTCACAAGATGAAGACATTACTAATATATGGAAATCACAAGATTAAGAAATTACTAATATGCTAATGAACTTTGTTGTGTATTATTTTGATTGGCCCCCAAAATGGGGCAGAGTCTTGTAAAGACAGCATAAAAAGCCTACCCTCAGAATAAACCATTGTAATCATTTAACACGTACTTTCTGTGTGTATGTGTATTGATTAACCGCCGGCGAGGTCCTCCACTGAGCCATCTCAAGAGCCTAGGCCACAAGGAGAAGACGGGCACCTAACACTGTGGTTACCAAAGTGTGCTGGAAGTGGGAAGGTGCCCAGAGTTGAGGTGTTTTACTCTGGGCATTAGTCCCACTTGAAGATGCACTCTCAGGGGTCATTTAATACAACTTTATATGTACAAACTGTTGTGAATACCTATTGGGCTGTTGCATTATGTTTGTGTGACAGTGCAAATACTGTAACTAATATTTTATACCAGTTCCAGTAAAATTTTGTTCCTGGTTAAGAACAATTGATGTAGAGTGTTGTTCCTTTTCCAGCAGGTGGAACATCGGATGCCCAGGTAATAACAAAGGTATACTATTGTTATATTGCACATTGTGGGGTTATCCTTTACTATTAGCTTCACATTAATATTGCACCACAGCTGTGTCAAAGGGATTGAGTCAAATTATTGGGGGAGTGAGAGCAGAGTACAGGCCCTATCAAATATCAGCAGCTCCTTCATGGGTCAGTGCTACACGTGGGAGCTCATCCAGGATTACTGTTACTCTGCAAGCAAACCCACCCCTTGGCGCCAGTATGGATCCCATTACAGTGGTGTGAAGCAGAAGGTGCTCGCTTGGAAGCGAGCATGGCAATTGAACTCCCAGGGGAAGACTGGGAAGTAAAACATGTTAAAGAAGTTGTGCAGGCATTGTCCCCAGATAGGAAGGCCTGGGTGATCGGTGTGAGACCACATTATGGGACCTCTCACACCTATGCTCTACTAGAGTGGAGGAAAGGTGTCCCTGTTCCAAGGTACCAGTGTGAAGCTGTCTGACAGAACCAAATTTTGCCTGACACACCCAGAGAGACCAGGTGAGCCCTACCAGCTCCACACGGGTGAAATCAGTCAAAGCAAAAGTTCCCTCCACGTCATGTCCGATCACAGTTGAACCAGAGCTCTTTACAGCCTTAGGGAACTTTGTGGCAAAATGCCAGATCGGCAACCTCACATACCATGCATACCAGAAACTCAGCATTTTCTCTGGAAGACAGTCCATACTGTTTTGGAAAATGTTATATTAATGTATTGTCATAAGAGTCTCCCAGTGTTTGTTCTCTCACAGCCCGCTCTGAAGAGCTGACTGGGGCAGACTGACGCTGGTTGAGACCTGTTAGGTAGTGGAAAACTTCCTGGTGTTTGGAGAGAGGTGTTTGCAGAGGACATGTCCGCCAGCGAAGGGCCCCCGTGCAATGCACAGAACGATCGTCTGGTGGGGGAGTGTTCGCTCTGCAAAGACATTATCGGTTTAGCAATTGTTTCCTCGTGTCACCCCAGTATGCCTGATCAACATGTTTGGGGTGCCATGACGTACACCTGCAGATAATCTCCCATCCACGAGGAACTGTAGTCATCGTATTTGGTTATTGTATATTGTATCATGTCCTGTAGTAATTGGTGGTTGTTTTGTGTTCTGTTGTTAATTCCTTATATGGTCATTCACATCCTGTGCTCATATCCTGTGAGGTCATATCCTGTAAAGGAAGCGATTGGCTGTTGGGGCCAGGGCTTCCTGTATGTGATTGCTTTTGTTGTTGTTGGAATAAAGAGCCAGGGGTCTGCTCGGCAAGCAGGCTTGCTGGGATGAGAACGTAAGCATGTGTTGTGTCTGTTTGTGAGGATGGGGCACACACCAGAGGATGGGCTACACCAGAGGATAGCATACGATCAAAAGGTGAGATGCATTTATATCATTAGACGAAATTGTTATTATTATTAGAAACAGGAGATTTGGCTGTGTGCAGCCAAATTTCGCTGTCAGCTTGGCAAGCCAGAACGTAGGAGTGAACAGAACCTCCTTTAGAATCGGATCATTAAGATGTGTTGGGGAGGTTCTGCTTCGCGAAAAGAACAAATTTTTCGTCTTTTGAAATAATGCTGGAAGTTTGATCGTATGTCTGGTGTGTGCCTGCGTGTGTGTGTGTGATTTGTATCTCGAATGTTTGTGCAAGGAGACTGTGTGCTGTGTGTAAGTAACTGTATGTTGTGTAATAAGTATATGAGAAATAGAAATGTATGAATTGGGATTATTTGCAACCTGCAATGTGGGTGCGACTGATGCTGTGTAACAAGTTTGTAATGCATGTGAGAAATGGATGAATTGTAATTATTACTTATGTATGGTTAGTGGACTTTGATAGTTGTATAGGAAAGCTTTTAGTTTGAAGATGGCTGCTGCATTTTTAAGTGGGCCTGGGGGAAGGGCGGCCAAGCATTTTAAAAAAGTTGGCTGCTCCCTGTGGACAATAGAAAGGTTTTGTTTTGAGATGAAAAGAACAGGGAAGCATTCACTGTCTGTATTTCTCAATGTCTTGTTCCTGTGAAAGGTTAAGTGAACTGAGTTTGAGGGTATGTTTCAGCCATGTGATCATGGGTTATGTGGCTTGGTTGTTTCATTGGATAACATGTGTTCCTAAGTTTTGCTTTTTCGTAATTCCAACACCTTTAAATGCTTGTCTAAGCGTTCATTAAGTATCTCAAATGTGTAATTTTTTGGGGAGAAATTTTTGGTCTTTTTCAAGAAAATGGTTTTTGTCTGCTATTTCCTTTTGTTCTCTTGTTGTCTACCATGTGACTACGGTCGGCCATTTTCTATTCCTTTGTGTATGAACTTTGAAATGTTTATTAATCTTGGAATTGAATTTCTGTTTTGGCAGGAAAATGCGCCATTTTGTTGGGGTCTGGCTTTTGTTGTGGTCACCATGTGCATCGGTGGCCATTTTGAAGACCTGTGGACCTTCCTACAGGGGAAGCTGCTCCAAGTTCCTTTGTGTGTGTGTGTGTGTGTGTAGCCATGCTCTCTGGGTCGCCACCTTCTCTCTCCTTTTAACCGCTTTAGATCCGGGCCATTGCCAAATGATGGCAACAGCGCGGATCTAAATTGCCGGGACTACGTCCATTGACGTCGTCCCGTGCACGAGCGGCCTGCGCGCCCCCTGCAGGTCGCGCGCGGCGCGCTCGGTGATCAGCGAGTCTATGAGACTCGCCTGATCACAGATCAGAGTAAGGGGTTGGTCCCGACCCCTTACCACATGATCAGCTGTCAGCCAATGACAGCTGATCATGTGATGTAAACAGAGCCGGTAATCGGCTATTTTTTCTCCTCGTGCTGACAGCGCGAGGAAGGAAAAAAAAACCCGATCACCGGCAGCCGTGATCGGGACATTAGTCCCGATCACGGCGCTCATCTAACACAAGGCAATAGGCAGCAGTGCTGCCTACCAGTGCCCACCAGCGTCACCCATCAGTGCCCACAGTGCCATCAATCAGCGCCACCCATCAGTGCCCACAGTGCCACCCATCAGTGCCCACAGTGCCACCCATCAGTGCCCACAGTGCCACCCATCAGCACCCACATCAGTGCCACCCATCAGCACCCACATCAGTGCAACCCATCAGCACCCACATCAGTGCAACCTATCTGTGCCCATCAGTGTCACCTACCAGTGCCCATAAGTGCCCATCAGTGCCGCCCATCACTGCCCATCAGTGCAACCCATCAGTGCCGCCCATCAGTGCCCCCCCATCAGTGGTACCTATCCGTGCCACCCATCCGTGCCACCCATCAGTGCCACCCATCAGTGCCACCCATCTGTGCCAACCATCTGTGCCAACCATCTGTGCCACCCATCCGTGGCCATCAGTGCCGCCTTATCTGTGCCCATCAGTACCGCCTTATCTGTGCCCATCAGTACCGCCTTATCTGTCCCCATCAGTGCCGCCTTAACTGTGCCTATCAGTGCCGCCTTAACTGTGCCTATCAGTGCCGCCTTATATGTGCCTATCTGTGCCCATCAGTGCAGCCTATCAGTGTCCACCAGTGCCGCCTCATCAGCGCATATCAATGAAGGAGAAAAATTACCTGTTTGCAAAATTTTATAGAAAGTGTTTCCACCGCTCAGGCTGACACTGACCCAGGTGTAAGTGGAAGTTTTCAGAGCAGAAGAGCTCCAGGTGCTATGAGTAAGCACTCAGTCCTGAGTCCGAAACGCGTCAGCTTATCTGTACTTTCTGCATGACGGTCTTGTTATTTTGATGATCCCATTTTTTCAATAAAGTGAAGTTTTTTTGACTACATCCGGTGTGCGGCATCCAAATCTTCTCCTCCATTCAAGCCTGCTTTGCAAAATTTTATAACAAACTATTAAACATGATTTTTTTTTTTTCAAAAATTTCCATCTTTTTTTGTTTGTTTAGCAAAAAATAAAAACCCCAGCTGTGATTAAATACCACCAAAAGAAAGCTCTATTTGTGGGAAAAAAATTATAAAAATTTCATTTGGGTACAGTGTTGTATGACCGCGCAATTGTCATTCAAAATGCATCAGCGCTGAAAGCTCAAAATTGGTCTGGGCAGGAGGGGGGTTTAAGTGCCCAGTAAGCAAGTGGTTAAGTGAATTCTATTTTTGTACTGTTTACATACTTTTCAAGGAAATTATTGCGTTTTCTGTATTGAATATTGGTTTTAAGTTGAAATGCCTGTCGCATATCCAAGTGCCCATACATTGTTGGGACATCACAATAGGAGCTGTTTACACCCTGTGGGGGGTCTCAGGTTTCTAGGTAATAGCATGGGGGGAGTTCTGTGGACTTTTTAACTTTCAGAGTCAAATATTGTGTTGTATTTGCGACAAGAGTGTATTGTTTAAGACGTTTTATTTCATGTTTTATGTAACTTTGGCGTTTTGGATATATTACATAATTGCATGTTTGGTGGGGTTGGGTGGAGACACCAGTCCATCCAGTTCAGCCTGGGTGGGTGTGTGTCTGCTGTGGTCCCTGTCCCTGTGCATTGTGTCTCATTGAAATGCTCATATTTGTTTAAAGGTACCCATATAGCGCCATCGGTTTGCGCAGGGCTCCACACGTGCAACGCATGCTCATGTCAGTCCCTGCCCTCGGGGAGCCTGCAGTCCGGGGTCCCCGGTTTGCATTCATGTACTAGGGCCAATTTTGGACAGAGGCCAATTGGCCTGCCAGCATGTCTTTGGAATGTGGGAGGAAACCCAAGTGCCCGGAGGAGACCCACGCAGGAGCTGGGAGAACATGCAGAGACCGGGCAGGTGGTGTCGTGGTTGGAATTCAAGCCAGCGGTCCTTTTTGCTGCTGGGCGGGGATGCTAACCACTGTGCCACCCAATATTGTTTAGTTAAATATGCCTATATTTCAGTATAGGCCCTAATTGACATAGCCTAAAGTGTTTGTCTAGGGATAAGTTTTAATATTGGTGTCCCAATTGTATAGTCAATTTTGGTAGGGAGAAATCCTGGTTTGTCTTGTCATTTGTTAATGTCGGCCATTTTTCTGTAGTCCGGATTTCATTCACCATTTTGCCGTGGACCGATTTTCGATTGCTGCAACTGCCTTTTTGTTTCTGCTGATTTTAGTCTCGAGCGAAATATCTCTGGTTTTGTACTGAATTCCATTTCCAGTAGGATCATTTAGGTTTTTTATTCCAGTTGTTTTAAAGAAGTTTATGTTTCTAGTGAAGAAATCTCGATTTTGGCGGGATCAACAACTAAATTTCATGTGTTAATGGCGCCATTTTGTTTGTGGCCTGCTGTGGAAGGGAAAAGGAGTTTCAGTTTTGGCTTTTGTTACACTGTTGTGTGGTATTTCGGTCTCAAAACTTGTGGTTTGACTTCCCAGGGGATATGTGAGTCAAGGGGGATTCCCTCCCATTTGCAATATGGGGGTTTATTCCATCCTTTCCGTGACAAAAGTTTTTTTAATTGTTGAAATATATATGATGTTAGCCATGGATTTTTTTGGTGTCTTGATAGACAAGGTGATGGGGCTATGCCTCCCCTCCCTTTTCCTGTACATTGATATGTAAATAAACCAGTTTGAGGGTTTTTTTTAGAGCTGGGCATACAACAGGAAGTTCTTCTCAGCATTTTATGTATCCACAGGAAGTTGGTGGGGGGAATTGAGATTTCTGCTTGAAAGGACAATGGGAAAATACTGGCATTTTAAAGTGTTTTAAATATCTCCCAGCTGTCTTTTTAGTTTTATACCGTAATACAATTTTGGGTAGAGAGCAAACAGGAGGCATCCAAGGTATTGTTGTAATATCGAAGGTACAGAGAGAAGCCGCAGTGTTTTGTAAAAGAAGCAGGCAAAAGTGCTCTGTGTAGATTCGTCTGGCGACGCAGTGTACGGTCGTACAGCGCAATGCGCTTGTGTATGCATACACTGTGAGGGGTAGAGACATAATTCGGGGTTTGATCTGTGGCTGTTGGCGAATCATTTGGCATAGTTAATAGTTGGTTGTTAAAAGAGTGGTACTCTGTATTTCCGTGCCAAAAGTGTTGGGACAATAAGCCACAGAGTTGATGCCTCGTTTTAGGGTTTCTAGGTGAGTGACTAATAGTGCTTGTAATCTGTCAATCCACCGTAAAAGAAGGCACCGGGCGGTGGTCTCCGAAATTGGTGCAAGGGTTTCCCTGGACGCAGGGGTAAGGCGATAAGCCGTTTCGAATCGCCATGGGCAATGGCAGTCCGTGCAAGGGAAGGAAAGCGAGGCTTCCCACAGTCAAACGGATGCACAAGAGCATGGAGTCTAGTTCTGAGGAAAAGGCCATTAAACCCCAGAAAGATTGACATAGGTGGTCCAAGGATACTATTTTGTGTCCAAGGATGCTAAGAACCTTTTTGTCACTGGTTCCAGGTATTACACCCTGGATGGTAAGCCACGCACAGGTTATGCAGTGACCACAGTCCCGATGTCTGGGTTATTGTCATATGAGGTTTGTTTGGAGGTCAACCAAAAAGAATTGTACTTTCCTCATTAGCTGTCACCTACATTCTCAGCTGATGAGGTGGGTGCAATCACTGTAACATGAATTTCAAAAGGTCCACCACAGGGTTCACGAGTCCATCCTGGACCCTGACACAATAACCAGTTTACATTCTTTCCAACCAGGTGACTGGGTCATTGTAAAGAAGCTTGAGGGATGAGACCACGCCAGCCACTGCAAGAAGCAGATCAACCACAAAGAGTAGAGGAGTATCTTTGTTTATTTATATTTTTAAAGTGTAGTTTCCAACTAGCTAAGAAAGCGAACAGGACACATGATCTGGTCTACCAGTGCCCCAGCGATGACGGTGGTACATGATATATAGAACATTCATATTGGTGTGAGGAGTTTTGACAAACTAGTAAAATCCAAACAGACACTTGTCAATAGAACTTAATGATACATTCCTAGAGGGTAATATTAGTTATAATTTTAACAATAGCTCTGGATCTTGCCAGCTTTGGTATCGGGATAACTAGGTAGCCCACAGGTGTGCTTCAACTGTAGTTTGTTATTAATGCGGATCTACAGCTTATAAGGTAATTCCCCTAAGGCAAGAGGTTCATGTGTGCTGGTGAAACCTGTCCCAGCATCTTATGTCGCGGCCGATCGTGAGGATCTGATGGTGCTAGAGAAGGTAAGACTGGTAGGGACAGCTGGAAGGGAACTGCTTGTACACAGTGGGGGCTTGAGCTTATGAAACGCTTGAACAATTTCTCATCCATGAGGATGGGATGTTTTCATGTAACTGTTGAAGATACAAGGAAGTTCCCACAGTCCAAGGGGGTTTCTGGGAATTCATAAGTAAAGATTGTTATATCTGGATCGGGGATAGTAGTGACAAAGTTCAGGCCCATATGGATAAGGTTTAGGTCCCTACAAGGCAAAGCCAGAGCTATAGCTAGTGACGGTTGGAATCCTTTTAAGGGTTTGGGAATCATTGGGGATTTAATTTTTATTTTGCAGCGGATCATAGTTGAAGGAAGTAGGGGTATATATACTCATGATGTTTTTGTTTCTATTCCTTCTATATGCCATGATGAGGTGCTCCTGTTGCCTGATTGGACGCGTGACCAGAGCCTGAGCAGATGACCACATCTTCCCTGATGAGATGCCCGAAGCCCGACCCACGTACAAGACACAGAGGATCCCAGACCGACCGGCGACTACTACAGCTCACCACGTCATCTCCAACAAGAGTCTACATGTCAAGCTGTGTTTTACTTTTTTTGGACTAAGAAGATCAGAATTCATCGAGGGACACATGGGATCATATGACAAGAGGAGGGACTGTTGTGGAAAATTTTATATTAATGTATTGTCATAAGAATCTCCCAGTGTTTGTCCTCTCACAGCCCGCTCTAAAGAGCTGACTGGGGCAGACTGACGCTGGTTGAGACCTGTTAGGTAGTGGAAAACTTCCTGGTGTTTGGAGAGAGGTGTTTGCAGAGAGAGGACATGTCCGCCAGCGAAGGGCCCCCGTGCAATGCACAGAATGATCGTCTGGTGGGGGTGTGTTCGCTCTGCAAAGACATTATTGGTTTAGCAAGTGTTTCCTCGTGTCACCCCGGTATGCCTGATCAACATGTTTGGGGTGCCATGACATACACCTGCAGATAATCTCCCATTCACGAGGAACTGTAGTCATCATATTTGGTTATTGTATATTGTATCGTGTACTGTAGTAATTGGTGGTTGTTTTGTGTTCTGTTGTTAAATCCTTATATGGTCAATCACATCCTGTGCTCATATCCTGTGAGGTCATATCCTGTGAGGTCATATCCTGTGAAGGAAGCGATTGGCTATTAGGGCCAGGGCTTCCTGTTTGTGATTGCTTTTGTTGTTGTTGGAATAAAGAGCCAGGGGTCTGCTCGGCAAGCAGGCTTGCTGGGATGAGAACATAAGCATGTGTTGTGTCTGTTTGTGAGGATAGGGCACACACCAGAGGATGGGCTACACCAGAGGATGGCATATGATCAAAAGGTGAGATGCATTTATATCATTAGACAAAATTGTTATTATTATTAGAAACAGGAGATTTGGCTGTGTGCTCTGTGTGCAGCCAAATTTCGCTGTCAGTACCCTCAGAGTAAGGCAACTTTGAAAAATGGCTGGAACAGACCACACAGGCCCTGGATGAATGGGACATCTCTGAGGTGCACAAAAAACAGAGGATCGCAGAGAGCTTAAGAGGGCCTGCTTCAGAAGCTATCCGAAACTTGAAGCTCAGCAAGCGAAACTGCGTAGCTCAGGACTATTTAGACATCCTGCAGGATGTGTTTGGGTGAACAGATAAGGTTTCCCACCTGATCTATCAATTAGAGCACACTTATCAAAAAGAGGGAAAAAAGCTGTCAGACTACATGAGGCGTTTGGTCATATACCAGATTTTGTTGAAAAAGGGACTAGACCCCCGAAAGGTGGATGAAATCCGAGCCAAGCAAGTCTTGAGGGGTGCTCAGATTTGGACCCCATCATGCTCCAGTTAAGAACCCCTCAAGATGGTGGCATCCTTAAGTACCCGGACCTGATCCGAATTGTGAGGGAAGAGGAAGCCATCCTTGAGAGAAAAAAAAGAAAAGACTTAAAGACCAAAATCAGTAGTTGGAATCAGGACAGCTAGTGCAACTAATGGCGATCCTCGGATCGAACTTCTCCAGGCACAAGTGGCACAGTTGATGGAAATGATAGCCCTGTTGACCGCCAGGCCCACTAATCCACCGGATGGAGGAACTCAAGTAAGCCCCATAGTTGTGGAAAGACACAAGCCCTGTTTCAACTGTGGAGGGGTTGGACATTACAGGCGAGTATGCCCAAGCCCAAAAGCAGAAACAAAACACCAAAAGCCGGCAGAAAACTTCAGAGGGCCCCAGTGAGGGAGTCAACTGGGCGCCCTATTACAACAGCAAACTCCAAACAACCCCATACATACCAAACCCCAAGGACCGTAGCTAAACCGAAGAAAAAGAAAGAGTCCACGGAAGAAAGGGGTGAAGGTACAAGCTACCAAACAGGTCAAATCTGCCACTCCTCATGGATTCCCTCCCAAGCTAGTGGGACCTTCTCCAATTATCCCCATCCAAGTGGAAGGAATATACGCTAAAGCTCTGTTAGACACTGGAGCCCAAGTGACCCTGTTGTATAGAGACTTCTATGAGAAACATCTGAAACACCTGCCACTGCAGAAGCTGGAGGAATTGGAGATATGGGGCCTAGGGACACAGAACTTCCCTTATGATGGCTACCTCCCCATCAATCTCACCTTTGACCCAAATGTGGCGGGAAAGAGAGAAACCTTCGATACCTTAGCAGTGGTGTGTCCTCGCCCTCCAGGGGCTGATAGAAGCTCCCTCATCATTGGGACCAATACTGACCTGGTCCGAAGACTTCTGACACCACTTGTACAGGAGAAGAGCACTCCAGCCACGAGTGTACACCCCATGCTAACACAAGTGTACCAGGATCTAGTGCAAGAACAGGAAGCCCCCTCGGAGCAAGTGGGAAAGATCTGGCGACTAGACAGGAGTGAAAAAGTGGTCCAACAGGGAGAGGTAGTCTGTTTAAAAGCCTTGGTCAAACTGAGTTGGATACAACCCGGCCCATTCATCGTTCTTGAGACAGACAGCCAGAAGGAAGGTAAAGGTCTGGAAATAATCCCAGAAGTGTTGTCGACCAAGGCACTTAAGCGAAGTGGAGGGAAAGTCTCAGTCAGTGTCCGAAACAAGTGGTATTATGGGAGGACAAAAGGGGGAAATTTCTCTGGATGAGTTCTACCCAAAGAACACACACCTTACCCCAGCTTGGATGGAGAGGGCTAAAACCCAGCTCCTAAGATGGAGAACTGCCTTTTCAAAAAGTGAGTTTGATGTGGGGCTTGCAAAGTGTACTGAACACAAAATTTGGTTGGAAGAAGATAAACCATTCCATGAGAGGGTCAGACGGATTCCACTGGGAGATCTGGAAGACTTACGAGAACAGCTGGCTGAGCTGAAGAGGACAGGGATTATCAGAGAGTCCAGGAGTCCATATGCCTCACCAATAGTGGTAGTGAGGAAGAAGAATGGGTCATTACGGTTGTGTATTGACTACAGAATACTGAACCAAAGGACCATTCTTGAGCAATACACCACACTTTGGATAGAAGATGCCTTACAGAGCCAGTCAGGGGCGAAGTGGTTCAGTGTTCTGGATCTAAAAAGTGGATATTACCAGATCCCCATGCGCCCTGAAGATAGGGAGAAGACTGCTTTCATTACCCCTGTAGGATTCTTCAAGTTCAATCGCATGCCACAAGACCTGTCTGGGGCCCCGGCAACTTTCCAGAGATTGATGGAGAAGACTGTGGGCGACATGAACTTGATTGAGGTTCTGGTGTATTTGGATGAGTGTTTGGCCGAACACTGAAAGAGCATGAAGAGCGCCTGGAGAAAGTCCTGAAGAGGCTCCATGATGAAGGCCTGAAGCTCTCAATGGAAAAGTGCCAGTTCTATCAACCCTCAGTAAACTACCTAGGACACATCGTGTCTGCAGAAGGAGTAGCAATGGACCCTAAGAAGCTAGAAGCCGTCACTTCTTGGCCCAGACCCACAAATATGACCGAGCTGGGGGGCGTGGTGACCGAGCTCCAAGATGGACGTCTGATCTAGGAGCTCCGCTCGGCCGCCTCACACTCCTCGCAATCCTCACACACCGGAGCACACCGCGCCATCTCATGGCCACACTTGCCTCCACAATACTGCTGAGACAACCGGGAATGACGCGGCACAGGAAGAATCCACCGCAACTGAATAAAATGGCCGATTTCTTCACTCAGAAATCCTGCGGGCTCCAGCAAAATGGCGGCAGCCACAGAACACAACGGCCAGAGGACAGGGCCGCGATCCACAACAACGGTCGCGGCGGGCCCCTCGATCGATCCGCACAAGCCCACATACATAGTGGGTCCTCCTCGGGCACCTCTAGCCTGTCCATGAGAAGCCCAGCAAAATTGAAACCACGGATGACATCCCCTGACAGGCCTCTGGATACATCTGAGATGGAGGTAAGCAGGCTGCAAAATCACAGTACCTTACAGGCCGCTCCTCAGGCTGACCCTATAGCAGACTTCCCCACTGCAGATAGACCTATCTCTGACACCATCTTGAAAGAAATGCTACTTTTACTCAGATTCTCCCTTCAAGCTGACATGGTAAAAGGGATTAATCGGTGTCACAGGGAAGTGCAGGCCTTAGGGGTCAGAGTGGACCAGATGGAATATCAAATGGACACATATGCCTCCACATACAACACAATGGTGGACGCTCACACAGCATAGGGGGAGGACATAGCATGGCTGAAGGACAAGGTCGCTGACCTTGAGGACAGAAGCAGAAGAAACAATATAAAGCTGAGGGGGGTCCAGAGTCAGTCCCAGCCACTCAACTCCTGCAATACGCCCACACATTTTTCTCTACACTGGTTCCTGAGCTGACTACGCAGGACCTCAGTGGACAGAATCCATAGGATCCCCAAGCCATCCTTCCTTCCAGAAGGCACTCCGAGAAACATACTCTTAAGGGTCCACTTCTACCATGTCAAGGAAAGGATCATCCAAGCAGCACGTAAACAAGGCTCTATCCCTCCACAATACACTGATGTCTTCTTGCTACCAGATCTTTCTAGGCACACGCTGCAAAGACGCTGCAACCTGGCGACGATCATGAAAGCCCTATGAAACCACAGGATTCTGCACAAGTGGAAATACCCTGCAACACTGACCATCACTCACAATGGAATCACAAAATCCATTTCCACGATGGAAGAAGGTATTGCAATCTTACGCTAATGGGGGATTCTTCCAGACCAGGCTGTATCACCCGCATCTACTTTGCAGCCACAGTCGATTCACACTGAATGACAGGTAGTGTCGCACAAGCGCACCAGCAAGAAAACTGTCGGTGGCAGCTCATGATCACTCTACTATGAAGACTACATATTTCTCCAGTACAGGGAGTCTAATATTAAGTCTTCTATCACCCCGCTCTACGTTACGCAGCAATGTCTGCACGCGGATCAGTTGTAAGATCCCTTTTTACAAGCCCGCAGTTCTTTTTCCCCACGTTTTGTCTTTTTTGTTCTTTTTGCTACTTCTTTATCACACACAGGTACCATAACCGTTTGGAACTGTTACCAGATGCTGAAGCCGAGCCTCCTGGAACTTCACTTCCCTCTACAGGGAAATCTGCCGAAAAATCCCATGGCCACAGTGAGTACATTTTCTACGGCACCAGTCATCTCACTCTCCAACACTATAAATGACTATCACTTTCCTATCTATTAACTCCAGAGGCCTGAACCATCCGGCCAAAAGATTCTCATTGTGGAAAGAGGACCTTAAGCAAAGAGCAGATATTGTCTGTGTACAGGAGATTCACTTTCAAACCCAAAAGGCGCCAACGTGTACGTATAGAGTATGCACACGTATTTTTGGCATGCACACCCGACGGCAAGAAGGGAGGTGTAATGCTGGCACTAAGGAGCTCTCTATCATTGCAACTCAAAGAGTCCTATACAGATGAAGGGGGCAGGTTTCTTATAATTACCGGGGACATTAACTCTAAGCCATACGCGATAGTAATGGTGTACACCCCGAACAACCACCAAATTCGATTTTTGAGGAAGGTGCTCAAAAAAAACCAAATCTTTGCAGTATGGAAACCTTGTCGTTGGAGGTGACTTTAACCTTATTGCAGACCCTGCTATGGATACCACAATGAACAAACCAAACAGACCTGCATTCCTTCATCATCTTTTGCACACTCAGGAACTGTTCGATGCATGGAGATGCCTCCATGCCAACAAAAGGGATTATAGTTTCTTTTCTGCTAGGCATTGTTCATATTCACACATAGACATGTTTCTCATTGACCAGTGGCTCCTACAACGTATCTGTGCCACGTAAATACATGATATAACTTGGTCGGACCACGCTACAATATTAATGTCCATTGTTGTGTGAGACGTCTCTTCCTCACCTCCCATCTGGCGTTGCAATACTAGACTGCTACAGGAACCCCACACATTATCTGTGATCTTTCAGCATCTTTGGGATTTCTTCTGTATTAACTGCACACCTACGATAGACCCATTCACTTTATGGAACTCACATAAAGCATACATGAGAGGCATACTAATACAACTGGGGTCTATGGAAAAGAAACAACACTCCATCAAACTAAACTATATACTATCAGACTTACATAAAATGGAAGCCCAAAAAAAACTCTCACCAACTGCAGCTAGGTCAAACACACTCTCTAAACTCAAAGAATGACTGCGGGAGCTTCACACACAAACATACGATAAACATCTTAGAAGACTACAACTAAACTCGTACGCTAATGCAAATAGGGCAGGGAAATACCTAGCTAGCAGAATTAAGGCAGCCCGCACAAAAAACAGAATAGCATATCTAACACACGGCACCATGCATCATAAAATTACTAACCCACAGGAAATTGCGTACCAATTTGCAGGGTATTACAGTGCACTTTATAACTTAAAAGATGACGAATCCACTCCATACCAAACATGGCCAACATACAACACTTCCTACAGAAAATAAATCTTCCATCGCTGTCAGAAGATCAGCTCGAGCAGCTGAATTCTCCCTTGTCAGCCCAAGGAATAGAAAAAATTACAGCCACTCTACCTAACGGTAAATCACCAGGTCCGGATGGCTTCGTAAATGAATACTACAAAACATTCAAGGAATACTAGCCCCACACATGCAAACAGTTTTTAACAAAGCGGAGGAATCTTCTTCATTCCCTCAGGAGATGCTGAGAGCCCACATTGTCACCTTACCTAAACCAGGGAAGGATCCCACCACTCCGGCCAATTTCAGGCCCATATCCCTTCTCAATTCAGACATCAAAATATTCGCAAAACTAATAGCCAGACGACTGACGGATATCATTCCTTCTCTCAGATGGGATTCGTGAGGGGGAGACAAACCTCGGATGCTACAAGACGTATTGTTAATGTTATACACCATGCTGTTAAATCACGAACGCCTTCTCTGCTGCTATCTGTAGACGCAGAGAAGGTGTTCGCCAGAGTCCATTGGACCTATATGGAAATGGTACTAGCCAAATTTGGATTTAAAGGCCCAATCCTGGCAGCTATACTGGCCCTGTACTCATGCCCATCAGCCCAAGAACACACATCGGGGTTCCTATCAAGGACATTTATTATTTCTAATGTTACTCGACAGGGCTGTCCTCTCTCCCCCACAATATTCAATCTTATGATAGAACCTCTAGCTGAAACCATTAGATCGAACTCTAATACCACAGGCTTTACCTTTGGTTCCAGTAAACATGTAATAAACCAATTTGCCGATGATGTGATACTACTACTAACACAGCCTCAAACCTCCCTCCCACAGGCCCATAAGATACTAACTGACATTGGAAACATATCACCTAACTTCACCAAATCTATGATACTAGATGTAGGAGTCCCCCTATCCAACCAAAAGGTTGTTACAAGATACCCTATCTTACTCGTGGAGTACAAAGGGCGTTTCATATTTAGGTATAACATTAACCAACACAACTTCAACCTTAATAGACGCCAAGCTTAAACCGCTCATAGTTAAAATAGAACAACAACTCACAAACATCTCCAAAACAGAATTGTCATGGTTAGGAAAGATAGCGGCATTTAAAAAGTCCATCCTTCCACAGATTCTATATATTTTCCGATCCCTGCCACTCCCCATACCATCTACTTACCTCCGCACTTTGTCCATAATCATAGGGAAATTTACCTAGGGAGGCAAAAAAGCTAGGTGTCTTCCTTTTTTCACATCTCACACCAAAACCTTATCCCACACAAGAGAGTAGAGGGTGTGGGACTTGTAGATCTTCAAGATTATTTATGGGCCATAAGACTAGACCAGCTTGAACATTGGCTCCACAACAACAGTCAACCCCTATGGGTAGAGATAGAATGCGCATCACTCCCAATAACCAACCCTATCACGTTCCTAATGAGTGACATATGGGAACCGTGGAAACCACCAACCATTCAAGTCTCTTTACAGGCTTGGAGATTTCTCCAAAAAATCGTTGACTGTGACACACATGACTTAGCATATGACCTACCAATAGACCTCCTAGGAGCTAAAATACCTATGCTGTCAACCACAAACCTTTTAGCACTGAGTATAAAACACATACAAGACCTTTTTACGGGTAAGACACCCAAAACTGCAGAACAAATAATGACCGCATACCAATTACCCGATAATTTAATATTCTCCTGCGTACGCATCTCTTACTTCCTAAGGACGCGTCCTATACCTAAATTCAAATTATCATATCATATCTACTACAGCCTGGTGTTTTTTCATAAAAACCTCTCATCCTGTTAAAGGTATATCATTATTCTATAATCTCATCCAGAATAAACGTTTTTTTAATAAGACAGATACCATTAAGAAGTGGGAAAAAGAGCTGGGTATTACATTCCCTGATGAACAATGGACACATGCTTTCAAGGCCATACAAAAAACATCACACTGCGTGAGTCACTGGGAAATGACGCTTAAAATCACTAATAGATGGCACTATACACCATATAGACTGGCCACCTTCTTCCCAGACGCATCTCCCATCTGTTGGAGAAAATGTGGACAAATAGGCAATCTACTACACACACTAGGGGAATGCCCGAGCATTACTAGTCTCTGGAACGAAACCTTCACATTAATCTCATCAACCACAGGGATCTTGGTACCACCAAACCCTGCTTTAGCAATCCTTAACATTGGGATAGAGAGATTCCCACCGAAACAAAGAGCGGTCACCACACACATATTATTAGCAACTCGTACACTGATCCTCCGTAACTGGAAAAACACCCTAGCCATCAATACCTCTGAGGTGATTACACAGGTCAACAGGATTCATACCTTTGAACGTCTACTGGCTATTAACTCTTTGACATGCAAAACATTTGACAACCAATGGAAAGCATGGACTGAAAAACACAAAACCACCTAACGCTATGCTTCATTTTGAATACTCGGTCTGATCAGCATTTTACTTGCATATATTGAAGTTGGATTTACATGTATTTAAGTTAAATATATGACTTCTTCAGAAGGGGAAATAAAGGTGGAGAAACCGCATGCTAGCTTATTGATAACGCCCTGGGGGAGGGGCGAAACGCGTCGACGCAACATCCGGCCCACGCTCGCTTACTCGAGAACCAGTGACATCACTTCCTGGTGTTGGTGGAACGCACGCCGTCCAGCAGCGAACACCGGCCTATTTTCTGAATGCCTGCTCTGCACATGGATTCCGTGAGTAGCGCTTTTATGCGCAGGTGATCCCACGGTGCCATAGGTTTTATGCTATGTGTTTTCTTTTCTCCCTTTGGTGGAATGCGAGGTTTGTGATTCCAAAGACCTCCTCTCAAAACATCACCGGCATCAGCCTATTTGCCATTCAAGTTCACCATATGAACAAATAAGCTTGAAGTCTGCAGATTGTTCTCATGTGAAGGAACTGTGTGATATAATAGATCCTATGTTGTTGTTTTTGCTTTTGTTTAATTTTTTATATAGATTTACTTTATGATTCACGAATTTATGGTATCTTTCAGTCTCAGGATAAATTGATCTGGATTTTTTGTGACTGATCCAGACCATTTCTCATTCATGTTTCTGTATTCACCTCTAGTGACCTAGTGGTGGCAGTGTGCCTGAGCACAGTTTTGTACATATTTTTATCCAATATTCACTCAATGTGGTTTTGTGCAATAATCATTCACGATATGTGATTTTATAGAAATCACAGTCTCAGGATAAATTGATCTGGTTTTTTTGTGATTGATCTAGACCATTTCTCATTCACGTTTCTGTATTCACCTCTAGTGACCTAGTGGTGGTAGTGCGCCTGAGCACAGTTTTGTACATATTTTCCTCTAATATTCACTTAATGTGTTTTTGTGCAATAATCATTCACGATATGTGATTTTATAGAAAAATTATATTTTTTTAGTACCCACTTGGTGAGTTGTTAGCGCAGGTCTTCTTTCCTTCATAATATTACTAAAAGTACTAGCACTTTTCACCTAGCAGCTGCAACATATTAATTAGTTTAGTATATATCCACTTGCAAGCGCTGTCTTTTTATTTATTTATATTCTGAAAAATTGCCTTAGACCAAGGTCACCGTATCGCATGCAAAGTGAATATCTCCTAAACCGAACATGTTTATTATATATTAATTTTATGTACAGGTATGCCTTACTATAGGATTACCTGTATTTTTAAATTAAATTTAAGGGTATGCAACCAATTTAAAATGTCAAAAAAAAATCATATTACCTTACGCTCCTCGATAACTCTCAGCGTGCATGTATCGTCAACTAACATTTTTTTTCCCCTGATTATATTTTGTGTCAAATGTTTTGATTCCTAACTCCGCTTCTCAGGACCCACTAAGTCTATTGTTGTAGAGGTAACGATTGGAAGACTGCTATTATTGATCATTAAGTTATATAACCTGTGATGTATTTCATTTATCTTGCTAACATTGGGTCCATAGAAAATGATTTGAGAGTATAATATATTTATAGGCATTAGTGAACAATATTTTTTATATTGTGCATATTAATTGTTTTTTTAAAATATTAGATTAAAATTTACTAATAATGTATCCGAATATATATTAAAAAAATTATTATTATTAAAAAAAATAATTTACTATATTTTATTTTCAGATTACATAAAAATGCCAAAGTACATATTAATTCCTGCCCACATAGGACGGGGTTAAAATATAAATCTCCTGATGTAAAACTCCACATCTTTCCCATAAATTTGGATATGATCAAACTATGGATTGTCTCATCTACTTTGAGAGAAGAAGGCCTTAGATTTGCTGCTGAAGAAATTTTCAAAGACACAAAAAGAGATCGTTTCAGGATGTGCTCTGCCCATTTTTTACCAGTCATATTACATGAAAAAAAAAAAAACAAGGGTTTTGAAGCCCGATACTGTTCAGTCATTTTTTCCCGATGACAGATCAATGTCCGTAAACAAAAAAAAGGAACCTCCCTGCTGCTGCCCATGTCATCAATCCGTCTTGGAAAACCAGATTACGGGGGGCGCATGCGCGGAGCCTGACAGGACGGTAATGTACCGTAAGAGCTCCGTACCCATACAGAGGAAAAGCCGGTCTACAGCGGAAACCTGTCTGATTTTACCACGCTAACTACACCCTCAGCCTCCCAAGTCTTCAGAGCTCCGTGGGTAACACAAAATATGGTGTTAGGTGGTAGTAAGACTAAGTTTAAATCCGCCGTTTTGAAACACTTACAGACACAGGCTTCTCCTAACATGGCGCTGCCATCTACCTCACAGAGCGCCACAGTCCGCACACAGACACAGAAAAAGAAGCAGCATTTGAAACAATTTGATACAAATACAGACTTTTAAGATGATACTGTTACAGATTTCTCACTTTCACAAGACTCTCCACAAGCTGCCTCTGTTACTCCCAATATTTTAAAACAATTTGAGAATCTGTTACAAAAAGCCCTGAGACAAACATCAGAACAAATTACAATCAATCTCACTAAGGAAATCAGAGAGTCGGGCACCCATACAGCAGCATTAGAAATAAAAGTTGAGGTGATTGAACAGGTAACACAGGATAATTCCACAGAATTGGAAAATCTTCAAGAGAAAAATCTAATTTTACAGTCTAAATTAAAAGACTTTGCTCACAGCACGCCTACACACACAAAAAGCACACCCTCGGCATGGGGAGACTGTGGGGCACAAGCTGATCGCCATGAATAAAAGAAAGGAGCGAGAGAGACCGAGGAAATTGACGGATTTCTTCCCTCCAGCGGCCGGCTGACAAATCCAAGATGGCGGCTGCCCCGGGAGCCGAGCCTCAGCATCCCCTGCATGCTTGCTCAACAATCCATCACCATCCACGGGTGAGTCATGTCCCTTGGGACGACAGCTGCCATCCTTCCCTTTTAATAGCCCTGTGAAGCAAAAACTGAGGATTGGGGAGGAGGGGGAGACTCAGACAGATGCAGGAACAGGGGGAGAAGAAATTGAGGAATTCTCCTCACATGCTCATCAGCTGGATGCCTTCCCCACATTAGGGCAGCCCATAATAGACTCTACTATGAAAGAGATGCTACAAACCCTGCGAGGGGCCCTCCAGCAGGATATAGCAGCTTTCATGCACTCCACAAAGGCAGAAATGTCAGCAGTCAGCAGCAGAGTGATATATGTGGGAAAAAAAGATGGAGGAGTTTACTTTTGCACATAATGAGCTAGTAGATGCCCATTTTGATGTTGAAGATGAACTCAAAGCTATGCGTCTTAAAATGGCGGACATTGAAGACAGGGCATGCAGGAATAACATCAAATTTAGAGGGGTCCCTGAATCAATCAAGCCTGCGGACCTTACAGCATACCTCCAGAAGCTTATGACCACTGCTCTCCCATCCCTGGGGCCTGCAGATGTCATCATTGACAGAGCCCACAGACTGCCTAAACCGTCATTCCTGCCCGACCAAATCCCCAGGGATGTCATAGCAAGAATTCACTTTTAACATGTGAAAGACCAGCTAATGCGTTTTGCTAGACAACACCCTGCTATCCCTGATCCATTTGCTGGAATCGCACTATATGCCGATTTATCGCAAGTTACACTCTCAGCGAGGCATAATTTAGTTGCTATCACAAAAATCTTTCGCAATCACAAAATCCTATACAAATGGGGGTTCCCAGCCAAATTACTGCTGGAAATGCATAATGAATCGCATGCAATCACCTCCCTAGAAAAAGGAATGGAGCTCCTCAGAAAATGGCGACTCCTCCCTGTGAATGGTGAAGCTGCAGACCCTGAACCTCTCCAAGACAGACGCAACAATCACCACCAGCATAGGAAGGGTAGGTAGGTAATTACCTACTTACACATGTACCGTTGATAATACACCTACTTGATTACTACTACTCTCAGGTATACAGATCCCTGTTGCCTTCTACAACACCTGACAATTTATGTGATGGCTCAAAAAGCATCCGCTGTTCCGCTAAACCGAGAACTTGTTTCCCCTTCTTCATTTAAAGGATGTTTCCTGTAACCTGTTTTCTGCAGCAAGAGTTACTTGACTGTTCCCAGTTACTGCACGGCCAAGTGTGGTTTACCTGTCATGTTCTTTTTTGTTTTTTGATGACTGTTCGAGACAATTTACCTCAGGGTATACACATATCCAGCAACAGAGTGTTAACATGCCCACTACCATGTCCTACCACTAGATGGCAGCAATTCACTTTCTTTCATTGGAATGAACCTTAAGATAATGACGCACAATGTGAGACAGCCCATATAAACGTAGGGCGCTCTGGAAGTCGGCTATGGACATGAAATGTGACGTCTTGTGTGCACAAGAGACACATTTCTCCAGCAGCAAACCCCCAAAGTGCACGCATAACAAATTCCCACAAATATTCACTGCAAACGACATCTCCAAGAAAAATGGTGTAATGATTGCTATTAGGGACATTGTAACCTTTTCTTTATTACAGGACCACGTTGACCCACATGGACGCTTCATCATCCTGGTTGCAGAATTGAACCATAGTATCTACACGTTGGTAAACCTATACGCACCAAAAGTTGTAAAACTTGCTAAATCTATGCAAAGGGGTAACTTACTTATTTGCGGGGATTTTAATATGGTTCTGAACGGAGAACTTGATTCCTCCTGTGTGGTTTTTAGGCAGAGACCCTCTTTAGGTCCTTTTTGCCATGAAGAAAGACTCTTTGACCCCTGGCGCTGCCTTGGAGCCATGGAGAGGGACTATACGTATCACTCCGTGGTGCACAATAGCTACTCTAGAATTGATTTCTTTCTCACTGATATGTACACTTTACAGAATGTGATCAAAGCTGATATCCACAATATCACGTGGTCGGACCATGCATGCCCCAGTGACCATTGAAATTGTGGATTCCAATAAGACTTCCCACAAACCTCTGTGGCGTAACAACACTTTCCTACAGAATACTTCCACTTCAATGCCAATGGAGAATGTTCTCCGACAATCACATGGTGTGCGCATAAAGCATTTGCTAGGGGTACCCTTATCCAGATAGCTTCCAGGGAAAGAAAGAAAAAATCACAATGCATGTCACAGCTCCACAAGACCATTGCAGAATTAGAGACCCAACACAAGAACCCCAGTACTACTTCCCCAAGCATTTTGAACCGCCTTAACCAGACTATGACACATACTTCAAAAGAATGAAACTGTCCTTCTACTCCCAGAACAACAGGGCAAATAAACTCCTGGCTTCCCAAATTAAAAAAAGGCAAGCTAAAACCAACCTTACCCACATTCAACACCACAGCTCCCATACCATACTTCACAACTCTAAAGACAGCCAATACCTTTAAGGATTATTATGAATCCCTCTAATACCTCAACAACGACCCACACACCCATCAACCCAGGGACGCAGAGGTTGATAAGTTTCTTCAAGGGGTTAGCCTACCCTCTATTGATGCAACCACGCTTCAAAAACTGAACTCCCCTATCACCTGCGAAGAAGTAGAATCAGTTATAAGGTCCCTTCCCATGCATAAGTCACCAGGGGCAGACGGTTTCTTCGCTGAATACTATAAGGCATTTCCCTCCCTCCTATTCCCCAAATTAATGGAAGTTTTCAATGTAGTAGCTTCCTCTGGCTCCTTCTCAAAAGAAATGCTCCAGGCTATCATAGTTACACTACCTAAGCCGGGCAAAGATCCTACACACCCCCAAAACTTTAGGCCAATCTCATTATTGAACTCTGATTTAAAGATCTATGCCAAGATCTTAGCCAATAGACTAATGTAAGTTACACCCTCCCTCATAGGTTTGGATCAAGTGGACTTTGTAAAAGGCAGACAAGCACCAGAAGGGACCAGAAGGATGCTGAATCTTCTGCGTTTTGCCAAAACCAACTAACTCCCTAGCACTTTTCTAGCTCTAGATGCGGAAAAGGCCTTTCATAGGGTGCATTGGGGCTACCTATCAAAGACATTACACAATTTTGGATTGTCTGGCCAGATTCACGCAGCAATAACGTCCCTCTATACGCACCCCGCAGCTCGAGTCTATACATCTAGTTTACTCTCTGACCCCTTTACACTTTCTAATGGCACACGCCAAGGCTGCCCCCTTTCCCCAATTATCTTTTCACTCATCATTGAACCACTAGCAGAAAGTATCAGATCCATTGAAACTATACATGGTATCACAATAGGTTCCGAGAGCCATAAAATAGGACTCTTTGCTGATGATATCATTCTAACTGTCACTAACCCGGAGTCTTCCATCATAGAAATACAAAAGCTACTACACAAATATGGACAGGTCTCCTTTTACAAAGTCAACACAAATAAATGCTTTGCCTTGACTCTCAATGTACCCCCAGAGACCAAAAACAGACTTAAACAAATTTTCCCCTGCAACTGGGACTCACCCTCAATTACTTACCTTGGGGTGAAGCTGACCTCCTCTTGCACTAACATGTATACTTGCAACTACCCTCCATTGTTGAACAGAATTGAAGAAGAGCTAAACCAAATTGGTAAACTGCATCTAACTTGGATGGGGAGGATAGCTGCATACCAAATGCAAATACTGCCTAAACTGTTATACTACTTCAGAACGTTGCCCATTATTATCCCCCAAAAATTCTTTACTCAATTAACGAATAGCTTGAAGAAATATATCTGGGTAAAAAACCTAGAATCGCTTTAGCACAACTATATAAACCAAAACACCTTGGTGGGGTAGGCCTCCCTAACGCCCGTGTGTATTACTAAGCAGCAATATTGGATCAAATGAGGCACTGGTTCTCTTGCCAAACTCATAATAGGTGGTCGGACAAAGAATGTGCAATCACCCCAGGACATAATCTCCCAGCATTGGCTATAGCCCCCTGCATACACAATAAACCAGAAACGCCTACTTATCCTACAGTGCAAGCCACTATTGCAGCATGGTCCTTCTTGACATGCCAGAAGTTTGCTGATAACCCAATGCACAAACTTAAAATCCCGTTAGCGGCATATGAATACCTAATTCCTAATGTATCGACCCAATCCTGGAAAAAAAGAGGTGAACATTTTCTCACATCTGAGATAGAGGATCAAGGGGTACTGGACAGATACCAACTGTTCCAAATAAAACACTATACAACCACTAATACACCTAGGCCAATAGAAATACCTCAAATCCTATGGGAATACCTGCTCACCAAATACCCAGCAAAACACAAAGGGATATCTCTATTCTATAAATTTGCTAATCCCCTGTACATGCAAGCCAAACTACCTAACATGGTAAAATGGGAACAAGAACTACAAAAAGAATTTTCTTTACAGCAATGGCACGTAGCTGAAAAATACAATGGCAGATCCTCAGCATGTGTAGACCACTGGGACAATGCCCAAAAAATTTTGCATAGATGGTACCTAACACCTCTACGCCTTCATAAGATGGATCCAAATACCCCTCCACTTTGCTGGAGAAATTGTCAATCTATAGGCAACCTACTGCACATACTGTGGAGCTGCAAGGTGATTACAACATTCTGGAAAGAAGTTTCTTCTCTTATTCAAGACATTACACACGCCATGTTTACATTAGATTCTGCACTCGCATTGCTAAGCATTGGTATTGAACAATTTCCTCCACTACAGAGGAAGATGGTTGTGCATGTATTATTTGCTACCCGTATTTCCTTAGCGAAAGAATGGCGTTCTCAAACACCTCCAAACATTGAGGTAGTGATTTCTAGAGTTAATGCTCAATATTTAATGGAAAAACTACTTGCATATAAAGAAAGAAGAGCTCAGGTTTTCCACAGACACTGGGAAAATTGGAGAACTTCACAATATGCCTCTCCACATTTGTGAACATTGAATTCTGTTTAACATTTGCTGATACTCATTACATGCATCCGGTCTTCAAGTGATAGGACCAAACAATAGGAGTGATCATACTAGGAGTTGCCTTACCATTACTGTAAATATGTATCCATTCCTGTTTCTGCATATGTGTATAACGCAGCACCGAAAGTATATCAATGTTTGTTTAATAGTTAACAAAACTACACTTACGGAACTTACTGTACGCTCTATCTCCGGAGACCCTCAACAAGGTCCAAGGAGGGCTACTTTATAATTGTACCTTTGCAGAGCCTGCTTACAGTGTGTACCCAGAAGGGGTGACAGGCTTTGCCTCCTGTTGAGGCCAAGTTTTATTTTGTTGTAATGTAAGTAGCTCACATGAAAATAACGTTCTTACATTTGTAAGTTTGATATTTGATACGTAAATTGTATACTGATTGTGATGTACACAACGCTTCATATATAACGTGCAAGCTGTATAAACCAATAAAAATCTATGGTTAAAAAAAAAAAATTTAGAAGACTTTGAAAACAGAGCCAGAAGGTCAAATATCCGAATCAGGGGAATTCCAGAAACAGTACTGGATTTACATTCAACCATTACAGCCCTGTTCCAGGAACTTTTACCAATGGTACCATCAGAACGACTTGAAATGGAAATGGAGTCCACAGGGCTCTAAAACCAAAGAAAATAGAAGGTCCTCCATGCGATATTATCGCTAATCTACATTTTTATCGCACAAAAGAGCAACTGTTAACTGCTGCTAGGGGTAAAAACTATCTCTCTTTTCAAGGACATAAATATGAAGTATTCACTGACTTATCTCAACTGACCATAACTAAACGGCACTCTATGAAACCTCAATTAACAATACTTCAAAAACATCAAATTATATATCAATGGGGTTTTCCATTTTCCATCCGGTTTACATATCAAGGCTCTAAATTCATATGTAGATCCCCTGAAGAATTGCAACATGCATTACAAGACCTGCACCTGGTGGAATCTACATTAAAACCCAGTTCCTCAAATCGAAGAACGACCTCATCAGATTACGGAAATCCATCTCAACATACAGGAAAGACTGTTAATCAACAAGCCCATAAGAGAAGTCGCCACTCCTGTAGAGTTCTGTTATAATTGGGTCTTTTTTCTTTCCTCCACCCTCGAAGTCTCATTTCAGAGGACAAAAGACGATTTAATGATTAAACATGTTAACTTTTTATTTTTTTATTCTATTTTTTATTCTATATTTGGAATCTTTCAAAATATATTTATTTTATAATTTTGATAGTTCCTTATTCCTTATTATCTGTGTTAAGATACAACATTTTTAATTTTATTTTTTACAAGGTATAGACATTTTACCGGAAGGGGTACTTTTTTTTTCTCCCCATAAATGTATTTATTTTTTTATTTTGCTTTATTCTCTTATTTCATTTTCTTTCTTCTTTTACCTATAAAAGTTGTTATTGTTCAGTTATCATTAACTTCATGAATATATGTTGCAAATTAATTAAATTTTTTTTTTATTTACTGTATATACTCGAGTATAAGCCAAGTTTTTCAGCACTTTTTTTGTGCTAAAAGTGCCCCCCTCGGCTTATACTCGAGTCCAGCACTTTTCTGGTGCAAAGAATGACATTTTCCGAACCAACTTTTGGGCCTAGCGCCAAGTGACAACGAGATATGGGGCCCCAAAGTCAGTTCGGAAAATGTCATTCTCTGCTGCAGAAAAGTGCTTGACATTTTCCAAACCAAATTTGGGGCTCCGAATCTCGGGGCCACTTGGTGCTAGGAACCCCAAATCTGGTATACAAACCCAGTGGAACTAGCACTACAACATATCCAAAGCTGGGGTTCCTAGCACCAAGTGGCCCCGAGATATCGGGTCCCAAAATCGGTTCAGAAAATGTCATTCTCTGCTGCAGAAAAGTGCTTGACATTTTCCGAACCAAATTTGGGGCCCCGTATCTCAGGGCCACTTGGTGCAAGGAATCCCAGCTTTAGACATGTTGTAGTGCTAGTTCCACTGGGTTTGTGTACCAAATTTGGGGTTCCTAGCACCAAGTGGCCCGAGATACCGGGCCCCAAAGTCAGTCAACTGTGTCCATCTGCAGCAATGTCATTTCAGGACCCTTTGGCTTTTCCTCTGTACACGGTAGAAACATGTACCCCATTTAACCTTCCTCACTCGCCCATTAATAATATGTGGGCGATTGACGAGGGTCCTTTATCCTCTGATAGGGAAACTTTTCCCGTGTCACGGGTAACCATCAGAATATATTACAATTTAATTAATGTACTAAATCACTTATTTTACAGGTCTTTATCTCTTTCTATTCTTTTTCTGTATCTTCTCTACTTTCTTTCTTCTCATGTTCACCTCGTATGTTTCAGTATACCAGAATTATATGAATATGGATGAGTACCATCTCTTGTCTTACTTAAAATGGCACCATTAAACATTTTGTCCCCGAATGTTCAGGGAATCAACATTCCACAGAAACGCTCCAAAGCTTTCCGATTCTTCCAATCACAAAAGGCTCATATAGTTTGTCTACAAGAAACACACTTTAAAATAAATTCCAGACCCAAATATATGAGCTCAGCCTATCCACAAATATTTACAGCCTCAGCTACCACTAAACAAAGAGGTACCCTAATTGCCTTCTATCGATCGACCCCGTTCACCCCTAAATCTGAAATAAGAGACCCTGAAGGAAGGTACATCATACTAACGGGTCACATTATGGATACAGCTTGTCAGGGACGTACTGTCTGTTCCAGAAGGCGTGCGCCTATGCGCATGCGCGAGTCACGGACTTTGTGCATGAATGTGCGCATGCGCGTGCGTTAGACGTGTTTTGGCACCCAATGGTCTATAAAAGACGCTCAGTAATGCTGCTCCATGCGGTTTAATCTGCTTCTGTTCCCTCTGTTCCTGATTCTGTGCCAACATTCTGTTCCTGTGTTTGACCCGGCTTCCTGACCTTGCTTCTGTCTCCAATCCTGACCTCGGCTTGTTTGATCCTGCTCAGTTACCTGCCTGATTGCCTGTTGCCAAGTTGCCTGTTGCCAAGACTCAGCCTGGACTCTGACTATTCTCTGCCTGCCGTTTATGCTGTGTTCCCTGGTGTGTATGACCCGGCTAGTCTGACTCCGCTCTTGCCTGCTGATTCGCATCCGCTGCTCTGCAAACCTGCATCTGCAAACCTGCATCTGCTGACCTGTATCTGCTGCTCTGCAAACCTGCAACTGCTGACCTGCATCCGCTGTTCTGCAAACCTGCATCGGCTGACCTGCATCCGCTACTTTACAAGCCTGCATCTGCTGACCTACACCCACTATCCCAGCTTCCACTTGGCTTCACAACTCCAAGCAGTAAGAACTCAACAGGCACCCTTACCTCACTGTGCTCTTACCACCACTGTTAGCACTCCAGTGGTCTATGAGCCAGGGTGGTACGGGAGGTCTCCCTCCGCACGTCAGGCTCACATCCAAGGTACGTTACACAGCTATTACTGTAGTATCATATTATGCTCCTAACAAACAATCAACAGCCTTTTTATCTCATCTCCTACAAGTAATATCCACACATAAATTGGGTACAATGCTGATATCCGGTGACTCAAACCAAGTCCTCCTACCATTTCTAGATAAAACACCATATGCTCCTACAAGAAACACTAATACACAATCTTTTTCAAACCTTCTTTCAAAATATAATCTGATTGACTCTTGGAGAGAAAATAATCCTGATAAAAAAAGATACACTTATTATTCACACCCGCATCGGACACTATCAAGAATTGACCATATTTTTTTAACCATAGGTATGTTACCAGAAATTCTTATATCAAATATCATCCCAATCCCAAGGTCAGACCATAATGCAGTATACATATTTCAACCCATCTTACCGTATTCAAATTGAAAAGGCATTAAAAGAATACTTAATACATAACACGTGCTCTGACATCTCTCCTTTAACTTTATGGGAAGCGCATAAACCAGTTATGCGTGGAGGTTTCCAAAGACAATCATCATTGTTAAAGAAAAAACGTAAAACTATAGCACGCAAACTAGAATTGGAATATAATTCTGCACTTACAATCTTCCAAGAAAATCCCTCTTTACCCTCTAGGACTCGTCTAGAAAACGCCCCTCTCAAATACGATTTATTTCTTTATTTTATGAAATATAATATAATATGAAATATATATAATTTATTTCTTTATTATTTTATGAAATATAATAAACCCAATACTTTATTGGCTCGAGCTTTGAAATCCCTAGATAAAAAGACTAATCCTATTAGACTTAAATTAACAAAAGATACATATACTAGTAATCCTATCAAAATTGTCCATAAATTCAGATCTCATTTAGCATCTTTATATTCTGCAAATAAAAAATTGAATGCTACAGAAGCAGACGCTTTTTTCTCTCAACTAAAGCTTCCGGAACTTAACCAAACCCAAAGACTTCATCTTGAAGAATCTATTTCGTTAGAAGATGTAAAAAATGGAATTAAAGAATTGAAATTAAATAAAAGGACGTGCCCAGATGGCTTTTCAGCTTTATATTACCATACATTCACTGAAACACTATCCCCACCTCTAGTAAACGCATATAACTTAATACTAGAAGGATATTCCTTCAGACAAGAATCACTTATGGCAACCATATGTATGATCCCAAAACCTAATTCAGATAGTACTTCTTGCTTAAATCACCGTCCCATTTCTCTTTTAAACCTTGACATCAAAATATTAGCCAAAATAATGGCAATTTGCCTTAATAAAATAATAGGAAATATAATTCATCGAGATCAAGTGGGATTTATACCAAATCGTCAAGCTAGAGAGCATATAAAAAGGGCAGTCCTTCTGGCACATATAGCAAAAACTAGACATATTCCCTCTTGTTTCCTTTCACTTGACATTAGGAAAGCGTTTGATTCAGTTTCATGGCCTTATTTATATTATACACTCCAAAAATTGGGTTTCGGTCCTCATTTTATTACATGGGTTGCTGCACTTTTTAACAAACCTCAAGCAGTAATAAAATACGCAGGTTATAAACCTGATACCTTTTTAATAGAAAGAGGCACACGTCAAGGATGTCCTCTTTCCCCCCTTTTATTTGCTCTTTTAATTGAACCCCTGGCCCAATACATCAGATTAGATTCCAAAATAACTGGAATAGACCTAGGTGGATTTCAGAAAAAACTTTGTTTATTTGCAGACGATATGTTATTATTTTTATCATCTCCTCAGATTTCGGGTCCCAATCTTTTGCCAGTTCTTAATAGATTCGCGAACATCTCAGGATTAATTATTAACCCTAAAAAAATCCCAAATTTTGATTATATCTTTATCGTCTAACGAAATAGATATTATTAAAACAGCTCTTCCATTTTCATGGGCAGAGAAAACATTACCTTACCTAGGTATAAAATTATCAGCTTCTATTTCTGACCTTTTTGCATCCAATTATCCACCTATTCTAAAACACGTAACAAATTTAATGAATCAATGGTCACATCTTCCAATATCCTGGCTAGGTAAGATTACTACGGTCAAAATGTCAATTCTTCCCAAATTATTATATTTATTTAGAGTTCTTCTGATTCCAATTCCTTCATACTTCTTAAGAATAATTCAAAATAGAGTTTCAAAATTTATCTGGGGCTCATCTAAAGCACGCATCCCTTCTCATACTTTATTTCTCCCTAAATCCTCAGGCGGTCTTGGCCTTCTAAATTTCGCAGCCTATTATAAAGCAGCTCAAATCGCAAGTTTAATAAAATTTTACACAACACAGGAAACTCCCCTATGGGTATTTTTAGAAGCAATTGAATGTGATCCTCTTTTGATTTGAAACCTATTATGGCTTCGCCCCAAGGATCGACCGGGTTTATGAAACCCTATAACTAAACATTCTTTCAACCTTTGGGATAGATGTAAATTCACACATCACCTCCAATCCCCTCATAACCCTCTCCTATCCTTCATTAAAAATCCTGCTTTTTACCCAGCATGGGTCTCTCCTAAGTCCTTCAAAATATGGAATTCCTTAGATGTAACAAGGACATATAAATTCACCACTACCTCTGATATAATTTCATTTCCAGACCTCAGAGAGAAGTTTGGAATTCCTCACAGAAATATTTCGATACCTTCAAATAAAAAAAAAAAATTATACCATTTTAAACACAGACACCTCTCTCAAGCAACTCACCAATTTTGAAGCTTTTTGCTTAAAAGATCCTCTAGCTAAAGGTCAAATCTCCTCTATTTATTCACAACTTAATATTAATCATAACTCACTCAGACCAACATACAGTCAGAGATGGGAGGAGGATTTGGGACGAACATTTAATAATACAGAATGGTAAAATATTTGGCAATCAACTAAATCTTCTTCTCCTAATACCTTAGCGGTGGGAACAAATTATAAAGTCCTGACCAAATGGTATCTCGTGCCTTCTAGAGATGCTAAATACACCCCTGCAAGTTCAGCGAATTGTTTTCGCGAATGTGCAGATTTAGGCACACAAATGCATGTCTGGTGGGATTGCCCTGTAGCCCAAATTTTTTGGAAAAAAATATTTGAAATTGCTACCACCTTTTTCAAAAAAGCAATACTCCTGAATCCGGCCACGGCATTACTTAATTTAAAACCGAAAAATGTAACTCACATACAATTTAAGCTTTTTATCCAACTCACTACAACAGCTAAACAAATGTTAGCAAAAGCTTGGAAAACCTCGACTTTAGTAATGGCTGAGACTACATGTAGAATGAATAATTTTATGATTTACGCTAAAATGGATGCCATTGTTAATAATCTAATTTCTAAATTTGAAAATATCTGGAATCCATGGCTTAGGTACGCAACAAAATCATCTAATGACAAACCGGTTCTAATGCCATGGTAGAGGATATAACTGCTATTTGGATTTTGGTACTTGTCCATCCCCAAGTGATTTATTAACCTTAAATGGTGAACACCTTCCTATCCCCCCTTTTTTCTCTACCTTTTTCTCTTAATCTTTATTATTCCTTTTTACTCTTTCTCTCTTTCTTATTTCTCATGTCAATGTTACAAGAGTTGTAATTAATACTTTGCTCAAGTTCATCTATTTTTTTTCTTCCAACATTGATTCATAATATATTATTTTATATTTGATGTAATATATTAATTCAATATATAGTACTTTTATTTCTCATAACCTTCTCTCTTATCTCATATAATGCAATGTATGATTTGCATGCAATTTATTTAGAATTTTGCCCTGTAACAATTGACATATACTTTAATATGTTTGTTAAGCCTCTAATTGTATACTTTTGACAAGGAAAACCAGATTACAAAATGTGAAATGGGAACCCAAACCGTAGATTTTAATTCTTCTATTTCCGAGAAATCATATGGATTTATTGCCAGTTACCTTGACATATGTCAGGATCATGATTACTCAGTGTCCTGTCCTTTAGTTGACCCACTTTACTTAAAATCTACTCCTGCAAAAATACATACCATATATACTCGAGTATAAGCCGAGTTTTTCAGCACATTTTTTTGTGCTGAAAATGTCCCCCTTGGCGTATACTTGAGTCAAGCACTTTTCTGCAGCAGAGAATGACATTTTCCAAACCGAATTTGGGGCCCCTGTATCTCAGAGCCACTTGGTGCTAGGAACCACAAATTTGGTGTGCAAACCCAGTGAAACTAGCACTACAACATACCCAAAGCTAGGGTTCCTAGCACCAAGTGGCTCCAAGATACGGGGCCCCAATGTTGGTTTGGAAAATGTCATTCTCTGCTGCAGAAAAGTGCTTGACAAAATGACAAGATTCATCTATGGTGGAATTGATTATAGTTGGGTTGAAGAAAAAAATAAAATCAAAGTTGCAAAGAGATTGTTTTTTTAGTCGGCGACGGGCGATGTGATAGCCTGTGGCGTTTCAGCTAAATACTGCACATATCTTTCCCACTTCCCTTCTCTCCCCCTCCATACTTGTCTTATCCCTAGCACTTCTGGTGTAATCACTCTTATTCTATCACATCCCCACACTCAGTCTCCATTACTTATCACCCATTTTTCACTTTTCCATTTTTACCTTAGCTCTTTACATTCTCACTTGGATCACCGTCACATTGAGCACAAACTGAGGGGCTGCCTATACCTTATACTGCTTATGAAGAATACCATATATATATGTATACAATGTGTACACTTTTATGTCTGTGCTCTGGGTAAGCGCTGGAGACAGTTGTCCCCCGGCGTCCCCTCTTGGACACATGACCAATACTGTTCAAATGACTGGATTTACTATGAGAAATTTTTTGGCTATCATCACAGGTGTAATTCTCTGTGCTCCCTGGTTGACTGCTAGTCTGGTGGGTGGCGCCCAAGAGTGTGACCTCTCGCAAGCCACGTCGCTGTTCTCACTACCCTGGTCCGAACCGCGTTGGCGGTAGGGGTGCCCGGTGTTCTTCCTCTGGGGAGGACGGGAGGACAGTCCTTTTAAGGGATCTCCATATGGGAGGCCTTGTCCCTCTCTCTGCTGAACATACATTATTGGGTAATTATACTGTATCCATACTCTATATGGTGAATGCAACTATTATTATATCAATGTAATTTATTTACATGTATCAGTTTCATCTGTGTATATTTTTCAGCAGACTAATCCTCTGAAGAAGACCCCAAGTACAGGGGTTGAAACGCGTCAGGTCTAAATATTCATGCTACCCAGTGTTGTTGTGAATATGTGTCTGCCAATATATGTTCAGCTTATTTAACATGTAATTTTATCTCAAGTACCCCCCACTGGAGCTCATTGTTTTAACTTTTATGGTACACTTCAATAAATTTGTTACATTTTTGATATTGAACCTGACTCCCTTCATTACTGTGCTGCCTAAAAACCCCACTCTGGGGGAACCTCTCCTTTGTTTTCAGTTTCCAAGGGGTGAGCAGCAAATCCCCGTTTTCCTCTCTAGTGTCCTTCTATTTTGCAAATACTGCACATATATAATGATGGAACTTGAGTCTGAATTGTATAATTAATTTTGAAACAGTGCAGGTGACTCAAACTACCTTGTCCGTTGCCATGGAAAAAATGGCATTTCAGAATTGCCTGGACCGCATTATTGAAGAAAAATATGATGTTCAAGTTCTTGGAACCGTTAAAAAAAAAAGAGAGAAGAATATAGCCAGATTTCACATCAGTATGACCTGTGGCACTATGTCAAATCTTTTTTAAAAAAATTAGTAGAGGCCAGCAAGAAAGCTAGTTGTAAAGAGTTGCAATTTTGGCAGTGATAAACCACTTTTACTGGTGCAGTAGGCACCGTAAAGGAGAAACTGACATTTTCTGGAGCACATGGACATCCCTGCTGTACCATGTGCACAACATACATGAGTGGGGGGAGGCTGGTGAAAAAATGTACTGTCAGCATACTCCGATACGTGACTCTGATGTCTATGTAGAATGGCTAATAAAACCCAGTGCAGCATTAAGCACTTGAGGATTTGGTGATGTCAACACCAAATCCTCAAGTGCGTTGAATGCTGTTGAAAAGTACTATCGAAACCTTTCATTCCAGTGTTCTTAAATATCGTAGAAAACAGTTACATTACAGGATGAACTCCATGGAGGCACGAACAAAGCTGGCCGTTCTATCACACAACAATAAATGTTGGCCGTTCACAAGCCATAGTGCATAGAGAAGTGAAGAGCTGGGCACAAAAAGAACGTCTTTAGAGCACCCCCGCTCTAGGAAGAAATGGTTAGTGCTTAAAATCTATGAGCCTGTATGCCATGATCGTTTTTCAAAAATAATGAGTTGTGAGTGTTGCTGCTGGGAAAATAACACCGACATGGAAAAGAGGATCCTATGCCTGTAAATATAGCATCTTCAGAAAGACCAGAAAAAAAATATGCTGTGTCCATGCACATGTCATGATTTCCCTGGCATAGGGAGGAAGATTCTATGGAATGAACGTATCAGTTAAAAACTAAACATCATTTTTTTTATTTATATACTGTACTTTATCAAAAATATTTAATCAAAATATTTATGTTATTATTTTTTTTTTCTTATTGATAGATATTCATACATTATTACGGTACCTTATTTCTTTCAGGTTAGTATTAAATTTATATAAAATGTATATTTTATTTAATGAAAGTTATACTCTATATAACATATCCGAATAATCTCTTTATCATTTTAGGTTGGACTTTTGAAAAATGTTTTCTGCAAGTAATGGTTTAATACGTAAATTTGAAAATTTTTGGACAACAGAAATTACTTTCAATAACTTTATTTTAATGCTCTAAATAAAAAAAGGGTGAGTTAATCCAAAAAAATGTGTTTTCTTTTTTTAACTTAAATATATTGTAAAAATAACAATTTACAATAGTTTGTTTCTTCGAAGACTCATTTACATTGTTAACCAATATATTATTTTCATATAATAACAAATTATTTATTATTATTCATATATCATTTAATAATATTATATATATAAATCATGTTAATTTATAACTAGACAAATAAAATAAAGAATATTAAAAAAAAACATAAATTCAGATTTAAAATTATTATTCAAGCACATGTCAAATAACATTGCACAGATAAATATTTAAATATAATAATGTAGGTTATTTTTAAAATTTAGTTTAAGTGTTTTTTTACAGCTAAAATTCCAATGCCATCTCTCCAGCGTCATAATCATTAGAATATTTATATCAAACGTATTGACCATCTGGGTCTGGAAAAGCTGATCTAACTGCATGAACTGCACATGAAGGTACGGGCCTTCTATTTCTTTTCTCCAGATAGCCATGTATCCATGCTGTAAAAGACTTGTATGCGGTTTTACGTATGTTTCTGTAAAATATAATATAAGTTGTGTGCAACATTAATTATAAAAAAAATATATATTTTTTGAGTGATAAAAAAACATTTAATTAAAATTAAAAATCCCAAAATTACTTAAGATAAAAATATTAAAATTCTTAAATCTTAAGTAGTATGTATATAACAATAATCTATGAGAATTTAAATAAAATTCTATACCTATTATCTGCATTTGGTGCATGTGAAGTTCCTTGGTGTATAATAGTCAAGATAATTGTAGTATTAAGCCTGTCAACAACCATATTTTTAAAAATGTTTGAATCCGTTATACACAATGAACCTTCATCAATATTTTCCATAACATTTGATATTTCATGGCAGCAAAATTACTCTCTGGCCGTAGGCATTGCAAGACAATTTTCGCATTCACACCAATCATTTTTTTTCCGATTCTTGTATGCAGTCTGCGTTCTTCAGCTTTACCCTTTCCTCTGCGGATCTCATGCTTGGTGCTGATTATCTTCCATTGTCCCTGTATTTTCTTGTGATTCTTCTGTTGTCTTCAATATCAATAAAAATATTTTAAAATATTTTTGGAGTAGAGTTTTTTCAGGTGGTTGGTTATTGTTAAATAATTAAAAACTAAATGCATTTATTTTAATTTCAAGTTGTTTTTTTTTTTTTACATAAGAAAATATTATCTAATAATAAAAAAATAATGATTTGTATTTATATATCTATAAAGTAAAATAATTTATAAAGATTTGTAATTGTAAAATTGCTATTTAATTTATTAAAGTATACAGTTCAGTACTTATATTTTTTGGACAATGATTTTTTTTTTTTTATAAATATGTTATTATTAAAAAATCTATCTATCTATCTATCTATCTATCTATCTATCTATCTATCTATCTATCTATCTATCTATCTATCTATCTATCTATCTATCTATCTATCTATCTATCTATCTATCTATCTATCTATCTATCTATCTATCTATCTATCTATCCATCCATCCATCTTTATGTAGATCTATATATATAGAGAGAGAGAGTGTGAGAGAGAGAGAGATCTATACATACATGCATACACACACACACACATATACATATATATATATATATATATATATATATATATATATATATATATATATATATATATATATACCATATTTATTGGCGTATAACATGCACTCCAAGTTTAGGAGGGAATTTTGAGGAAAAAAACTTGCATTTAAATGCCCATCAATGCAGCCTTGTCAGTGTCATCTGCAGCCTTGTCAGTGTCCATCTGCATGCTTGTCCAGTGTCATTTGCAGCCTTGTCAGTGTCATTTGCAGCCCTATGAGTGTCCACCTGCAGACTTGTAGCCTTGTCAGTGTCCACCTGCAGCCTTGCAGCCTTGTCAGTGTCCATCTGCAGCCTTGCCCAGGCTGCAGTTAAACTGCAGTGACTTGTCAGTGTCACTGCAGTTTGAAAATGGCGCCGAGATACACAGAGCCGGTCCTCGGCTCTTCTCAGCTCCTCTCGTAGCCCTGCCCAAACTGGGCATGACTGTGAGCGGAACCGAGCGCCGCCGATATACATAGATAGACGAGTGTACTCGGCTAGGTTCCGCTAGCTCCGCTCACAGTCACGCCCAGTCCCTGTGTTATGTCCATCATAGGGTATGACTGGGTGTGACTCTGAGCAGAGCTAGCCCAACCTAGCCGAGTACACTCGGCTATCTATGTATATCGGCGGCCGGCTTGCTCCGCTCACAAACAGCAGGGGGGGGGATCGGCGTATAACACGCACCCGCGATTTTCCCCTCATTTTAAGGGGAAAAAAGTGCGTGTTATACGCCGATAAATACGGTATATACACTACCGTTCAAAAGTTTGGGGTCACCCAAACAATTTTGTGTTTTCCATGAAAAGTCACACTTATTCACCACCATACGTTGTGAAATGAATAGAAAATAGAGTCAAGACATTGACAAGGTTAGAAATAATGATTTGTATTTGAAATAACATTGTTTTTACATCAAACTTTGCTTTCATCAAAGAATCCTCCTTTTGCAGCAATTACAGCATTGCACACCTTTGGCATTCTAGCTGTTAATTTATTGAGGTAAGCTGGAGAAATTGCACCCCATGCTTCTAGAAGCAGCTCCCACAAGTTGGAATGGTTGGATGGGCACTTCTGGCGTACCATACGGTCAAGCTGCTCCCACAACAGCTCAATGGGGTTCAGATCTGGTGACTGTGCTGGCCACTCCATTACCGATAGAATACCAGCTGCCTGCTTCTGCTGTAAATAGTTCTTGCACAATTTGGAGGTGTGTTTAGGGTCATTGTCCGGTTGTAGGATGAAATTGGCTCCAATCAAGCGCTGTCCACTGGGTATGGCATGGCGTTGCAAAATGGAGTGATAGCCTTCCTTAGCTTTTACCCTGTACAAAGCTCCCACCTTACCAGCACCAAAGCAACCCCAGACCATCACATTACCTCCACCATGCTTAACAGATGGCGTCAGGCATTCTTCCAGCATCTTTTCATTTGTTCTGCGTCTCACAAACGTTCTTCTTTGTGATCCAAACACCTCAAACTTGGATTCATCTGTCCACAACACTTTTTTCCAGTCTTCCTCTGTCCAATGTCTGTGTTCTTTTGCCCATCTTAATCTTTTTCTTTTATTGGCCAGTCTCAGATATGGCTTTTTCTTTGCCACTCTGCCCTGAAGCCCAAAATCCCGCAGCCGCCTCTTCACTGTAGATGTTGACACTGGTGTTTTGCGGGTACTATTTAATGAAGATGCCAGTTGGGGACCTGTGAGGCGTCTGTTTCTCAAACTAGAGACTCTAATGTGCTTATCTTCTTGCTTAGTTGTGCAACGCGGCCTCCCACTTCTTTTTCTACTCTGGTTAGAGCCTGTTTGTGCTGTCCTCTGAAGGGAGTAGTACACACCGTTGTAGGAAATCTTCAATTTCTTTGCAATTTCTCGCATGGAATAGCCTTCATTTCTAAGAACAAGAATAGACTGTCGAGTTTCAGATGAAAGTTCTCTTTTTCTGGCCATTTTGAGCGTTTAATTGACCCCACAAATGTGATGCTCCAGAAACTCAATCTGCTCACAGGAAGGTCAGTTTTGTAGCTTCTGGAAGGAGCTAGACTGTTTTTAGATGTGTGAACATGATTGCACAAGGGTTTGCTAATCATCAATTAGCCTTCTGAGCCAATGAGCAAACACATTGTACCATTAGAACACTGGAGTGATAGTTGCTGGAAATGGGCCTCTATACACCTATGTAGATATTGCACCAAAAACTAGACATTTGCAGTTAGAATAGTCATTTACCACATTAGCAATGTATAGAGTATATTTGTTTAAAGTTAGGACTAGTTTAAAGTTAGCTTCATTTAAAAGTACAGTGCTTTTCCTTCAAAAATAAGGACATTTCAATGTGACCCCAAACTTTTGAACGGTAGTGTATATATATATATATATATATATATATATATATATATATATATACATATATACTTAGACACATATATATAATATTATATTTTTTATTTAAAGTCATAGATATGTAGCGCTGATATTTTTGCCTGCTAATACAGTGTAATGTAAAAAGTATAGATAATGCATACATTGATATTTAGCTCCCTCTGGTGGTGAAAAATGTGAATGGACTTCTTTTATTTAGCACTTAAAGATTCACAGAGTTCTACAGGAAGTGACTTATGTTCACTTTGTGAATTGGACTTACCTACACACAATGCTAACTGATTTACCCAGGAACACAGTGACTGAACTGCATGCTGGGTAGGTTATAAAAGGCTCCGCGTGGCCATCTTGGGTCTCTTCTGGACGCATGGCCTGCCTGCAAGGAGCTGTGAGGAGGTTCTCCAGAGAGTGCGACCTGCATCGTGCGGACCGGAACAACCAGAGACCCTGTCTTACACCTGCTTGCTGGAAGAGGCATATGACTGGATCGGGAAGGATCCAGAGGCACCTGTCTGAGCTATCGGAAGGTCCCGGTTCATCTTGCGGAATGGAGCGGTGTGACGGCACCGGCTGGCGGGAAGCAAGATTGAGACAACCGCAGCGGAGGTTCCCTATTCTTCCAGGCCTGGTTGGGTGAGAGGGCGGACCGCCCAAAGTTATTAACGCACTTTGTACACTCAGATTCATACCACAGTGTGCTGGGGAATGTAGTTCTATGAAGGAGTATTAATTCTATTGGACTGAGTTTAAGCAGGCCTCAAGCCTTTACTCCACTGAGAACTAACACTGTGAGGTTTAGAGACAGTTACACAGGAGGTAGTTTAGGTGTGCTACATCACCAGAACAGTTCCAATTCTTATTCTAAGTCATTCTTTGTCGTTGAAACTTTTGGATTACAATCTCTGCCACACAATAGCTAGTAGAAGACAGGAGACCAAAGCTCACATCTTTAATGCAAGGCCTTGCATCCTAAAATAAAAACACTGGACTGCATTATAAAACAGGGGGAACTCCCTAGTTAATTATATTGTGGTATATCATCTTGTTCAAATACTGTGCAACATATTACAAATTTTATAGTGTCTGTACAGTGTGCTGGAAGTGGGAAAGTGCCCAGTGCTGAGTTTGTATTGCCTGAGCATTAGTCCCACTTGGAGACACGCCTGCAGGAGCAATCCAGTTAACTTTCTTTTGATAGTCATTCACAACTACATGCTTCATTACTGTGTCAGAATTGTATACCAATTATGGTTCTTGTGTTTGATATTTGAACCTGTTTTAGTAAACTCATATTTTGGTTTAATACAATCTGAGGTTTATTCATTTTCCAAACAGGTGTAGCAGTGTATACCCAGGTGACAACACAGGTAAAGTGCATATAATCTGTGATTATTCAATTGTCTTTATTGTTGGGTTTTACACTAACACTGCACCACAGCTGTGTCAAGGGGATTGAGCCAAGTTATAGGGGGTGTAAGAGCAGAGTACAGGCCCAATCTAATATCAGCAGCTCCTTCGGGGGTCAGTGCTACAGATACATTTCTCATATATCTTGTTTGTTAAAAATTCTTACTTACCATTGTAATGTGCTTTATTAGCTCTATTTCGTGTAATCTTGATAATAGATGAAAAAAAAAAACAATGAATAAAAAATATTAAAAACGAATTTATAGAATTTTTTTAATATAAACCGTGAACACAAATTTTAATGTAACATACATACTTAGTTTAAATTATGAAATATATATTTTAAGATGCCTAAAGTAACATTTACAACCTTGCTAATGCATTGACAGAGCAGGATAATATTATGGCATTTTTTTGAATTCCAAGGTCCATGATCCCTACTAACACCTAAAAGGTGGCAAATGTGTCACATGGGGGGGTGGAGTAAACAAAATAATATTTTCATTGATGGTTAAAACCGGGATTATAAAACATCAATAAAAAGAATCATAAACTTGATTCATGTAAAGAATTGTGTCTTTCTTTTCGAACACTGTCCTGCGGCCCAGTCTCTGAAGGGAGGGGATCATGTTCTGCTTCAGTATGTCACAGTACATGTTGGCATTCATGGTTCCCTCAATGAACTGTAGCTCCCCAGTGCCGGCAGCACTCATGCAGCCCCAGACCATGACACTCCCACCACCATGCTTGACTGTAGACAAGACACACTTGTCTTTGTACTCCTCACCTGGTTGACGCCACACACGCTTGTCACCATCTGAACCAAATAAGTTAATTTTGCTCTCATCAGACCACAGGACATGGTTCCAGTAATCCATGTCTTTAGTCTGCTTGTCTTCTGCAAACTGTTTGCAGGCTTTCTAGTGCATCATCTTTAGAAGAGGCTTTCTTCTGGGACAACAGCCATGCAGACCAATTTGATGCAGTGTGTGGCGTATGGTCTGAGCACTGACAGACTTGACCCCCCACCCCTTCAACCTCTCATGCAATACTGGTAGCACTCATACGGCAATTTTCATAAACTGTGTATATAACGCTGAAATTTTGTACTGAACTCCTTCGGTTAACCATTGGGCGAGGCATGTTCTGACTGTAAACAGTCCTGTGTAACCGCTGTAAGTTCTTTACCACCGTGCTGAAGCTCTTTTTCAAGGTCTTGGAAATCTACTTATGGCCTAGGCCAGGGATATACTAAATAAGTCTCTCAAGCTGTTTTGAAACTGCACAAGTGATAAAGCATTTGTAGAACTCTGATTCACAAAGTTGACTAGACATGATTGGAATTTTAATTCTTGAACGACTGGAGGGACATAGCTTTAGAGACCCCTGGCCTAGGCCATCTTTATGTATAACAACAATTTAAAAAAATATATTATAAATAAATTTAGATATTTATCAATTACATTAATTTTAGTTATATTATACATAATAGATTTTATACATATCATAAAAAGTAAAAATAAATGATTGAATTAATTACATTTGAATTAATTCACATAAATTAATTAAATATATACATACAAACAACTTTGCATTTGAGTTAAATGATTCTATTATTCTAAATAAAAAAGTGTATATATATATATATATATAAATATATAGATATATAGATATATACAGTGGGGCAAAAAAGTATTTAGTCAGCCACCAATTGTGCAAGTTCTCCCACTTAAAAAGATGAGAGAGGCCTGTAATTGTCATCATAGGTATACCTCAACTATGAGAGACAAAATGTGGAAACAAATCCAGACAATCACATAGTCTGATTTTTGAAAGAATTTATTTGCAAATTATGGTGGAAAATAAGTATTTGGTCAATATCAAAAGTTCATCTCAATACTTTGTTATATATCCTTTGTTGGCAATGACAGAAGTCAAACATTTTCTGTAAGTCTTCACAAGGTTGTCACACACTGTTGCTGGTATGTTGGCCCATTCCTTAATGCAGATCTCCTCTAGAGCAGTGATGTTTTGGGGCTGTCGCTGGTCAACACGGACTTTCAACTCCCTCCAAAGGTTTTCTATGGGGTTGAGATCTGGAGACTGGCTAGGCCACTCCAGGACCTTGAAATGCTTCTTACGAAGCCACTCCTTCGTTGCCTGGGCGGTGTGTTTGAGATCATTGTCATGCTAAAAGACCCAGCCATGTTTCATCTTCAATGCCCTTGCTGATAGGAGGTTTGCACTCAAAATCTCACGATACATGGCCCCATTCATCCTTTCATGTACACGGATCAGTCATCTTGTTCCCTTTGCAGAGAAACAGCCCCAAAGCAGGATGTTGCCACCCCCATGCTTCACAGTAGGTATGGTGTTCTTTGATTGCAACTCAGCATTATCTCTCCTCCAAACACGAACAGTTGTGTTTCTACCAAACAGTTCTACTTTGGTTTCATCTGACCATATGACATTCTTCCAATCCTCTTCTGGATCATCCAAATGCTCTCTAGCAAACCTCAGACGGACCCGGACATGTACTGGCTTAAGCAGGGGGACACGTCTGGCACTGCAGGATCTGAGTCCCTGGCGGCATAGTGTGTTACTGATGGTAGCCTTTGTTACGTTGCTCCCAGCTCTCTGCAGGTCATTCACTAGGTCCCCCCGTTGTGGGATTTTTGGGGATTTTTCTGGGATTTTTGCTCACCGTTCTTGTGATCATTTTGACCCCACGGGGTGAGATCTTGCGTGGAGCCCCAGATCGAGGGAGATTATCAGTGGTCTTGTATGTCTTCCATTTTCTAATTATTGCTCCCACAGTTGATTTCTTCACACCAAGCTGCTTGCCTATTGCAGATTCAGTCTTCCCAGCCTGGTGCAGGTCTTCAATTTTGTTTCTGGTGTCCTTTGACAGCTCTTTGGTCTTCACTATAGTGGAGTTTGGAGTGTGACTGTTTGAGGTTGTGGACAGGTGTCTTTTATACTGATAACAAGTTCAAACAGGTGCCATTAATACATGAGTGGAGGACAGAGGGGCCTCTTAAAGAAGAAGATACAGGTCTGTGAGAGCCAGAAATCTTGCTTGTTTGTAGGTGACCAAATACTTATTTTCCACCATAATTTGCAAATAAATTCTTTCAAAAATCAGACTATGTGATTGTCTGGATTTGTTTCCACATTTTGTCTCTCATAGTTGAAGTATACCTATGATGACAATTACAGGCCTCTCTCCTCTTTTTAAGTGGTTGAACTTGCACAATTGGTGGCTGACTAAATACTTTTTTGCCCCCCCCATATATATATATATTTTTTTAGTTTATCTAGTACTTGGGCAATTAGATTAATGATTACTCCAGGAGGTATGGTCACTCTCTTCTGTAGTACCTAGTTTCTGGAGCAAGCTTTGAGTCGCTATGCCTTGTTTCTTTAGTAACCGGAAACGAAGAAGAGGCTTGGCTATGTTATTAGTGCGCATGCGCGGGATTACCGCGATGATTATGTACTGTGGGAGGAAGTAATGATGACAGCAGACGCGGAAGACCACAGTGGAGATGGTGCCAGCTAAGATAGAAGAAATACAGTAAGATAAAGATTTATGTATATACATAGCGATCAATCGTTTTTTAATTATGATGTCTTTCATAATATTAGAAAATTGGAATTAATGTGGGAGGGTTTACTACCGCTTTAAACGCAGATTTTCCTTTGAAAAGGACACGGCCCATCCTTGGAATAAAATCCCAAAGTTGGATGCGCCCACTGGCGAAGGTTTCCAAAAAGACTGATTTGGCCTTCGATGACCTGGAATCCCTTAGGGACCCCATGGATAAAAGGGGTGACGTGCTGCTAAGAAGAGCTTGGGATGCTTCTTCTATTGGGCTTAAGCCAGCCCTTGCAGCTACTTGTGTTGCCAGAAAAATAGAATGCTGGTTAACGCAGCTGCAATCCCACATTTCTGTAGGCACGTCCAGACAACAACTACTCAAATCTTTTCCCTTACTGTTTAAAGCAGTCGGCTTTCTAGCAGACGCCTCTGCGGAATCAGTGAAGCTGGCAGCCAGGCCAGCAGCATTGGTAAAGAAGGGCAGTATGGTTAAAAGCTTGGTCAGGGGATGCAGCGTCAAAGCTCAAGCTTTGTGGATTGCCTTTCTCAGGTCATCACCTCTTTGGACCTGGGATTCAGGAGGCACTGGAGCGTACCCAGGACAAGAAAAATGCCTTCCCAGAAAAGAAGAAAAGAAACAGAGGGTAAACGTTTTTTCGAGGTTATAGGCAGCAGACCCAACAGGAAAGAGATGGCCGTCCTAAAAAACACTGGACAGGTCAGAAGAGACGTGGAAGAGGAGGAATATTATTCAATCTTCTTTAGACCGCCTCAAAGCCCAAGTGACTCCTGTGTCCCGGTGGGAGGAAGATTGAGGGACTTCCTTCCACAATGGACCAACGCAACTTCAAGCCCGTATATATTGGAGATAATATGCCAATCCCCCTCCCACTTTCTGGTACCCCGTTACCCCGGGACCGGGAGACAGCAGGGGCTCTGAGTTTGCTGTTAGGAGAGCTGTTGGATCAATAAGTCATCAGCCAAGTACCACATGCAGAATGCTGCCAGGGGATGTATTCCCACCTATTCGTAGTCAGAAAACCATCAGGCAAGTTCAGGTTAATTCTCAATCTCTGTCCTCTGAACAAGTTTATCATATACAAGTGTTTCAGGATGGAGTTTATCTTTATGGTAACAAATCTCCTGTTTCCAGATTGTTATATGGCAACGATCAATCTCAGAGATACATATTTGCATGTGCTGATACATCGGAATTTCCATAAATTCCTCAGACTAGCAGTCAGGGTGAGATCAGAAGTTCTTTAATTTCAATTCAGGGCACTGCTGTTCGGAATAGCATCCTCTGAGTATTTTCACGAAAGTCCTGGCAGAAGCCTTAGCTCCACTGCGTGTCAGGGACATTACAGCGATCCCCTATTTGGATGATCTTCTGTTTGTTGCCCAATCTTATCAGCAGCCGGAAGAGAACTTACAGGAGGCACAACTTTTCCTGCGCTCACTTGGTTGGCTGATCAATCGGGACAAGTCGCAGCTAATCCCAGCCAAGGAAGTACAGGACCTGGGATACAGAATATCTTCAACAGAGAAGAAGGTCTTTCTCTTGTTAGAGAAGATAGAGAAAGTGGGTCTAGCGGTGGCGCAGCTTCAGACCAATCAGGAAGCCCATATCAGAGATGTCATGAGAAACATAGGTTTAATGACATCCTGTTTCCCAGCAGCCCCCTGGGCAAGGTTTCACCAGCGTTCATTACAGGCTCTCCTTCTGCACTGCTGGGATGGCAGCCAGCAGAGTTTGGATCAGCCTATACCCATATCGACCAAAGTCAAAAGGGCACTGTGGTGTTGGCGAACCAGTCACAATCTAGACAAGTATTTGTTGTGGTTCAGACCAACAGCTCTGGTGGTGACAACAGACGACAGTTTTTTCGGCTAGGGAGCCCACCTGGAAAAGGATCTGGCTCAAGAAATGTGGTCTCAGGTGGAGGCCAGGCGGACCTCGAATCAGAGGGAGCTACTGGCAATGCAGAAAGCGTTAGGGTCCTTTCAGCAAAGAATAAGGGGACAGCACCTTCAAGTAAGGTCAGACAATGCGGCTGTAGTCGCATACATAAACAAGCAGGGGGGGGACCAGGAGGCCTGCCTTGCAGTTGATAGCAGGCAAGATTTTTTGTTGGGCCGAATCAAATCTGGCTTCTTTGACAGCATTCCACTTAAAGGGGACTCAGAACTCTCTGGCAGACTTTCTCAGCTGTCAGCGAGTAAAACAAGAGGAATGGTCGCTCAACCAGGAAGTGTTCAAGCAGGTTGTGAAGTCTTGGGGCTGGCTGTGAGGTGGATCTTTTTCCGCTTCAGAAAGCAAAAAGAAGATTGCCCAGTTCTTCTCCCTGCATCCACTGGATCGAGCCAGGGAGATGGATGCCTTCACCAATGCATGGCACTTCAACCCTTGCTATGCCTATCCCCCAGTAAGACTAGTTGCGGCAGTTCTCCATAAATTCTTGAGCGAGGAAACAGATCTCAATTTGATAGCATAGTTTTGGCCAAGGAGGGCTGATTCACCGTCCTAAAGAAATTGCCCATATATCATCCAATTACGGTGAAGGAGGGTCTGGTCACCAATAACCAAGGCCATCTACACCAAAGTCTGGAGAAGGTTTGATTCCTGATTAGCATAACAGGGGCAGGAAGAACCAGGAATTCCAGCAGTATTGGACGTTTTCCAGGCAGGAGTGGAATTAGGCCTTTCTATTAGCACCCTAAAGGCACAGGCCCTCGCCTTGAGTGTGTTTCTTCAGGTCTCCCTGCAGCAAGATTATTTTGTAAGGAATTTCTTTAAGGCCCTCTCCAGGTCCAGGCCAGTGAAGGTCAGAGCCTGTCCCTCCTGGGATCTACCCTTGATCCTCAGTGCGCTTACAGGGAATACCTTTGAACCTCTGGAAAAATCTGAAATTAAGTGGGTGGTTCTAAAGGCTGCTTTTTTGATTGCAATCACTTTAGCCAGAAGAATGAGTGAGTTGCAGGCGCTCTTGATCAGAGAGCCATTTTTGTTGGTTTTGGAGGATAGGGTTGTGCTCAAAACAGATCCTAGTTTCCTCCCCAAAGTTTCTTCTACATTTCACAGAACACAAGACATTATCCTGCCAACATTTTATTCCTCCTCAGAGGTTGATGAGGAAGGAAAGTTTAGCTTAGTAGACGTCAGGCAAAGTCTTTTAGTTTATCTAGAAGTCAGCAGAGACTTCAGGAAGTCAGTGTCTTTATTTGTGAACTTTGCAGGAGCACGCAAGGGATGTAAAGCATCAAAATCCACTATTGCCAAATGGATAAAAATGACAGTTACAGAGGCATACAGGTTGGCAGGGAAGCAAGCGCCCCTAGTTAAGGCACATTCAAACAGGGAGGTGTCAGCTTCGTGGGCAGAGAAAGCTGGTGCCACTCAAGAGGAGATTTGCAGAGCAGCGACGTGGTGCAGCTACTCCACGTTCACAAAGCATTACCGCTTGGACCTGGTTTCTGATAAAGCACAGGCGTTTAGGCAAAAGGTCCTGCAGGCAGTGGTCCCGCCCTAGCAGAATAAGTTTCTTGCTTATCATCTCAGAGGCTGTCCTGGACGACGATAAGAGAAAACTGGAGTTAGACTTACCGGTAACTCTTTTTCTAGGAGTCTTCCAGGACAGCCTGGTTTCCCCCCAGTGTTGTTTGCAGCTGGTGCAAAGGGTATATTTTGATGTCATGTCAGTGTGTTATGTCTTTAAGAGCCTTCCGGCTGGTCTTGTGGAATTTGAAGGGAAGGCCTGGAGGACCGCCTTTAAACAAATTGGGTGAACGTGTTTCCTGTCCCGGAGGGAGGAGCCCTATGTCTCAGAGGCTGTCCTGGAAGACTCCTAGAAAAAGAGTTAATGGTAAGTCTAACTCTGTTTTTGTAACTAATTAGGTTAATTGGCATCAGGTCAGCAACAAGACAGTTCTGACTTTGCTATGGGGGAGGGGGCAACACAGACAGTTTTGACTTCACTCTGAGGTAAAGTTTGGGTAATTTTCAGCTTGCATGAAGCGAAGTGTGCACAGGGAATGTCTTCCTCTCCCCCCAATCACAGATTTCCCTTTTGTGGAGGCAACTGGACAATGGTGGGAGATCTCTGGGGGGGGGATCAGATAAAGAACTGCTTGTTACATTGTAGCAGATGATGAACCAGTTGGTACATTGTATTGCATTGCGTTGTAGCTGACAAGGGATCAGGTGTTGCGTTGTATCGGGGCGAGGGATCAGGTGTCCTGTTGTAGAGGGCGAAGTAACGTCCCGTAGAAATAATGACACAGGGGTTGAAGATCATATTATAAAGGAATGCTCTCTACAGACCAGTATAGATAAGAAACATCAAACCAAATCTCAACATAAACAGCAAGATATAACAGACCAACTTGAAAAATGTGCTCATGTTCCTACTATAGCTAAGGAAGAAGTACAAGCTGTTATCTCTAATTTAATCCAGGGTCCTCAGAGATTTGTCATGGAAGGCCAAGAAAATGGAGCTGGGTTAATGGATACAGAGTTAACATCAAGTAACCAGCCGGATGATATAGCAAGTTATTTAGCTTCTGAGAGCGTTCTGCACGATATATCAGCTACATCATCCAACGTTCCAAACACTTTAAACAGCTCAATCACAGAGCATGTAATTACTTTGACAGACATAATGAAGGCTAATAATACATGTAACAGCTCTGTGAATTCCTTATCACACAAGCTCGAGGGAATGAGGGAAGATATTAATCTGTTTAGACAAGACATTCATACATTTAAAGAAAGAATATCGGTGCAGAAGAAAGAATCAGCACACTTGAAGACTCTCTACAAAAAGTTATGAAATCTGAAAAAAAAAACTCAACAATTAACCTTATACGATTCTCGTTTGGAGGACCTTGAGAATCGTCTTAGACGAAACAATATTAGGATTGTAGGTCTCCCCGAACGGGCGGAAGGAAATAAACCAGTAGAATTTATTGAAAGATGGCTTAAAGATACTTTGGGAGCAGAACATTTTTCTTCATTTTTCTCTGTGGAAAGGGCACATAGAGTGGCTGGACGATCTCCGCCTACGGGAGAGCAATTAAGCCTAGAACTTTTATTTTGAAGATTTTGAACTATAAAGATAGAGACATGATACTGCAAAGAGCAAGACAACTAGTTGATATACGTATGGATGGTTCAAAGATAGGTTTCTTTCCTGATTTTTCAGCAAATGTACAGCGCCAAAGGGCAGGATTTGTGGAGGTAAAACGACGATTGAGGCAATTGGAACTGTCTTATGCTATGCTATTTCCAGCAAGGTTAAGAGTAAAGACACAGGACAATGCGTTTTTTTTACAACACCAGACTCGGTGTCTCAATGTCTGGATAATTACATGCATTCAAATTAATCTCTTAATATGATATGGAAAGTTAAAAATGTTTTTTTTTTTCTTGGTCAGGGTGGGTTCTACTTTTGGGACCTTTTGGATCATATAACCCCTATGACTGTATCTGTGTCTTTGTTTTTTATGTGTCCTGTTTTGTATTCGCTTTGTCTTTGTTTTTTATATGTTGTTTTGTCTACATTTCAGGCTAAATATTGGCTTATTAATCCTACATCCTTGTTCTCGCTTCAGATTTTGAATGTTTCTTTGTTTTTTGGTGTTTGTTACTGTCTTTCATGTGTCTTGATTTGTGTTTGTCTTTTTGTCTTTGTTCTACATGTTAGCTTGTCTATACCTCACTTCAAATATTGGCTTATCAACTCTTTCTCCTTGCTTCTGTTTCAAATCTCCTCTTTTCTCTCTCCTCCTCTCCTCCCTCCCCTTAGCTTTTCTATCCTTGACTTGGTGGGTACCAAATGATGGATGGACCTATAAAAACTATGGATATAGAGTGTAAACTCCCGATCTCCTCCCCTCTCTCATCACTCTTCTCCCTTTATCTCCCAACTTCCTTGTCTCCTTATTTTATGATTGCATGGCTATGGATATAGAGTATAAGATAAATATAATCGGAGCTAAAATGTATGGTGACATAATCCTATGACCCCTCAGAGAGATGTAATAATCTCATGGAATGTTAGAGTTCTGGGTACTCCGTCAAAGCGGCAAGCTATTTTTTCCTCACTGCTGAGGTTATCTCCCTTTATAATCTGCTTCCAGGAAACTAACAGTTTAAAACTCAATTTCATTCAACATATACACCATACTCTCGAGGAGCATCCATACTTATAGCCAATACAATTGACTTTCAATGTAAGCAGGTTAAGAGGGATAGAAGGGGCCGATATATCTTTTTGCACTGTCTTCTGGCAGGCCAGAGATGTGTATTGGCAAATATTTATATCCCACAACCTTACTCTTCGGAAATTCTGAAGGAACTTGTTGTCTTTATATCCGATAAATTAGATAGTTTATGTATAGTAGTTGGTGACTTTAATAACTACATGGATGCATCAATGGATACATTTTCCTCACTGGATAAGCGAAATCCACAAGGGACTACGGCTTTTGCTAAATATATAGCGGAAATGGGGTTGCTTGACCTTTGGAGACTGCGAAATCCAACGAGCAAGCAATTCTCATGTTTCTCAAGTACATATGAAACTTTATCCAGAATAGATCTGGCACTAGGGTCTAACTCCCTGTTGCCATATCTAAGTAAAATAAATATGAGGCCAGAGGTATATCAGATCATACACCCTTGAGTATATCCCTTATGTTGAGGACCAATAAGGGGCACAGACTATGGAAGGTGAATCCTTATTGGATTTCTCTTTTCCCCCCAGAGGATATTAAATCAGAGCTCATTACATTTCAGCAAATAAATAAATCCACTGTTTCACCCTTAACTTATTGGGATGCTCAAAAAACTTATCTTAGAGGCCTCCTTATCTTACAAATCTCAAAAAAAAGAAGCAATTTAGAACCTGGGAAAATACTCTAGCCGACAGTATGAGGCAAGCTGAAGCATCATATATAAATAATCCCAATAAAATCACTCAAACACAATGGATAAAAAGTCAAGAAAAATATGCACAAGTAGCCATAAAGAAAACAAAAGGTTTTTCTTGCAGCAACTTTATTTTGAGGAGGGAGAAGGTACGGGACATATATTAGCCTCTGTGGTAAAGGCACAGTGTTCAACATCATTTATAAAAGAAATTCAAATCTCTGAACATGGGAAGACCAATAATACTCCAGAGAACTTGGAAGTGTTTCGGGCTTTCTATCAGGAGCTATATAAGAGTAGGATAGGAGATCAGGAGGGAGATATGAAAACGTTTTTTTAGTCGATAGACTTACCAAAGTTACCTGAGGATGAGAGGGAGATATTGGAGAAATCATTAACACTGGGAGAACTAAGAGATGCAGCGGCCCATTTATCCAATAATAAATCTCCTGGGTCGGACGGCTTACCAGGAGAAATATATAAAGCATATGGTGATGTGCTACTACCCGATCTCCTAATGGTGTTTAATTATGCTTACGAGGTGGGGTCTTTGCCTCCTTCGTTGAATGAGGCTGTGATTATTTCTATTTTGAAACCGGGTAAGGATCAAACAAGGCCTGATGCATACCGTCCAATCTCACTGTTGATGACAGATGTTAAACTTTTGCCAAAGATATTGGCAATCAGACTCTCAAAGTATATTGGTAAATTATTTATATTGTGACCAATCAGGGTTTATCCCTAATAGGTCAGTATCTAATAATATATATAATAGATGGGAGAAAGCAAAGCAACCTGTAATAAGACCCGCTCCAGAAGAGATGACCCCTCCCACCTCAGGGCCCACCCCCCCGGCTATAAAACTCTCCCATGTGACTCAGAGCATGGAGTTGGAGAGTGAGAAGAGAGGAAGAGACAGGAGAGTTCACAGGAGACAGGAGAGAGAACAGAAGACATCTATCCTGACAGAAGATTTTATTGTGCCACTTATATGATGGATCCCCAGAGACATCCGTCCAGAAGAGTTTAACACTATGAAAAGCCTCCACTTATATCCTTACATGGCTTCCCATCATTATTGAAATACCACACATTTGGAGGAGTTTGTTCGATGAGAGTCTGGGAGCTGATTATTGCGGTGAAGGAATTTACATGCTGTTGTTACACCCTAAAGATTTTTTGACACGTGGTGTTTTGGTGAAGGTTCATCATCCAGGGGAAAAGCACCATCTCCCATGTGAACTAGAAGCAATTTCTTCACATCTGTTGTTGTTTACATGTATGGGACTTACCATAGAAGGATCACTTTGTTATACAGTGCTATATTATATTATCCTTTGTGAAGATTTGGAACATTTTTTATGGTTTTATCCACGCTCTTACTTTTTAACCTCATCCAATTTCATATAGGACTACTGTTTTGTTTGCTTGAGAGCGGTATCTGTCCATTATTTGTATTTTTACCTTTATTTTTTAATTTTGATGTTCAACTCATTCTATTCTGTTTATTCACCATAATATTCCATGATTGGGGGATACCTTGTCATCAAGGAACCGCAGGATTAAATTAGACTGAAAGGAAGTGTTTTGGACATTTGCACTCTAAGATATATTATATCTAGGTATGAATATTCTTATTACCGTATATACTCGAGTATAAGTCGTTCCGAGTATAAGTCGAGGCCCTAATTTACCACAAAAAAATGGGAAAAACTTATTGACCCGAGTATAAGACGAGGGTGAGAAATGCACAGCTACTGTAAGTGGAAAAGAGGGTCAACAATGCCCATTTGCAGCCTCACTGTGCCCATTTGCATGCCTCACTGTGCCCATTTGCAGCCATAGGTGAGCCGAACTTCAAACTCGGTAGTTAAGTGTTCCTAGATGCCCCCTAGCTGCAGCCAAAATTTGGGGTCTCTGAACCCAAAGTGTCCCGAAATGACATTGCTGCAGATGGACACAGTTGACCGACTTTGGGGCACCGTATCTCGCTAGGAACCCCAAATTTGGTATGCAAACCCAGTGGAACTAGCACCATAAAATATCAAAAGATGGGATTTCTAGCGGCCCTGAGATACAGGGCCCCAAAAATCGGTTCAGAAAATGTCAAGCACTTTTCTGCAGCAGAGAAAGACATTTTCCGAACCGATTTTGGGGACCCGTATCTCAGGGCCACTTGCTAGTAACTCCAGCTTTGGATATGTTGTGGTACCAGTTCCACTGGGTTTCCACACCAAATTTGGGGTTCATAGCACCAAGTGCTCCTGAGATACGGGGCCCCAAAGTCGGTTCAGAAAATGACATTTTTTGCTGCAGAAAAGTGCTTGACTCTAGTATAAGTCGAGGGGGCCACATTCAGCACAAAAAAATGTGCTGAAAAACTCGACTTATACTCGAGTATATACGGTAAGCGCTGTTACTATTTTCTTCTCCTAAGAAAGTATATCTGCTTCAGCTAATAATATCAGACGTTTATGTTTAAATTTACAACTACCCATAGATAATACAGGAAATAGAGCCATTATGTCTTTGGATGCGACCAAAGCATTTGATAGTATTGAGTGGGATTATCTGTGGATCTCCCTAAAACACTTTGGAATAGGGCCGAAATTCATAAAGTGGATACAACTCTTATATAGCTCACCGAGTGCAAGAGTACAGATTAATGGATTAATTTAACTACCATTTTTGTTGAAGAGAGGAACAAGGCAGGGATGTTTCTTGTCTCCCCTCCTTTTCGCACTGGCCGTAGAACCCTTGGCGGAGGCTATTCGCAAATGTTCAGATATAGTGGGATTTCAGAGAGGTATGGGAGAGGAAAAAATAGCATTCTTTGCAGATGATGCATTAGTTTTTCTAGGGGATACATATAATTCCTTGTCTAGACTTATTTCATTTATTGATCATTTTGGTATATTCTCAGGTTTTAATATAAACTATGATAAGTCTGTAATAATGCCTATTGATCCGATGGGTTCAATACAGTTGGAGTTCCCACACCAGAATCACCAGTTGAAGTATGTTTCGTCATTTAAGTACCTATGGTTGATAATTACCCCGAAGGTTAAAGATTATATAGACACAAATATTGTTCCACTTCTAGGTAAAAACCGGGAATACATTCCCACTGACCATGATAGGGAGAGCAAACCTGGTGAAGCTGGTGTGGCTTCCCCAATTGTTGTTTTTTCTACATAATTCTCCAGTCTGGCTGACATCAAAACTATTTAGAACAATATACGCAACTTTTAGAGACCTCATATGGAAACATGGTAAACCAAGAATTAAACTCAAAACCCTGCAACAAGCAAAAGATAGAGGGGGAATAGCGGTCCCTAATTCAAGATTATATTTCATGGCAGCCCAATGTCAACATTGGTGTGGATGGGAAGAGGTAGACACCCAAGACCCTATACAGAACATCTTACCTGTGGTATCTATTTCACCCTGTCAGCAACTGATTCAGCTTTTTATTCTACACAGAACCCACTATACCGCACAAAAATTATTTGCTTTGGGAAAATACACCTCGCCCTTATGTCCATGATGTTCTGTATCTAATGGCTCCCTTATCCATATGCTATGGCGTTGTCCCAAGCTCCATAGATATTGGGAGAAAGTGTTCTTGACTAGGGATGAGCTTCGAGTTCGAGTCGAACTCATGTTGGACTTGAACATTGGCTGTTCGCAAGTTCGCCGAACAGCGAACAATTTGGGGTGTTCGCGGCAAATTCGAATGCCGCAGAACTTCCTTTAAAAGTCTATGGGAGAAATCAAAAGTGCTAATTTTAAAGGCTTATATGCAAGTTATTGTCATAAAAAGTGTTTGGGGACCCGGGTCCTGCCCCAGGGGACATGGATCAATGCAAAAAAAAGTTTTAAAAACGTCAGTTTTTTCAGGAGCAGTGATTTTAATAATGCTTAAAGTCAAACAATAAAAGTGTAATATCCCTTTAAATTTCGTACCTGGGGGGTGTCTATAGTATGCCTGTAAAGGGGCGCATGTTTCCAGTGTTTAGAACAGTCTGACAGCAAAATGACATTTCGAAGGAAAAATTCCATTTAAAACTACCCGCGGCTATTGCATTGCCGACAATACACATAGAAGTTCATTGATAAAAACGGCATGGGAATTCAACACAGGGAAACCCGAACCAAAATTTTAAAAAAAATGACGTGGGAGTCCCCCTAAATTCCATACCAGGCCCTTCAGGTCTGGTATGGATATTAAGGGGAACCCCGGCCAAAATTTAAAAAAAAATTACGTGGGGTTCCCCCTAAATTCCATACCAGATCCTTCAGGTCTGGTATGGATTTTAAGGGGAACCCTGCGCCAAAAAAAAACGGCGTGGGGTCCCCCCAAAAATCCATACCAGACCCTTATCCGAGCACGCAACCTGGCAGGCCACAGGAAAAGAGGGGGGGACGAGAGTGCGCCCCCCCCCTCCTGAACCGTATCAGGCCACATGCCCTCAACATTGGGAGGGTGCTTTGAGGTAGCCCCCCCAAAACACCTTGTCCCCATGTTGATGAGGACAAGGGCCTCATCCCCACAACCCTGGCCGGTGGTTGTGGGGGTCTGCAGGCGGGGGGCTTATCGGAATCTGGAAGCCCCCTTTAACAAGGGAACCCCCAGATCCCACCCCCCCTGTGTGAAATGGTAAGGGGGTACTTACCCCTACCATTTCACTAAAAAACTGTCAAAAATGTTAAAAATGACAAGAGACAGTTTTTGACAATTCCTTTATTTATTATTATTATTATTATTATTATACGAGATTTATATAGCGCCAACAGTTTACTCAGCGCTTTACAATGTATAAGGGGGACAATACAATTACAGTACAATACAAAAGGTACAGGAGGGCCCTGCTCGTAGAGCTTACATTCTAAAAGGGAGGGGGTGGTGGTACAAAAGGTAATAGCTGCAAAGAATGATTTGATGGGGGTGGCTCAGGGACAGTTATGTGGGTGTGGGATAGGCTTCCCTGAATAAATGAGTTTTCAAGGATCTCCTAAAGGTGGACAGGGTAGGGGCTGATCGGACATACTGGGGCAGGGAATTCCAGAGGATGGGAGAGGCTCTGGAGAAGTCCTGAAGGCGAGCATGGGAGGAGGTAACAAGGGAGCTAGAGAGCAGGAGGTCCTGGGAGGAGCGGAGGGGGCGATTTGGGTGATATCTGCAGATGAGATTGGTGATGTAGATGGGAGCGATGTTGTGAATGGCCTTGTATGTTATGGTTAGCATTTTGAATTTTACACGGTGGGGTAGGGGAAGCCAGTGAAGGGATTGGCAGAGAGGAGCAGTAGTCACGGATCGATTAGTGAGGTGTATTAGTCTAGCAGCAGCATTCATAATAGACTGAAGGGGGGATAGCCTGCTTAAGGGTAGGCCATTAAGGAGAGAGTTGCAATAGTCGAGGCGGGAAATAATCAAAGAGTGAATAAGTTGTTTTGTAGTGTCATTAGTCAGAAAGGGTCGAATTTTGGAGATGTTGCGGAGGTTAAGGCGGCAGGATTTAGCCAGTGATTGGATATGGGGGCTGAAGGAGAGGTCAGAGTCAAGGATTACACCCAGGACTCTGGCATGTGTGGAGGGACCAATGGTTGTGTTGTTGATATTAATGGTGAAGTCACAGGAGGGGGACCGTGAAGGAGGAAATATAACAAGCTCAGTTTTAGAAAGATTAAGTTTGAGGAAGTGGTGTGACATCCATACCGATATGTCATTCAGCAAGTTTGAGATCCGTGAGGAGATAGTGGGGGTGAGTTGGGGAGTGGAGAGATAGATCTGTGTGTCATCGGCATAGAGATGGTATTGGAAGCCATGGGAGGTGATCAACTGGCCCAGGGAAGAGGTATAGAGTGAGAAAAGGAGAGGCCCAAGGACAGAGCCTTGGGGTACCCCAACAGAAAGAGGAAAGGGAGCGGAGGAGGTGGAGTTGTAAGTGACGCTGAAAGTGCGCTGAGATAGGTAGGAGGAGAACCAGGATAATGCAGAATCACGGAGGCCAAGGGAGTGTAATTTGCTGAGGAGCAGCAGGTGGTCAACTGTGTCAAAGGCAGCAGAGAGGTCTAAAAGTATGAGTATGGAGTAGTGGCCATTGGTTTTGGCAGTTATTAGGTCATTGGTGATTTTTAGTAGGGCAGTTTCAGTCGAATGTTGTAGGCGGAAGCCAGACTGTAGGGGGTCGAGAAGGTTGTTGTCCGTGAGGTAGCGACTCATTTGGTCATGAACAAGGCGTTCGATGAGCTTGGAGGCAAACGGGAGAAGGGAGATAGGTCTTAAGTTATTCAAACAGGTGGGGTCTAGTGAGGGTTTTTTGAGTATGGGGGTAACCAGTGCATGTTTGAACGGGGAAGGAAAGGTGCCGGAGGAGAGGGAGAGGTTGAAGATGTGGGTTAGGGAGTTGAGGATAGAGTGGGAAGGTGGTCGCAGCAATTGAGAGGGGACAGGATCCAGGGGACATGTAGTGAGGTGTGCCATGGAGAGGAGTTTATCAACTTCTTCTGTGGTAACTGGGCAAAAGGAGGAGAGTATTGAGTGTGGTGTTGGACCTGATATGTTGGGTAGGGGAGGAATTTTAATGCTGGATATCTCCTTGCGAATAGTGTTGATTTTGCTATTGAAGTGGTTGGCAATATGTTGAGCGGTAAGCAAGTTGGTGGGAGGGGGCAGTGGGGGGTGAAGTAAGGAATTAAGGGTAGAAAAGAGTTGACGAGGTTTGGATGAGAGGGTTTTGATGAGAGTGTTGTAATAGGTTTGTTTAGCAGTGTGGAGGCAGGAGTTGTATTTGAGAAGGACAGCTTTGTATTTAAATGCTTCTTCTTTCTTCTATCTTCCTTCATCTTCTTCTGGCTCTTCTGGTTCTTCCTCCGGCGTTCTCGTCCAGCATCTCCTCCGCGGTGTCTTCTATCTTCTTCTCCTCGGGCCGCTCTGCACCCATGGCATGGGGGTAGGCTCCCACTCTTCTCTTCATCTTCTTCTTCGTCCTCTTCTCTTCTTCATTTTCTTCTCCGGGCCGCTCCGCATCCATGCTGGCATGGAGGGAGGCTCCCGCTGTGTGACGGCGTCTCCTCGTCTGACGGTTCTTAAATAACAGGGGGCGGGGCCACCCGGTGACCCCGCCCCCTCTGACGCACGGGGCATGACGGGACTTCCCTGTGGCATTCCCCGTGACGTCACAGGGAAGTCCCGTCAAGTCACCGTGCGTCAGAGGGGGGCGGGGTCACCGGGTGGCCCCGCCCCCCGTTATTTAAGAACCGTCAGACGAGGAGACTCCGTCACACAGCGGGAGCCTCCCTCCATGCCAGCATGGATGCAGAGCGGCCCGTAGAAGAAAATGAAGAAGAGAAGAAGGAAGAAAAGGATGAAGAAGAAGATGAAGAGAAGAGCGGGAGCCTCCCCCCATGCCATGGGTGCGGAGCGGCCCGTGGAGAAGAAGATAGAAGACACCGCGGAGGAGATGCTGGACGAGAACGCCGGAGGAGGAACCAGAAGAAGATGAAGGAAGATAGAAGAAGCATTTAAATAAAGGAATTGTCAAAAACTGTCTCTTGTCATTTTTAACATTTTTGACAGTTTGTTAGTGAAATGGTAGGGGTAAGTACCCCCTTACCATTTCACACAGGGGGGGGCGGGATCTGGGGGTTCCCTTGTTAAAGGGGGCTTCCAGATTCCGATAAGCCCCCCGCCTGCAGACCCCCACAACCACCAGCCAGGGTTGTGGGGATGAGGCCCTTGTCCTCATCAACATGGGGACAAGGTGTTTTGGGGGGCTACCCCAAAGCACCCTCCCAATGTTGAGGGCATGTGGCCTGGTACGGTTCAGGAGGGGGGGCCGCACTCTCGTCCCCCCTCTTTTCCTGCGGCCTGCCAGGTTGCGTGCTCGGATAAGGATCTGGCATGGAATTTAGGGGGAACCCCACGTAATTTTTTTTAAAATTTTGGCCGGGGTTCCCCTTAATATCCATACCAGACCTGAAGGGCCTGGTATGGAATTTAGGGGGACTCCCACGTCATTTTTTTTTTTTAATTTTGGTTCGGGTTTCCCTGTGTTGAATTCCCATGCCGTTTTTATCAATGAACTTCTATGTGTATTGTCGGCAATACAATAGCCGCGGGTAGTTTTAAATGGAATTTTTCCTTCGAAATGTCATTTTGCTGTCAGACTGTTCTAAACACGGGAAACATGCGCCCCTTTACAGGCATACTATAGACACTCCCAGGTACGAAATTTAAAGGGATATTACACTTTTGTTTGACTTTAACCACTTCAATACCAGGCACTTAGACACCTTCCCGCCCAGCCCAATTTTCACCTTTCAGCGCTGTTGCAATTTGAATGACAATTGCGCGGTCATGCTACACTGTACCCAAACAATTTTTTTATCATTTTGTTCCCACAAATAGAGCTTTCTTTTGGTGGTATTTGATCACCTCTGCGCTTTTTATTTTTTGCGCAACTAATAAAAAAAGACCGAAAATTTCGAAAAAAAAACAAGTTTTTCTTTGTTTCTGTTAAATTTTTTTTGTAAATAAGTACGCTTTCTCCTTCAATAATGGGCACTGATATAGCTGCACTGATGGGCACTGATACGGCGGCACTGATGGGCACTGATGGGCACCGATGAGGTGGCACCAATGAGGTGGCACTGATGAGGTGGCACTAACGGGCACTGATGATGGGCACTGATAGGCGGCACTGATGGGCACTGATAGGTGGCACTGGTATGCGGCACTGATGGGCACTCATAGGTGGCACCGATGGGCACACATAGGCGGCACTGATGGGCACTCGTAGGTGGCATTGATTGGCATATATGGGTGGCACTGATGGGTACTTATGTGTGGCACTGATGTGTGGCACTGATAGGTGGGCACTGATGGGCACAGATGGGCACAGATGGGCACTGACAGGTGGCACCGATGGGCAATGACAGGTGGCACAGATGTGCAATGACAGGTGGCACTGATATAGCATTGCTGGGCAGATCTGGGCATTGCTGGGCAGATCTTTGGAATAATAGTGCCAATCAGTGCCCATTTGTGGGCACTGATTGGCACAGATTGGGCACATGTGGATGGCCATGGGGTACATACCTGGCCATCCACGTTGCCCCTTCCCTGGTGGTCCTAGTGGCATTCCTGGTAGTCCAGTGGGGTGATCTGCGGGGGGGCTGCGCTGATAAACAATCAGCGCAGACCCCCCCTGCCAGGAGAGCCGCCGATCGGCTCTCCTCTACTTGCGTCTGTCAGACGCGAGTGAGGAAGAGCCGATCAACGGCTCTTCCTATTGACAGCGTGATCAGCCGTGATTGGACACGGCTGATCACGTGGTAAAGAGCCTCCGCCGGAGGCTTTTTACCAAGATCAGTGTAGCGGTGTGTCAGACTGACACACCGCTCCACCGATCGCCGCGATGCGCGCCCCCGGGGGCGCGCTGCGGCATGTTATCCTGAAGGACGTCATATGACGCCCAGTCAGGATAACACAACCACTTCCCGGACGTCAATCCGCTATAGGGCGGGCGGGAAGTGGTTAAGCATTATTAAAATCACTGCTCCTGAAAAAACTGACGTTTTTAAAACCTTTTTTTGCATTGATCCATGTCCCCTGGGGCAGGACCCGGGTCCCCAAACACTTTTTATGACAATAACTTGCATATAAGCCTTTAAAATTAGCACTTTTGATTATTCATGTTCGTGTCCCATAGACTTTAACGGTGTTCGCGTGTTCGAGCAAACTCTTTTCCTGTTCGCATGTTCTGGTGCGAACCGAACAGGGGGGTGTTCGGCTCATCCCTATTCTTGACCTTAAATACAATATTGCGGACAAAGATAACAAATACACCCAAATTATCACTACTGGGAATAAGTCCAGATGGAATTTTACCAATAGAGATGCATGTAATGTGGAGCAGATCTCTCTACCTGGCTCACAAACTCATTTTACAAAAGTGGATTGATAACACACTCCCCCAACTCACTAACAATGGGGTAACAAAATAAATTATATATTAAGAAAAAAACATTTTTGTTCCTGTGTTTTCTCTCTCTTGTAGGTTTAAAGGGAACATCTGACTCCCAACGAGGAACCCAACTCCACCAAAAACATGGCAGCCCGGATGGACGAGCAGGCGGAGGGGGGTCCTTTTGGGGCAGAGCGCCATGATCTCCAGATAGCCCCCCCCAACAAGGTATACCCCCATCTGCCTCTTCAGTGCAGTAGTCCCCCTTTCCTGACACCTTCATTGCAGCACACACTGGGTTGTGACTCCGCCTCCACAACCTGACAGGATTGGTTTAGCTATAAAAGTTGAAGAGAGACGCCCCCGCCCACTATTCTCTTTTTTATCCTCACCTGACGAGATTAGATGGACACCTCAGCCTCTTACCGCATCGCCCCAGCAGGTTCAAGCCTCTCCTGTTTGTAAGTCCCTCCTGTACAGTCTCTAAAGGAGCTTCTATGGAGGGAACCCAGCTCTAGTGGTCTCAGGGGCATCAGCAACAGATTCATCTGGCACGGAAATAAGCTTTAAAAAAGCTTTAAAATATTGCAGTGGTCTCCTCTTTCACACCCCTTTTTTAATTGTCCCTTGTGGCAATAAACTATGCTTTTGCTTCTTTTACCTTCTGGGGCCTGTAGTTCCACAACCCTTGATCCTCTCCGTCATGGCCGTCGTGTCCTTCTTCCTGCATTGCGCATGCGCCGGGGGAGGAGATAAGGCCGTTCGGAGTCCTTCGCCAGGTTCCAAAATGGCGCCGGAGCACTCGCCGTGCCTTTGCGCATGCGCGATAGCGTCATTTCCGCTACGACAGCGTCGTCGTTTTTAAAAACACAAGAAATGACTCAATGATTCCAGATCACTGTTTCACATACTAACGTTGTATGTATGATCCTGGATTTTAAGGTAAGTCTCCTATCCTTCTTCCCTCTTATTTCCCAGGTTTTTTATTTTGTTTTTCCTGTCTTTCCTGACCTTTGTGTATTTTTCCAGGTTCCTTATTCTCCCTCCTGCCTTATCTGCACTGCTCATGGAGACCACTGCCCACGCAGACCACTCTCATCCAATAAGGTAAGAGGCTGTCCGCCTGGATTGGTAAGTATGGAATAGAGAAAAAGAGAGCACATCAACTAACATGGCACCTTCTGACAGTCCTTCCAGGTCAAGGTCAAGACGTAAAGAACAGTCAAGCCTTGTTTCAAGCAGACGATCCCGCAGAAGCCGATCACGCTCCTCATCCCATCATAGGCACTCACGCCATAGTCACTCTCGGCATGGTCACTCACACCACAGCCGCTCACGACATAGCCGATCACGTCACAGAAGATCACCCTCTCCACGTCGCGGCCGAAGCCAGCACACCCGTCCTGCAGCAAATGCCTGCTGGGTATGTGGTGCCCCCGCTTTGCCAGATAAACTAGAATGTCGCACGTGCTTCATGGAAGCCACAAGAGAAAAAGAATTGGATGCCAGAGAAGTGACCGAGCTGATTCGAGAATCCGTGCGAGAATCCATAATGGAGTCAACAACACCTGCGCCATCCAGACCAGCTCCAAGTACTTCTTCTGCAGCTCCAGCTCGCTCAACAGAACCAGAATCCCCTTCCGAGAACGATGATCCAGAGATACCAGCGGGATTTGACTTCGCTCTGGTTGAACCCTTTGCAAAATCAGTCAAGGAGGCCATAGGCTGGGAGGAGCCTAAGGAAGCACCTCAAAAACCCCGTAAATATTTTCCGAACTTGAAAAGGGATCCAGAAACCTTCCCCTTCATTGAGCAACTAGAGGACTTAATTAAGGACGAATGGGAAAGATCCGACAAAAGGCCCAGCCTTAACAATAGGCTATCAAAGATGTATCCTTTGAAAGAACCTAAAGTTAACCCCTTAATTAATGCTCCTGTTGTGGATGCTTCCCTAATGCGCCTGGCAAGACATGTCACCCCACCCATCGAGGACGCAGTCACCTTCTGGGATGTTTTAGATCGAAAAATCGATCTAGAAGTAAAAAAAGCATATTCCGCGGCAGGAAGCGCCTGTAGACCAGCAGTCACCATGGCAGCTGTTGGTAGAGCCATCTCGGGTTGGGCTTCCAATATCGAAAAATCTCTTCAGGAAGGAGCGGATCAGGAGAAAATAATTAATTCACTGCAAGAACTCAAGTTGGCAGGCGATTTCGTCGCAGAAGCCTCAGTGGATGTTATCAGATGCTCGGCCCGGACAATGTTAGCCTCGGTGATGGCAAGAAGGGCTTTGTGGCTAAAGCCTTGGATAGCTGACACTGCATCAAAATCAAATTGGTGCAAAATCCCCTATGACGGATCTAATCTCTTCAGCTCTAAATTGGATACAGCCATTTCCAAAGTGACAGGGGGCAAGTCAGGCCTTATTCCCTCTGACAGGAGAACCAAGACACCAAGAGGTCCTACCTACAAACGCAACCTTCCTGAAAGATACAGAGAAGCCAAGTCCTATAGACCAGGTAAACAGTTTAAACAAAACTGGAGAAACACACAGCCATCTTTCCTGAAAATGCGAAAAACCAAAACCACCCTTTCGGGTGAACAGCAGAAGTCCTTTTGAAGGTGCGCCCGCCCATCCTCCAAGGGTGGGCGCCAGACTCAAGAGATTCACTTGGACCATTTCCACAATCAAGTTCGGTCACAAATGGAGGTTCTTAAACCAGATTCCCAGGAACCACTTTTGCCCAACCAAGCTCCCGTCTTCTCCAATCAAAAGTTAAGATCCTTCTAAAATATGTAACAGAGTTAAAACAAAAGGAGGCTATCTGGGAAGTTCCATTGTGTCAAAGGGGCAGAGGATTTTACTCCCCCTATTTCTTGTAAAAAAGAAAACAGGGGATTTGCGACCAGTACTGGACTTAAAGAGACTCAACAGGAACATCAAATAAGAGTTCTTCAAGATGGAAAGCTTCCAAGTCTATACTCTTAGCAGTGAATCTAAAAGATTGGATGCTGTCAGTAGATTTGTCGGACGCCTATTTACACATCCCAGTACATTCTACCTTTCAAAGATTTCTCCATTTTTCGATCAACCACTATCACTTCCAGTTCCAGTGCCTGCCATTTGACATCTCATCGGCTCCCAGAACCTTCACCAAAGTTCTTCTACCCATCATTGGATATCTCAGAGAAAAGGGTCTAAGAATACACCATTATCTGGACGACATTCTACTACTAGCAGAAAATTGCCAGATTTTGATCCAGCACCGGAAGATCTTACTCACAACACTGCAAGATTTCGGTTGGCTAGTCAACTGGCAAAAAAGCAAACTGCAGCCCACACAGAAGATGATATTCCTGGGGGAGGAATTGGACACCGTTCTGAACAGAGTACAGCTTCCTCAGGAGAAGGTTATGCCTCTAGTCTAAAAAGGCTAATCTCAGCAACACGTTTACCAGCCAGAGTCTGTATGAGCATCCTGGGTTCCATGTCGGCAACTCTACCCATGGTCCAGTGTTCCCAGTGGCACACAAGAGTGTTGCAGAATTCCTTTCTGAGGCAGTGGAGTGGAGCATCAATGCTTCAGACAATCTACATCCACAGACATGTGAAACAATCAATGTGGTGGTGGACACGTTTCAGCAACCTCAGGAGGTACAAGCATATAGTCCCTACTCTGCCGGAGGTTGTTACTTCAGATGCCAGTCAGAAGGGATGGGGAGCCCATTACCAGAACCTAGCAGCCCAAGGACAGTGGCAGTTTCAAGCTCACAGTATAGTATCAAATATACTGGAGCTCAGAGCAGCCTTTCAAGCATTTCTAGCCTTTGCTCCGTACCTGGCAGGGAAGAGTGTTCTGATTAAAATGGACAACAGAGTGGCTGTAGCATATATTCAAAGGCAGGGAGGTACGAGGAGTCGCACACTAATGGAAGAAGTTCGCCCTATCCTGGATTGGGCACAAGTACATCTGATAGACCTAAGGGCAGTGTATGTCCCAGCAGCTCAGAACATGCTGGCCGACTATCTAAGCAGGGAACTTCTCCCGAACAACGAGTGGTCATTGAGTTAACAGGCTTTTTCTCTCCTTTCAGAAACTTGGGAAATACCGGAGATCGACCTGGCAGCTACTCCTGTGAACACCAAGTGCCGGAGATTTCTGTCGAGAGCAATCTTCCCATCAGCCGAGGGAGTAGACTGCCTGATCCACCCGTGGAATTTCAAGTTGGGATACATTTTCCCACCAATTCCCTTAATCGCAAGATTCCTATCCAGGCTTCGGAGATCATCAGCCACGGTGATAGCAGTAATCCCTTTTTGGACGAGGAGGCCTTGGTTTACAACCCTACTACAGCTCAGCCTGCAACAGCCTGTACCTCTCCCGATAACATCAGACCTCCTATCCCAGGGTCAATTCCTGCATCCGAGCTGGAGAAGCTACACTTGACAGCATGGAAGTTGAGAGGACTCGGCTACTAGAGCAGGGATGTTCACAAGAAGTAATTTCGACTCCTCTACAGGCCAGAAAAAATACCACCAACAAAACATACTCACAAGTCTGGAGTAGGCTTTGTACGTTGGCCCAGCAAATTAACTGGAACCCAATATCACCAGAACGACCCCAAGTTCTAGAGTTTTTTCAATTAGGTATTAAAAAAGGACTGAGTTCGAGTACCCTTAAAGTTCACGTTTCTGCCCTATCAGCTAAAATGGGCATTAGATGGGCCCTACACCCCCTGGTAGTCCAGTTCATGAAGGCCTGCCTAAAAATCAGACCTCCAAAAAAACCAACATTTCCGGCATGAGAACTTTCTACAGTTCTTGACGCACTGTCTAACCCTCCTTTTTTCCGGCTGAATCAATCTCTCTTTGGAACCTGACTTTGAAGTTAACCTTCCTTATTGCCATTAAATCAGCAAGAAGGGTTTTGGAACTTACAGCATTACTGATAACCGAAAAACCAAATCTTATCTTTTATCCCGATAGAGTGGTACTGAGACCCTCGGACTATTTCATTCCCAAAGTATCATCCTCGTTTCATTACAATCAGGATATCATCCTCCCAACTAACAACCAAGGCGAACCCCATGCATTAGATGTGAAAACTACCATTACTAACTATCTGGAGGCCACAGCTTCCTTCAGGAAGTCAGATACTCTCCTCATAACTCCACATGGACCGAGGGAAGGTCATCCAGCAACTTCCCGAACGATTGCATCCTGGCCGGTTAACTCTATCAAAAAGGCATACTCTATTCAACAACTGGCTATACCGGAAGGCATCAGTGCGCACTCAACCAGGGCAGTGGCAACTTCATGGGCAGCATATTGTAGAGTTTCACCAGAAACAATCTGTGAATCAGCGGCCTGGTTATCCAGAAATACATTCATTTCTCACTACAAGATAGATTCTGCTCAGCTAACTACAGCAGACTTTGGCAGATCCATCATTAGAGACAATTCTACAGCTCTTTAATAAATAAAACTTATTTTTTTTTCTTGCACCCACCCGTCTGGCAAGTTATTTCCCAGTGTGTGCTGCCATGAAGGCGTCAGGAAAACGGAAAATTGTATACTCACCTTTCCGCAATTTTTCTTTCCTGACGCATCTTCATGGCAGCACACAGGAACCCTCCGTGTTTCTAGATGATATATACAGAGAATAGTGGGGGGGGGGCGTCTCTCTTCAACTTTTATAGCTAGAGCAATCCTGTCAGGTTGTAGAGGCGGAGTCACAACCCAGTGTGTGTTGCCATGAAGATGCGTCAGAAAAGGAAAATTTTGGATAGGTGAGTATACAATTTTCCGTTTTTTTTAAAAAAAAACAGTTTTATACGGACTCACACTGTGGACGTGGATGTCCTATTCTTTTGCATATCTTTGATGGGAATATATCCTTCCACATCTACTGAGCTGCCATTGAATCTGCCATATCCTTGTTCCTGTGGATAGAGGATATCCGCTGCCTCATTTTATATATCACACCGGGCGTTCTGGACTGTAATAGTCTATTATACTCTAGACTCCATTATATTATTGTGGTAAGAGTCCATCTTATGGTGGTGGAATCGGATCACATATGAATTTGGATTATATTGTTTTCATCATTGCACGGTCTCTCTCTCTCTCTCTTTATTCTCTCTATTTTCTCTCTCTATATATTCTCTCTCTCTCTCTCTCTCCCTCTCTCTATCTCTTTCTCTATTCCCTCTCCTCTCCCTTTCTCTCTCTCTCTCTCTCTCTCTCTCTCTCCTTTTTATTCAGTGTTCCACTGCAGTGCAGGTTACCTGCACTTCCCCATAGACTTCTATCAGATCGGGCGGCTTTGGATGCAGGACTTTTGATACAGTTTCATAAAACGCACCAAAGCTGCCCGATTCTGATAGAAGTCTATGGGGAAAGTGTGGGTGACCTGCATGAAAATCACAAGTACACTGCAGCCAAGCCACAGCGGATAAGTGGGAAACCGCCCTAAGTGTCAGCACTTATCCATTCTGATGTCACTGCATCTGTCCTGCCATGATAGTAGGGCTCAGTGATTGGTGGCACCGGCCCAAGTGCTGTCACATGGGAGGGGGTGGGTCACATGCCCCTCATACCAGGAGGTGTGAATGAGTATACCTTGCAGTGGCCGTAATCCTGTTCTTTCCTTGGGCAGGTCAGTCCAGCGGATTTACTCGTCACAGCAGCACCTGGGCCAATCACTGAGCACCAGCACTGTCACACGACAAGAAGGGGAGTGGGTCCCATGCTCCTCCGTACTCCAATACATTTTATATCTTTTATTTTAACTTTCAATGGAGGGGAAAAAAATGTAAGGGGGAAGGGGTTAAAGGTAGCAAAATATCACATCAGATTCACCCCCATGAGCAAAAACGACAATCGTACACATTCCCACTTTCAAGAAATTTTAAACAGATTTTTAAAGTTTGTCCCAATTATTTAAATAGTTTTGTTATATATAAAGAAGGATGTACTATGTGATTGTATATCACATAACTTCAGGGTTTGTATTTTTTATTTTTTTTCAAAAATGAGACCACACGCTGCAATACACAGCCTCCCGTGTAAGCACCCATAACAGTGATCACAATGGCACCATGTTACCGGAGTAACCATTGAAGTTCTTCTTTCTTCTGAGGCCCCTTATGGGAAGAAGAAGCCTTAGATGCACTTCTCATTGGTCAACATGCTCACATGGCAGCAGCAACCAATGAGCAGTAGTAGAAATGCACCTGCGCTATGGTTTAAATTGAATGTAAAAATAAATTCAGATGATTAAACCAATTAAGCTAAATTGGATTAGGCGGCTGCTGCAAAGTAGGTGCCTGTGTACCCTGTAGTGTGAATCCAATAAGTATTAGGCCCCATACACACTATTAGATTTGCTGCAGATTTTTGTCTTCAGAATTACCAAAACCATATAATATGAGGACAAACCTTAAGAGTTTTTCAATTTGTATGCAATCAGGCAGGCCCTTGCACTACATGGCTTTGGAAAATCTGCAGAAAATCTAATAGTGTGTATGGGGGTCTTACAAAGCTGCCCTAATATAAACTCATATAACACAGTTCTAGGCTCCTATACAGTTCAGAAAGTCCAAAAAATATCATCTGTGTCCAAACAAATGGTGACAAAGTGCTCGGTGCTTATTTCATGTAAATACAGTTGCAATAAAAGGTATATGAACCCTTTTGGAATGATATGGATTTCTGCACAAATTGGTCATAAAATGTGATCTGATCTTCATCTAAGTCACAACAATAGACAATCACAGTCTGCTTAAACTAATAACACACAAAGAATTAAATGTTACCATGTTTTTATTGAACACACCATGTAAACATTCACAGTGCAGGTGGAAAAAGTATGTGAACCCCTAGACTAATGAGATCTCCAAGAGCTAATTGGAGTGAGGTGTCAGCCAACTGGAGTCCAATCAATGAGATGAGATTGGAGGTGTTGGTTACAGATGCCCTGCCCTATAAAAAACACACACCAGTTCTGGGTTTGCTTTTCACAAGAAGCATTGCCTGATGTGAATGGTGCCTTGCACAAAAGAGCTCTCAGAAGACCTATGATTAAGAATTGTTGACTTGCATAAAGCTGGAAGGGGTTATAAAAGTATCTCCAAAAGCCTTGCTGTTCATCAGTCCACGGTAAGACAAATTGTCTATAAATGGAGAAAGTTCAGAGCTGCTGCTACTCTCCCTAGGAGTGGGCATCCTGTAAAGATGACTGCAAAAGCACAGCGCAGACTGCTCAATAAGGGGAAGGAGAATCCTAGAGTGTCAGCTAAAGACTTACAAAAGTCTCTGGCATATGCTAATATCCCCGTTAGCGAATCTACGATACGTAAAACATTAAACAAGAATAGATTTCATGGGGGGATACCACAGAGGTAAACATTGCTGCATGTTTACAGTTTGCACAAGAGCACCTGGATGTTCCACAATATTCTGTGGACAGATGAAACCAAAGTTGAGTTGTTTGGAAGAAACACACAACACTATGTGTGGAGAAAAAGAGGCACAGCACACCAACATCAAAACCTCATCCCAAATGTGAAGTATGATGGTGGGGGCATCATGGTTTGGGGCTGCTTTGCTGCGTCAGGGCCTGGACAGATTGCTATCATCGAAGGAAAAATGAATTCCCAAATTTAAGACATTTTGCAGGAGAACTTCAAGCCATCTGTCCATCAGCTGAAGCTCAACAGAAGATGGGTGTTGCAACAGGACAACGACCCAAAGCATAGAAGTAAATCAAGAACAGAATGGCTTAAACAGAAGAAAATACGCCTTCTGGAGTGGCCCAGTCAGAGTCCTGACCTCAACCTGATTGAGATGCTGTGGCATGACCTCAAGAAAGCGATTTACACCAGACATCCAAAGAATATTGCTGAACTGAAACAGTTCTGTAAAGAGGAATGGTCAAGAATTACTCCTGACCGTTGTACACGTCTGATCTGCAACTAAAGGAAACGTTTGGTTGAAGTTATTGCTGCCAAAGGAGGTTCAACCAGTTATTAAATCCAAGGGTTCACATACTTTTTTCCACCTGCACTGTGACTGTTTACATGGTGTGTTCAATAAAAACATGGTAACATTTAATTCTTTGTGTGTTATTAGTTTAAGCAGACTGTGATTGTCTATTGTGACTTAGATGGAGGTCAGATCACATTTTATGACCAATTTGTTCAGAAATCCATATCATTCCAAAAGGGTTCACATACTTTTTATTGCAACTGTAGGTGACTTCTGTGCACGTGCTCCACCACAAAATGTTCCCCGTTTGCATTGATGTATGGAAGGGAGGAAGTTTCCCCCCCGAAGTTCCTGTTGAAATGCCGGTCAGTTTCTGTACGACAGCTGAAATTCTGTGCTCACAAGTACAAACTTATCACTTGCAGTGGAAGTGATTTAAGGCTGCAGGGCTTATCTAGAAATGTATAGGCTGTTCACTTCCTACAATAAGGAAGTCAATACAGCTTTATGTCAAGTTGTGCACCTGCATTTTTAATTGTCATTAAGATTTTTTCAATTGTTTTAGGGTATTGTAATTATTTGCATTTTTTTTTCAATTGCTTAATTTATATATATTTATTTTTTCTTTTTTTGTAGCTTTCCCAGATCATTCTCCCACATGAGACTAGTTATGTTTCCTTAATGGAGGAGAAGAAAGCTGCAATGGAGATGGTGAAAGCAACCACAAAGGAAAATATCTGCAAGTCTCAGAACAGACAAAAGGAAGCCTATGATAAAAAAGTACAGAAAAAGTATAAAAACGTAATTTTCTAATTTTCTAACACCGGGTGATGTTGACCACGCCCCCCTAAACCGTCACAGTCCCAGCATGCCCAGGGACTGTGACAGCATAAGGGGGCGGGGTCTCCGCCTATATAAGTCACATCAGAGTGCTCAGAGAGCATTCCACCTGTGAGACCGTCTTGTCAACATCGGAAGAAGCCAAGAAGCCAGAAGTCCGGGCCTCCGCTGGCAAAAGAGCGGCATGAAGATAGTGGAGGAGCCGGCAGAAGAACTGGAACACCGGGGAAGAGGAACCGGAGGGACCCCCGAAGTCGGAAGACCCCCGCAGCCGGAAGAAGACCCCCCCCGGAGCTGTCTAATAAATTACTCTAAAAACCTGTGCAGTGTGTTTTATTATTGACACTTTTTCCCTAGGTAAATGGGTACCCCATACTCATTCACATAGGGTGGGGGGCCGGGATCTGGGGGCCCTCTTATTATAGGGGGCTCCCGGATTCTGATAAGCCCCCTGCCCACAGACCCAGTCAACCAACGGCCAGGGTTGTCAGGAAGAGGCCCTTGTCCTCATCAACATGGGGACAAGGTGCTTTGTGGTGGGGGCCCCCGCAGGACGCTCCCCCCCAAAGCACCCACCCCCCCATGTTGAGGGCATGCGGCCTGGTACAGTTCAGGAGGGGGGGCGCTCACTCGTCCCCACCCCCTTTTCTGACCGGCCGGGCTGCGTGCTCGGATCGGGGTCTGGTATGGATTTTAGGGGGACCCCACGCCGTTTTTCCGGCGTAAGGGGTTCCCTTTAAAATCCATACCAGACCTAAGGGCCTGGTATGCCCCACGCGCGCCGCAATAGGAAAATCTGTTTTTCCTATTGCAGCGAGCGCGAGATGCAATACCCTGCCCTTGCGTCGTATCTGGTCTGTCGGACCAGCATACAGACGAACGGGCTTTCCGTCAGGAACTGAGTCCAGCGGAAAGATTTAAAACATGTTTCAAATCTAGGTCCGGTGGACTTTTGGGAAAAAAAAGTCCGCGGGAGCCTACACACGATTGGAAAGTCCGCTCGTGTGTACGAGGCATAAGGCGTTTTTGAAGGACTCGAGGCAGAATATTAATGAAGTTTCCACTATTAATGTAGAGAGGGAGGTCCTACTTACAGCGGATGTCTCCTCTCTATATACGATCATCCCACATAAAATAGGATGTATGGCAGCTAGGTTCTTCTTAAATAAAGATCTAACTATTAAAAAAACAATGAAATCATTTATTTTGTAGCTTTTAGCCATGGAACATAATTATTTTTATTTTGGAGTAGGGATGGGCTGTCTGTTTGAGTCGAACATCGGCCGTTTGCTTGTTCGCCGAATTTCAAACATTATGGGCTGTTCGCGCCAAATTCAAGCGGCGCGTGACGGCCCATAATGCACTGCGTCATAGCAGTGCATTGCTGGCTGATGATTGGCCAAGCATGTACTATTATGACCCGCATGCTTTGGCCAATCACAGCGCCGTCAGCGAAGAGAGCCATAATTGGCCACAGGCAGGGTGCCTGTAGCCAATTATGGCTCAGGGGGTTAAGTACACACCCCACACTATATAAGGCTGCCCGCACGTCGGCCTTGTGTAGTGTGTTGGTGGCATTTGTTCAGAGAAAGACAGAGAGACTGTCATTTCATTTAGTTTGAGCAGGCAGGCAATTCGTGGTGTTCTGTTGCTAATATACTTCAGGCAGGCAGGCGAGACAGTTAAATAGCTGCAGTGTATTTAGTATATATATGCATCCCAGTTGTGTATATATATATATATATATATATATATATATATATATATATATACACACTGTATACAGTTTAGCTAGATCTCAATGCAGACCGTTCCTGGTGTACTGTTGCTATACTTCAGGCAGGTGGGAGAGACAGTTAGCTGCAGTGTATTTAATATATATATATATATATATATATATATATATATACACTACCGTTCAAAAGTTTGGGGTCACCCAAACAATTTTGTGTTTTCCATGAAAAGTCACACTTATTCACCACCATACGTTGTGAAATGAATAGAAAATAGAGTCAAGACATTGACAAGGTTAGAAATAATGATTTGTATTTGAAATAACATTGTTTTTACATCAAACTTTGCTTTCATCAAAGAATCCTCCTTTTGCAGCAATTACAGCATTGCACACCTTTGGCATTCTAGCTGTTAATTTATTGAGGTAAGCTGGAGAAATTGCACCCCACGCTTCTAGAAGCAGCTCCCACAAGTTGGATTGGTTGGATGGGCACTTCTGGCGTACCATACGGTCAAGCTGCTCCCACAACAGCTCAATGGGGTTCAGATCTGGTGACTGTGCTGGCCACTCCATTACCGATAGAATACCAGCTGCCTGCTTCTGCTGTAAATAGTTCTTGCACAATTTGGAGGTGTGTTTAGGGTCATTGTCCTGTTGTAGGATGAAATTGGCTCCAATCAAGCGCTGTCCACTGGGTATGGCATGGCGTTGCAAAATGGAGTGATAGCCTTCCTTATTCAGAATCCCTTTTACCCTGTACAAAGCTCCCACCTTACCAGCACCAAAGCAACCCCAGACCATCACATTACCTCCACCATGCTTAACAGATGGCGTCAGGCATTCTTCCAGCATCTTTTCATTTGTTCTGCGTCTCACAAACGTTCTTCTTTGTGATCCAAACACCTCAAACTTGGATTCATCCGTCCACAACACTTTTTTCCAGTCTTCCTCTGTCCAATGTCTGTGTTCCTTTGCCCATCTTAATCTTTTTCTTTTATTGGCCAGTCTCAGATATGGCTTTTTCTTTGCCACTCTGCCCTGAAGCCCAAAATCCCGCAGCCGCCTCTTCACTGTAGATGTTGACACTGGTGTTTTGCAGGTACTATTTAATGAAGATGCCAGTTGGGGACCTGTGAGGCGTCTGTTTCTCAAACTAGAGACTCTAATGTGCTTATCTTCTTGCTTAGTTGTGCAACGCGGCCTCCCACTTCTTTTTCTACTCTGGTTAGAGCCTGTTTGTGCTGTCCTCTGAAGGGAGTAGTACACACCGTTGTAGGAAATCTTCAATTTCTTTGCAATTTCTCGCATGGAATAGCCTTCATTTCTAAGAACAAGAATAGACTGTCGAGTTTCAGATGAAAGTTCTCTTTTTCTGGCCATTTTGAGCGTTTAATTGACCCCACAAATGTGATGCTCCAGAAACTCAATCTGCTCACAGGAAGGTCAGTTTTGTAGCTTCTGGAAGGAGCTAGACTGTTTTTAGATGTGTGAACATGATTGCACAAGGGTTTGCTAATCATCAATTAGCCTTCTGAGCCAATGAGCAAACACATTGTACCATTAGAACACTGGAGTGATAGTTGCTGGAAATGGGCCTCTATACACCTATGTAGATATTGCACCAAAAACTAGACATTTGCAGTTAGAATAGTCATTTACCACATTAGCAATGTATAGAGTATATTTGTTTAAAGTTAGGACTAGTTTAAAGTTAGCTTCATTTAAAAGTACAGTGCTTTTCCTTCAAAAATAAGGACATTTCAATGTGACCCCAAACTTTTGAACGGTAGTGTATATATATATATATATATATATATATACACTGTATACAGTTTAGCTTCATCTCACTGCAGACCATTCCTGGTGTATTGTTTCTAATATACCTCAGCCAGGCAGGTGACTCACTGAGCTGCAGTGAATTTAATATATATATATACACAGGCTTGTATGTATATATATATATATATATATATATATATATATATATATATATATATATATATATAGTCTAGCCAAGCCTATACTTGACTGTAGGCCATTCCTTGAGTGCGTGTTCAAAGACACTTTCAGCCAGGCAGGTGACTCACTGAGCTGCAGTTCATAAAACATATATCCACTGCATTGTAGTCCAGCCAAGCCTATAGCTTACTGTAGGCCATTCCTGGTGTACTGTTTTTAGTAAACTTCAGGCGTTGTTTTGCTAATTGTACAATATGTCTGGAAGACCACCAAGGAGAGGCAGACACTCACAGGCCACTAAAAGAGGGCAAGCAGGCTCTGTGTCTACAGCAAACCGTGCTGGTCGTGGACACGGTTCATCCTCAGCATGTGGCTGTGGGGCACGCTTGTCCTTTTTTTCGTCAGCTGGCTTTGTTGAGCCACAACATGCAGAAGAGTTGGTAGAGTGGATGACCAAGCTGTCCTCATCCTCCTCATCCTGTCACCCATGCTCAGGGTACTTTGTCTGCCAATGCAACTGCCAAAGCGGCCTCTTCCATCGGCTCAGTGTCATCAGTCACTCCTTCCCTAGCCCCACCATCATGCCCTGAGGAGTCCCCTGAACTGTTCATCCACAGTGTAGGGTACATGCTGCAGGAGGATGCAAAGTGTTTTGAAGGCTCTGATGATGGTACCCAGGTTGAGGATGAAGGCAGTAACGTGAGCCCAGAGAGAAGAGGGGGTGCCCAAGAAGGACAATAAACTGGCAGTCATGTTCCCCCAGCAGCAGCATACTGCCACGTTTGCTCCAGTGGCGAGGCGGGAGGGGATGATGAGGGGATGGTGAGGTCACTGACTCTACGTGGGTGCCTGACAGAAGAGAGGAGGAGGAGGCACATCTCCAATGAGGCAGGATGCCATCCAGGGGCCAGCTTAAGAGCAGCCAACCGACTGCATCACACCGCAGAGCTCCGCATGTGCAGGGCGCTGCTGACTCTGCACGTTTTTCCAAAAGTTCTTTGGTGTGGGCCTTTTTTGAGACGTGTGCAGCAGATCGCACTGTTGCTGTTTGCAACATATGTCTGAAGCGTATCAAGCGTGGCCAAAACAGCAGCCACTTGGGCACCACATGCTTGATCAGACATATGTCGAGCTCCCATGCAGTCCGTTGGCAACAGTACTTAAAAGAACCACACCAAAGAACAAGGCAGACCTCTCCTTGCTCCTTATCAGCTGGGATCTCCAACCCCAATATACCTTCAGTCCTCTCAGAAACCAGCACTGACAGGAATGAAGGTATAGAATTAGGTGTGCCAAGTACTTGCGGGCAATCTGCTATCGCTACACCAATGTCCGATTGTAGCAGGCAAATTTCCCTACCCCAGTTGCTAAACCGGCGAAATAAATTCTGTCCCAGCCATCCACATGCTCAGTGGCTGAATGCTAGTTTGGCTAAATTGCTAGCACTCCAACTGCTGCCTTTTCAGCTGGTAGACTCTGCCCCCTTTCGAGAATTTGTGGAATGTGTGGTACCTCAGTGGCAGGTTCCCAAACACCAATTTTTTTCTCGTAAGGCAAATACGGCTCTCTACCGACATGTGGAAGGCAATGTCTTGGCCTCGTTGGACAGGGCGGTCAGCGGTAAGGTGCATATTACTGCTGACGCATGGTCCAGCAGGCATTGACGCTACCTTTCTTTCACAGCGCACTGGGTAACCCTGCTGGCAGCTGGGAAGGATGCAGGACAGGGTGCAGTATTCTTGGAGATTGTTCCGCCACCATGCCTCCAAAATGCTGGTAGTGGTGATTCTGCCACACCTCTCTCTTCCACCCCCTCCTCTTCTTCTTTCTCTATGGCCTCTTCCTGTGCAGATTTATCCTCAGAACCAGCGGTGCTCTGTAGGCGTTCTAGAGTCTACGCAAGCACTCAGGCAAAAAAATGCCATGCGGTGCTTGAGTTGGTCTGCTTAGGGGACAGGAGCCATACTGGAGCAGAGATTCTGTCAGCTCTGCAGGGGTAGGCTCAGAGGTGGTTGACGCCAAGCCAGCTTCAGCCAGGGTTGGTGGTTTGCGATAATAGCACCAACCTCCTCTCCACCCTCTGACAGGGACACTTCACCCATGTGCCCTGTTTGGCTCACGTCCCTAATTTGGTGGTGCAGCGGTTCTTGTGCAGGTACCCGGGCTTACAGGATATCCTGAGGCAGGCCTGGAAAGTCTGTGGGCATTTCCGACGGTCATATAATGCCAGTGCTTGGCTGGCTGACCTCCAAAAGGAATGCAACCTGCCCAAGAACCGCCTCATCTGTGACATGCCCACCAGGTGGAACTCAACGTTGGCAATGCTGCAGCGGCTGCACACACAGCAGAGGGCCATCAACGAGTACCTGTGCAAGTATGGCACCAGGAAAGGGTCAGGGTAAGTTTGCGGAACTTATCCAGCCGTCGCAGAGGGAGCAGAGGATGAAATATCTTCGGTAGGCCTTGCAGAAAGGTTTGTGCAACGTGTTTCCAGAGCCTGGGTGGTTACAATTTCCTGGTCCTCCTGGACAACGTGTTGCTGAGGCTTCGGTCAGTCACAGAAGGAGTGGTGGAGAAGGTAGCCGTCTGAGCAATGCGTTCAGGACAATTTTTTAGTCCGCAGCCCCAATATATGATCGGTTCCAGCAACCACCGCCAGCGTCTGTTGTACATGGTGCAGGAATACCTAGGGGCAAGATTAGACTTGGAGACCTTTCCAACCGAAAATCCACTGGGTTACTGAGTCTTGAGGATGGATCACTGGCAAGAGCTTGCACAGTTTGCAATTGAGCTACTGGCCTGTCCTGCATCCAGCGTTCTTTCGGAACGCACATTCAGTGCCGCTGGAGGCTTTGTAACCGATCACAGAGTGCGCCTTTCCACCGACTCGGTTGATCGGCTCACCTTCATAAAAATGAATCAGTCTTGGATCACCAGCTACCAAGCACCTGATGCTGATGTAACCGAATAATATTTTTATGAATGTGAGATCCCTTGAAGACTTCCTATGCTGATGCTGACTCACTATCCTGTTATGCCGAGTGACTATCCTATTCCTCCTCAATGTTCATGTTGATAGCTTCTAAGAACATTTATGGTTCTGGGCACCAGTGCCTAAAGCCCAATTTTTCTGCCCCTGTTTAACAAGGGTGCGTAATTACAATTTTTGCTGTAATATTTTGCAACAGGGCTAGTTCCTGCACTCAACTAGAGTATCTGTGAGGGGTTTCAGTGTTGTGGCACCAGCACCAGTGCCTAAAGCCCAATTTTTCTGCCCCAGTTTAACAGGGGCACCCAATTACAATTTTTAAATCTAATATTTCACAGCAGGGCTCGTTCCTGCGCTCAACAACAGAATCTGTGAGGGGTTACAGTGATGTGGCACCAGGACCAGTGCCTAAAGCCCAATTTTTCTGCTCCTGTTTAACAGGGGCGTGTAATTACAATTATTTAAATCTAAAATTTCACAGCAGGGCTTGTTCCTGTGCACAACAACAGAATCTGTGAGGGGTTACAGTGTTGTGGCACCAGCACCAGTGCCTAAAGCCCAATTTTTCTGCTCCTGTTTAACAAGTGCGTGTAATTACAATTTTTGCTGTAATATTTGCAGCAGGGCTCGTTCCTGCATTTAACTAGAGTATCTGTGAGGGGTTGCAGTGTTGTGGCACCAGTACCTAAAGCCCAAACTTTTTTTGAAAATTCTGATGGAAAAAGTCCGATGGAGCCTACACACGGTCGGTATTTCCGACAACAAGGTCCGATCGCACGTTTTCTATCGGAAAATCCGACCGTGTGTACAGGGCATAAGGCCTTGCATCGATTACAGAGAACTTAACAAAATAACTATTAAAAACTGGTACCCACTTCCACTCATCCCAGAATTATTTCAGCGTTTCCGCACTACCCGGATCTTCTCTAAATTAGACCTACGGGATGCCTATAACCTTATCCGAATCCGGGCCAGGGACCAATGGAAGACTGCCTTCAGAGACAGGTTTGGTCACTATGAGTACTTAGTGATGCCATTTGGGTTATGCAATGTCCCTGCCACTTTTCAACACCTAGTAAACAGTATCTTCCGAGAATATCTCAACGACCTCTTAATGGTCTACCTAGATGACATCCTTATGTTCACTGCCACCATTGAATTGCACCAGGTCCACGTGAAAAGAGTTCTCACAATTCTCAGAAAACACAAACTTTACCTTTAAAGATGAGAAATGTGAATTTGAAAAGACTGTCATTAAATACTTGGGGTTCATTATCTCCACCAGAGGGGTCGCAATGGACCCACAAAAAGTCAAGGCAATACAGGAGTGGCCGGCCCTGGTGGATAAGAAAGGAGTTCAGCGATTCATCGGTTTCGCTAATTTTTTACCGAAGATTTATCATTGGCTTCTCTTCCATTGTCTCACCCATTACCCAACTAACCCGTCAGCACAACCATTTCCAGTGGTCCCCAGAGGCACAGGAGGCCTTTGTCAAATTGAAGGCCCTATTTATCTCAGCATCAATCTTACAGCATCCAGACCCAGCTCTGCCATTTGTATTGGAGGTAGATGGATCTGAAACAGCTACCGGAGCCATCCTCTCTCAAAGACGGGGCCCTCCTTCATCCCGTAGCCTTTGCTTTCTGGAAATTGAGTTCCCTAGAAAGGAACTACGATGTATGAGACCGGGAGTTATTAGCCATTAAGTTTGCCCTGGAAGAGTGGAGATATCTGCTGGAGGGTGGGTCCCATTCTGTCATGATTTTCACGGACCACAAAAATCTGGATCTCAGGACAACTAAGTGCTTAAAACCCAGACAAGCTCGATGGGCACTTTTTTAAGATTTAATTTCCATATTTCATACAGGCCTGGTTCCAAGAATGGGAAAGTGGGGGCACTCTCCTGGATGTTCCCTGAATCTCCTTAGTTGACGGAACCTGGTACCATCCTACGCCCGCAAAATTTTCTTTTGCTCACTCAGTCTGACCTGATAACCACTATCAAATTGGATTCCAGTCAGTGTACCGACGCAGAGGTTCTCTCCTTGAAGAAACATAACGATCTGCTCTGGGCCCAGAATAAGATTTTTATGCTGCAAGTAAGACCCCTAACTTTGAAAACTTTCCATGACCACAAATTGGCAGGCCATTTTGGAATACAAAAGACCTCCGAGTTGATCTCTCGTTCTTTTGGTTAGCCTGGTTGGAGGCGGGACTGTAAGAACTATATTTCTTCATGCATTCCGTGCCAGCGAAACAATGAGTCCAATACTAAATTTTGGGGGCTGTTGAGGCCTTTGCCCGTCCCGGAACGACCATGGACAGAGGTCTCGATGGACTTTACTGTCGACTTGCCATCCTCAGGAGATTTCACAACCATTCTGGTCATTGTGGACCGCCTCTCAAAAATAGCACACTTCATACCCATGGTAGGCACTCCGCTCTGGATACAACTAATATTTTCATCAAGGAAATAATAAGGCTCCATGGAGTACCTGACAGCATATTTGGAATAGAGGTGTTCAATTCACCTCCAAGTTTTGGAAAGAACTCTGTAAGGCAATAGAAATTAAGGTTTGTCTCTCCTCTGCATATCATCCTCAAAGCAACGGCCAGACGGAGAGGACTAACCAAACCTTGGAGCAATATCTCTGCTGTTTCTGTTTTGGTTCTCAGGATGACTGGTCCTCCCTCCTGCCCTATGCTGAATTTGCATACAACAATTCTATACACTCAGCTACCAATCAAACACCTTTTTGGGCAAGTTTCAGATTTCACCCTTCTTTTCTCCTGAATTCCATCCCTGAAATTTCAGTCCCTGCTGTGCAGGACAGGATAACATCCATCCAGTTAAATTTCCAGAAAATTCAGGAGACTATGCAAAGAGCACAGGACAATTACAAAAAATACTATAATAAAGGAAGAAGGGAGAACCCGGATTTTAAGATTGGCGAGGAAGTTTGGCTTTTCACCACTAACCTCAGGTTATCTTTCCCTTCTCGAAAATTGGGCCCAAAGTTCATAGGGCCTTTCAAAATTAAAAGGATGGTGAACCCCGTGGCCTTTGAACTAGCCTTACCCAGCTCCTACAGGATACACCCAGTTTTCCATGCATCTCTGCCTAAACCATTAGTTCCCAGTCCCTTCTCAGGAAGAGAAGAACTTCCTCCTCCTCCAGTCAAGATTGAGGGGGAAAGCGAGTTTGAGGTGGAGGCAATACTAAGCTGCAGGATGAAGGGTAGACAGCTCCAGTATTTAATCAAATGGAAGGGGTACCCCCCTGAAGATAACTCCTGGGAACCCTCAGGTAACTTACAGGCCCACGTTTGATCCGAGCCTTCCATCAGGAACACCCGGAGTTAATGTCCAGAGGCTGCCCCTCCGGGGGCACTGTCAAAGAAGGAATCTGAATAAACCTTGCCAGCATCGCCGTTTCCCTGCATGGTGGAATGGCGCTCTGGCGCAGGCGTGGCGGAACGGCGCTCTGGCGCACGTGTGTTCGCAGCCCCACTGAACGATGCACACACATGCGCACTAGTGCTCGCATAACGTGACCTCCTTGCTGCCTATAAAAGCTGCCTCCTCTCTCAAGCAAATCACTGGTTTGTCTTCAGCTACCTGTGTACCATGTTCCTACTTCCTGTTTACTGATTACCTTTTGTGACCCGGATTGACCTTGACCTGCCTTGATCTTCTCCTGGACCCGACCTCTGGCTTGCTTAACAGACTCTGCTTGTTTCTCTGGTGCTAGACCCTTAGCATGTGACCCAGATTGCCTTCAGTCTCTTGTGCCTAGATCCTCAGCTGGTTCTTGAACTTGCTTGTTCCTCAGTACCTCGGCTCCCAGCCTGCTCACGGACTCTCTCCTGGTGTTTGAGCCCCTCCCTGCTCAGGACTTTGTTTTTCTCCAGCTTCTGTTTGGGCACACATTTACCTGCTCCTGCAGGCCTGCCAAGCCCTGCGCTGACCTACACACAAGCCCTGCCCAGCCTGCTGGTAGCTTGTGCCATTCACCCTCTCTACCATCTCCAGGGGGTGAAGTGCGCTTAGTCGCAAGAGTAAACCGCTCTCTGCATCTCGGCCTTGGTGAGTACCCTTTTGTGACAGCGCATTTGCTCCGCGGCGCTACACTGCGATCGGCTCCGGGCCGGCTGGGAAGGCCCAATGGGGGAAGGTGGCCAGGCGGCAGAGGGGGTTCACCCCCTCGCTCCATCGAATCCAGCCACGCCCGGTGTTACAGCCGCCCCTCGGCAAGAGCAGTCGCTGTGGCCTGGGGCCGAGGGAGACGACTGCCTCCGTACCCCCCCCTCACTGAACCGCCCCGCCCCCTCCTCTTGGGGTTGGGGGAAGCAGGGCGCGGAGGGGGGATGGGGCTGACTTCATCCAGTACACCCCAGCAGCGCTGTGCCGCTGTGGCGGGAGGGCCCATGCATAATGGGCGCCAGGGGCCCGCGGTCTTGTTACACGGACCAAGGAGTCTGGCACGCGCCAGTCAGAGGGCCTCTCGAACGACACCCTGCGGTGCAAGGAAGGTGAGGGCCGACCTGGCTGAGGTGAGATCCTGCCGCCGGCGATGGACAGCGGGTGCACCACTGGCACCAGCCGGGGAGGTGGAGCATGAGCACACGTGGCAGGTCCCGAAAGATGGTGAACTATTCCTGGGCAGGGCGAAGCCAGAGGCAACTCTGGTGGAGGTCCGCAATAGTTCTGATCTGCAAATCGGTTGCCTGACCTCAGTATAGGGGCCAAAGACTAATTGAACCATCTAGAAGCTGGTTCCCTCAGGATAACTGGCGCTCTCGGCACGCGTTTTATCCGGTAAACTGAATGATTAGAGGTCTTAGGGCCGAAACGATCTAAACCTATTCTCAAACTTTACATGGGTAAGAAGCTGGCTCGCTAGCCTGGAGCTGGGCGTAGAATGCGAGCACCCAGTGGGCCACTTTTGGTAAGCAGAACTTGCGCTGTGGGATAAACTGAACGCCGAGTTAAGGCGCCCAGTGCCAACACTCATCAGACCCCAGAAAAGGTGTTGGTTGATATAGACAGCAGGACAGTGGGCATGGAAAACAGAATCCGCTAAGGATTGTGTGACAACTCACCTGCCGAATCAAATAGCCCCAGGGAGCTAGGCCGCGACGAGTAGGAGGGCTGCGGGTGCAGATCTTGGTGGTAGTAGGTGTTAGTAGCAAACATCCAAACGAGAACTTTGAAGGCCGAAGTGGAGAAGGGTTTCATGTGAACAGCAGTTAAACATGGGTCAGTCGGTCCTGAGAGATAGGCGAGCACCATTCAGAAGGGACGGGCGACGGCCTCCATCACCTTCGGCCGATCGAAAGGGAGTCGGGTTCAGATCCCCGAACCCGGAGCTGCGGAGACAAGCGCCTCACGGGATCCAGTGCAGCAACACGAACGATTCCAGAGAAGCCGGCGGGAGCCCCGGGGAGAGTTCTCTTTTCTTTTTGAAGGGCAGGGCGCCCTGGAATGGGTTCACCCCAAGAGAGGGGCCCGAGCCTTGGAAAGTGTCGCGTTTTCGGCGGACACAGAGAGAGACTCAGAGACAGACACAGAGGGAGAGACTCTCAGAGACAGAGAGAGACTCTGAGAGAGAAACACTGAGAGAGAGAGATCACTGTTGTCCTGACGACATGCTGCTGACTGAGGTCTGAGCTGTCCAACTGCCTGAGGGAACCGGCGCTCACCACCCCCTGACAGAACCAAGACCGGATCAGAAGGTGAGCAAATGAAACCTGATTGGAGCAAGTCGGGGCCCAACCCTGCAGGGCAATAAAAATGAAGTCTCCCTATCCCCCATTTGTCACCCTCATTCAGTGGCGGTGCGCCCATAAAGGGCGCAGGAGCACCGCCCCCCCCGTCTCCTGGCACCGCTCTAATTATGCATTGCATGAATCTATCTATGGTCACTGCTGACACCCCCTATTCAGGTGTCCGGCCCCTTTTCGGGCACCGGGCACCTGAATTACAGCGGTGGGGGTGTTTTTTGGAAGCACCTGATTAGAACCATTGGCTCTAATAGGCGTCCAAAAATGTGAGAAGCGAACGCAATGCTGTGTGTTCCTTCTCACTCAGCTGTATGTTAGAAAATTGAAGGAATTCGCTTTCCTAACATTGAACCGCCTCTCAGCCAATCAAGTGCGCCAGGTCTGTGTCACCTATCAGGCAACCAATCATAGAAGAGGAGGTGCGGGCGGGAGAAGACATTGGGGTCGGGGAAGACATGGAGGACACCGCTTGCCACCATCATCCGCTGCCCACCTGAGACAAGGTAAATGCCAGGCAGACAGTGGGCGGGGGCACAGTGGCAACATTTGGGGCACAGTGGATGCGTTTGATGAGCACGATGGCAGCGTTTGATGGGCAAAGTGGCTGCATTTGATGGGCACAGAGGCTGTGTTTGATGGCCAAAGTGGCTGCGTGTGATGGGCAAAGTGGCTGCATTTGATGGGCACAGTGGCTGCGTTTGATGGGCAAAGTGGCTGAGTTTGATGGGCAAAGTGGCTGCATTTGATGGGCACAGTGGCTGCGTTTGATGGCACAGTGGCTGTGTTTGATAGGCAAAGTGGCTGCGTTTGATGGAACAGTGGCTGCATTTGAAGGGCAAAGTGGCTGCGTTTGGGCAAAGTGGCTGCATTTGATGGGCACAGTGGCTGCGTTTGATGGCACAGTGGCTGCGTTTGATGGAACAGTGGCTGCATTTGATGGGCACAGTGGCTGCGTTTGATGGCACTGTGGCTGCGTTTGATGGACAAAGTGGCTGCGTTTGATGGGCAAAGTGGCTGCGTTTGATGGGCAAAGTGGCTGCGTTTGATGGCACAGTGGCTACGTTTGATGGGCACAGCGGCTGTGTTTGATGGCACAGTGGTTGCGTTTGATGGGTTTTCTTTTCAGAATTTTTTTGTTTGTTTGCGCCCCCCTAAAAATTTTGAGCACCAACCGCCACTGCCCTCATTTATTAAAGTGGCTGCATTCGAAGGGCAAAGTGGCTGCGTTTGGGCAAAGTGGCTGCATTTGATGGGCACAGTGGCTGCGTTTGATGGCACAGTGGCTGCGTTTGATGGGTTTTATTTTCAGAACTTTTCTGTTTGTTTGCGCCCCCCAAAAATTTTGAGCACCAGCCGCCACTGCCCTCATTTATTACTGTCCTCCACTTGGGATGCACAAAGAACTGAGGGGACACTTACAAAGGTGATCTCCCCCACCTCCTCCACCCGCCAGCAGGGCTGCTGTCCAAAATTATTGGGACCCATAAAGCCTATCTCACAGGGCCCCCTTTAGATTTATCAGTCCCTCTCTCTGTAGCCTCAACTACACAGATGAATGAATAGGAAGCGCTCTGAGGCTTCCTGCTCATTCACAAACTGATGCATAGTAAATACAGTTTACTATGATTTAGTGATGAATGGACACAGGTGTGATTGGTACCAATTGTTTACTGTGTTCATTCAGGAAAGGAAGGGGTCAGTAAATTACATATTTACCAGCCCCTTACTCTGCTCTCCATCCTGAAAAACTCCTGTGTGCCCACAGCAGCTTCCGGGGGGAGAGGAGAGGAGGGAAGCCAGCAGCTCTGCGGGGGGGGGGGGAAGGGGCACATGGGGGGTAGACAGCAGATGAATGTGGCACATGTGCTAGAACCAATCCCCCTGCAGTGCAGCAGGAGGGGGAAAGAAGAGAAAAAGCTGTCAGTGCTGCGGGGGGGGGGGGGGGGGGCAGAAGAGGATCAGTGTCTGAAATAAGACAATACAGTCAGACTTCCTGTCCAGCGGGTGCCCGGGCCCCCCTTTTGAACTGAAGGTGCCTGGGCCCAGTACAGGAGGACTGGCTGTACTGCCTTATCAGCGGCCCTGCCCGTGATCTCCAGACGATCTCCCGGCTAAGCCAGTCACCCAGAAAGACAGAGCAGCCGAGCGGCGGAATGTTCCTGAGATGGTGACACGCTGCCGCTTCCCTTCCCAGTGTTATAAAATGGACAACACCCCTGGCTTCCCTCTAGACGTGCACTTCTCCCTTCCTGCCACTGGGGGCTGCTTGTGTATGCAGGTGAGTTGGAATGTGATTTTAGAGCACCCCCAGTTTGCTGTACCGAGGCTGACTGTTCTTCATGTCCTACACCCAAAGCTATGCCACTATTTGCTAATGTATATTTCAAATAGAAGTTTTCAGTGGATTTCTAATATTTGATGTTACAATGGCAGTCTTAGCAGATTCCTCTGTGAAGAGCTGAGTGCTGGGGATATGGCAGGAGCACTTGTCATAATAATATGACATGATACATTTTATTGTAAATTTAACCACTTGACGACCGCTCACTGTATATGTACGTCATTTTTTTAAAGATGGATATCTTGGTAACGGCAGCAGCTGCTGCCACAACCGAGGTATCCATCTTTAGGGCCAGCGATTCTGCACACGATAATGGTGGTCTCTGCGGCGGGTTCGCCATGAGATCACCGTTATCGGCGGCGGGAGAGGTGCCACCCCCCCTCCCGCCCGCGCCCTCCGCCGCTTACCGAAGCCGTCGGTAGCGGCAGAGGAGATCGGGACCTGTCACTGCTGAGGTACTGAGACGAGTGAGGCCAAGATGGCCCCCACCCGTCTCTATACCATGTGACGGCTGGAGCGACGTCATTACGACGGCTCCGCCCACTTCTCTTAAAGGCACAATTTTTTTTGTGTCATTTTTTTAAACGACTTTTTTTTTTTTTTTTTTTGCATTTTAGTGTAAATATGAGATCTGAGGACTTTTTGACCCCAGATCTCATATTTAAGAGGACCTGTCATGTTTTTTTCTATTACAAGGAATGTTTACATTCCTTGTAATAGGAATAAAAGTGATCCAAAATTTATTTTTTTTAAAACAGTGAAAAAATAAATAAAATAACGTAAAATAAATAATTAAAAAAAAAAAAATTTTTTAAGCGCCCTGTCCCGACGAGCTCGCGCGCAGAAGCGAACGCATACGTGAGTAGCGCCCGCATATGAAAACGGTGGCCAAACCACACATGTGAGGTATCGCCGCGACCGGTAGAGCGAGAGCAATAATTCTAGCCCTAGACCTCCTCTGTAACGCAAAACATGCAACCTGTAGAATTTTTTAAACGTCGCCTATGGAGATTTTTAAGGGTAAAAGTTTGACGCTATTCCACGAGCGGGCGCAATTTTGAAGCGTGACATTTTGGGTATCAATTTACTTGGCGTAACATTATATTTCACAATATAAAAAATAATTGAGCTAACTTTACTGTTGTCTTATTTTTTTATTCAAAAAAGTGATTTTTTTCCAAAAAAAGTGCGCTTATAAGACCGCTGCGCAAATACGGTGCAAAAAAAAGTATTGCAATGACCGCCATTTTATTCTCTAGGGTGTTAGAAAAAAAAAACATATATAATGTTTGGGGGTTCTAAGTAATTTTCTAGCAAAAAAACCTGTTTTAAACATGTAAACACCTAAAATCCAAAACGAGGCTGGTTCTTAAGTGGTTAACTTGAAGTTTCCATGTTCCAGCACTTCCAGTTCTGCACTCTCCCTTCTCTCTGAAGAAGACAGAACTCATTCACAAAACATTTACTAGTAAAAAAGAAAAATAAGAGACACAGAATGCCTAGTTAGGTCAAAAACTGCAAACTTTAATTGGGGGGGGGGCGCACCGGGGTGGCGCCAGCGCGTCACCTCCCTGAAATGCATTTTTGCAGGTTGGGTTGTCTGCATTCTAAATCAATGGCAGCCCCCCACACGTTTTCACCCAGCAGCGTGTTTTCACTGCAATTCCCACACATAGGTGTCACCCGAGCCTTCTACCTCCTAAACCTGGAACAAAGCCGGCTGTAGGAAGGTAGGAACGTGATACCACATGGTGGTAGAATGACAAGTAGCAGACAACGGGAGAGATACATGCCGTTTCTCCCGGTGACAACAGTCTCTTTTCTCTCCAGATAATCTATCATTTCTTCTTCTATTCAAAAATGTTTTTTGTATTCTGTTAAATCTAAGTGTATGAATACTTTTTTTCCACTGAGAAGAGAGAGTATCTCTGGAAACTGTTAGGCTGGGTTCACACTAGCTGCGGCCGCGGCTCACAACAGGGGGTCCGGTGCGTCTCTGTTTGCCATTTCAGGAGTGAATCAGATCTGAATCTTTGGCTGAATTAGCACCTGAAACAAGCTAGAAGATGCACAGGACCCTTCTGCAATTTGGAGCACAGCCCCCCCGGAGGTGTGTGAACCGGCTCCATAGAGAGTCTCCTGTCATACAAATTAGATGTGGAGAAACCCACATCGAATTCGCATCAACGTGAGCCCACATTTTGAGTTATCCCCAGAAAAGTAATACAGTAATACCTCGGATTGCGAGTAACGCGGTTTACGAGAGTTTTGCAATACGAGCTATTATTTTTTTTAAAATCCTGACTCGGTTTGTGAGCATTGTCTTGCAAAATTATCAGGATTCAAGCCTCCGGGGTGTGCAGTACCGCATTTGGCCAGAGGTGCGGGGGGCGCCAGTGACACTCGGAACCGCTCAGAAACACTCCGTTCCTGAGTGTCTCCGAGCCTCTCCAAATGCATCTGATCGGCTCCGAGTGCTCTCGGAGTGTTTCCGAATGTCTCCGGCACACCCCCCACCTCTGGTTACATGCGGTACTGCATACACTAGTAGTGCCACTGGAACGGATTATCTGAGTTTCCATTATTTCCTATGGGGAAACTCGCTTTGATATACAAGTGCTTTGGATTGCAAGCATTCTTCTGGAACGAATTCTTCTCGTAATCCAAGGTACCACTGTAGATGGGAAATCTTCCAGTGAGGATAATACTAGTTCTGGGGGCCCCAAGAGATCTCCTTTGAATTGTAGAGATTTCCTTCCTGTTTTGGCTATATGACAGGAAATGAAGGTAAATCTCACCAATCAGACACAGATGGAAAAAAAAACTGACAGGGGTTTTAAAGCTTTATCCAAAATGGAATAAAAAAGTGTTTCCTATAGTTCTACTTTAAAGTATAACATATACGGGGGCGTGGTCAAGATGGCGATCTGAGAGGACGCAGGACTCAGAGCTTTGCTGGCTTCGGGACATATATCCATTCTCCTAACTGCCTTTTCCAGCTTTAGACTACCCTGAAATACGTCGGATGTCATACAGAACGAGACACGGGGGGGGAAACGTTGTTTTCCGCTGTGTGCGGAAGATACAGCCCCACAAGAGGTTCCCCGCATGGCAACCGCCCCTAGGAGAGCCTGTAACATGGCGTCCCAGACGGAGATGGAGGAACAATTGGCGGAGTCACGGCTTGGATTCCAGGAAGTAATGGCGGCGATAGCAACATGCCAGGGTTCCCTGACCAACAAAATTGAGGCTGTGCAGCTGGATGTCAGTCTTATCCGCCAGGACCTGGACAAACTCTGCTCGAGAGTGACGGAGGTGGAACAGCGGGTTGGACAGATGGAGGATACCGTCATGGAACATACAACGTCCCTCCATACTCTCCAGACGAAGGTCCGAGCCCTGGAATACAAGGTCGACGACACAGAAAATAGAAATAGAAGGCATAACCTTCGAATGGTGGGCATGCCTGAAGGGGTGGAGGGGAAGAACCCTACGGTGTTCGTCGAGGAGCTACTGAGAAGCCTACTCCCTGCAGCGCAGTTCTCACCCTATTTCACAGTGGAACGTGCCCACCGTATCCCTCCAGTTCCGGGACCACCTGGATCCAACCCCCGCACTCTAATCTTTAGGAAGCTCGATTTTAGGGACCGGGATGAAATCCTTCGGGCGGCTCGCAGAATGGGTGAGTTGAAGTATCAGAATGTTACCCTGATGTTCTTCCCTGACTATTCACTTAAAACTCAAAAACGCAGATCATTTGATCAGATTAAAGTGGGGCTGCGGGCGCGGAACATTAAATATAGTATTCTCTTTCCCGCCACGTTGAGAGTCCAGGATGGAGAGACAGTTAAGTTCTTTACTACGCCCCAGGATGCTGCAGCCTGACTTGAGTCATTGCCTTCTATCCATTAAGAACAGGCTGCTCCTATGTACCTTTTCGGTTACTTGGGTTCTCTATTTTGCCCTAGTGTTTGTGCACATTGCTGTGACATGGGTCTGGGTATTTCAACTTGACTAATCGATAGATGCAATTGTGTCCATTTGCCCTGTACCAGGAGAAGCCCCGGGCCCCACATGGAACTTTCTTGGTGCTTCCTCCCTCCTCTCACGGATTCATATTGACCTACAGTGCTGTGATAGACTGATATTGTCACTGTGACCTGCTTGAGAGATGGGGATCGGGTTAGCAGCATTGTCTGTGGACTCCAGTGTATGACTCAGTTACAGTGCTTATTCAAAGGGGGTTCAAGTCAGATGTGCTGCACCGCCTGTCTCCTGTGTACTGTGCTATGATGGGGATGCACATGAACGGTCCAGATGAAAGATTGGCACCTTCTACCGAATATATATTAATGCCCAGAATTATGCAATACTGGATATTTTTACCCACGAATAAAGGGCAGTGTACTCCATGGCTATTGCAATATCCGTGGGGATTGGCGCTAGATGTTCCGGCGTATTGGATGCTCCCCAAGTGAGTGACTATAATTTCTAAGGAGCTGGAATCCCAGGTCGGAGTCACGCTGACATAGGCCTGTTATCAGGAGTGATGATACTTTATTAAATTGTGACTTCCTTACTGCAGTCCGGAACACCGGAATACTACTTCTTTACCACAGGTCTGGGACATTGCTTTAGCTCTGAATTCCATGTCGCAGCTTACCTTTACAAACTGTTCTACTTAATTGAGTTACACCTGACAGTTATACAGTCTAAAGGTTGTATTTGTAACTAAGTTATATACCCCTAGGCTTAACTAGGAGACTATCTATGCAATTTAAATTAGCATCTCTATTGCCTGTTATTTAACACCTCTTGCTCTGAACGCATGCCCGCCATAGTCTATAGACTACTGTTTTATTGCTGGGGTTGGGGGTAAGATACATTGCCAGTCCTTGCTGGTGATGTGGGGAGGGGGGGGGGACTTTTTCTGCCGTTGCAGATAGTGGGGGTTTTTGCTGTTAATGTGTTGAATTTGGAGATGCTTTATTGTCTGTGGAGTTCTGGTACATATGGTGTGCTGTGTGATTATACTGCCTCACCAAATGTCCTAGTGTCTTATATGCGGGAAAAATGGGGGGACATACGGAACATGGTCATTTGTCTGTATGTGATACCTGATGGCTAATCTCTCTATTATGTCCTGGAACGTCCGGGGCCTGAACTCAGCCACTAAAGAATCCTTGGTATTTAGGTATTTACAGAAATATAATCCACATATCTGTATCCTCCAGGAGACACACTTGATTGGTACGTGGATACTCGGTCTCCGGAGGGCATGGGTTGGAGCCCATTATCACGCAAACTACTCCAATTATGCCAAGGGGGTTAGCATTTTGTTCCGTAGGTCCCTTCCACTACAAATATTAGATGTACGAAAAGATCCGGGGGGCAGATTTGTGATCATATATGCTCTAAAATATGACAAGCGTCTGGTGTTGGTGGGCCTATATCTCACCCCCTTGCAAATGTACAGTTGCTATATGATGTTATGCAAACGGTGATGGGTTTTGACACTCGTAAGTCTTTATGCTTGGTGATTTTAACCTGGTGCCCCCGCAGGACCTGGACAAGCTACATACAGTGAGTCGCCCTTCCTCAGATCTACAAAACTGGGCGGACACGTTTGCTCTGACAGACGTGTGGCGCCATTTTCACCCTCATGGGAGGAAATATACGTGTCACTCCACCTCTTACAAGGCCCGTTCCCGTATTAACCTGGCCTATGCTTTCTCTGGGGCCTTATGCTGCACAAGAGGGGTGAGGCATTTACCCAGGGGAATCTCAGATCAAGCTCCCATCCATCTTGACATTTCCCTGGCTAGACCCTCGGGGTTGAAGCTGTGGCGTCTGTCCAGGTTCTGGGCTACAGATGAAAGGTTGCAGGAACCAATCACGGAAAGCATATGCAATTTTTGGAACATGAATGGGGACTCGACTGATGCTACTATCACATGGGATACATTCAAGGGAGGATAAGAGGGGAATATATCTCCCGTATATCCTTTCTCCAGAAGGAGGCCTCCCGGATTCTGCAGAACCTGGAAGGGGAAACTGCAAGGTGTGAGGTAGCATACATTCAATCGCCCAGGGAGGATAACCATAAGATATGGCAGAGGGCCCTCAAGGATCTCTCTCTGCATAATATAGAGCAAACCAAAAAGTCTATGTTATATTCAAATCAAAGATTATTCGATCATGGGAACAAAAATGGCAGGCTGTTGACATGGCTAGCGAAAACTCAGGCAGCTTCCACACATATAGCTGGTATTCGGGATGCCCAGGGGCGAATAGTATCTTCTCCTGAGGATATTAATAATAGGTTCCTTGAGTTTTTCCAAGCAGTCTACACATCTAGGTCTCGCTACTCCCCATCTCACCTACGGGAGTATCTGGATGATATCCCCTTTCCTACCCTGTCAGAGGAGCATAGAACACAATTACACAAAGATATTTCCCTGGAGGAGGTCCAGGCTGCAATTGGGGGTCTACAATGTGGTAAGACCCCGGGTGCAGATGGCCTACCCATGGAATTTTATTCTCAACACGCAGACCTCCTTGCGCCTAGAATTAAAACCCTCCTTTCTGGACTTGCAGAGGCAGAAGGTTTGCCCGAGTCCATGGAGGAGGCTATCATTGTCCTGATTCCAAAGCCCGGTGAGGACTCCCAAGATTGTGCATCATATAGGCCCATCTCATTACTCAATGTAGATGCAAAAATATTGGCAAAGATACTGGCCACTCCCCTTTCTTCGGTAATCACCACTTTAATTGATGTCGATCAGACGGGATTTATGCCGGGCAAAAGTACTGATATAAACCTTAGGCGCATCTTCCTAAACTTATCTTTAACTCATGAAAATGCTGGATCTCGGGTGATTGCCTCCCTTGATGCCGAAAAGGCATTTGATTCAGTGGAATGGGGATATTTATGGGGGGGGGGTGTTGCAGTACTTTGGCTTTGGTCCTAACTTTCTAAAGTGGGTACAGTTGCTCTATAGGGCTCCTAGAGCCAGAGTGCGCACAAACGATTGGATCTCCGACTCCTTCCCACTACATAGAGGTACTCGCCAAGGGTGTCCTTTATTGCCCAGTTTGTTTGCCCTGGCACTGGAAACCTTGGTGATCCTGGTTAGGGAATCCCAGGAGATACGGGGGATGAGGGTTGGTACCCTGGAAGAAAAAATTTCCCTCCACGCGGACGACGCCCTGCTTTATTTGCAGGATATTGGCCTGTCCTTATCTACTGCCCTAGAAATATTTAATAAATTTGGATCCATATCGGGTATCCGTATTAATTGGTCAAAATCAATTATTTTCCCCTTGGATAACCAAATGCCGCCCATAACCAGCCCTACATCGCTACAATGGGTTATGGAGTTTAGGTACCTTGGTGTGCGGGTAGCTAGGGAGACCAATCAGTACTACGCCCTGAATATTCTTCCCTTACTCCGGCTCCTGAGGGAGAGATGCCGATCCTGGTCTGGGCTTCCGTTGAACTTGATAGGTCGTATCAACATCATTAAGACCCAAATTCAATTACTTTTTCCAGAATAGTCGGTCTGGATCCCGACTTCTTTCTTTCGAGAGGTGGATAAATGCATTGTTTCCTTTATATGGAATGGATCCATCCCCAGACTAGCGAGATCCACTCTGTATTTACCAACACACCTGGGGGGAATGGCCCTCCCAAGCTTTTGGGTTTACTATTGGGCTGCAATGCTGGTCACAGCATATTGGTGGTTTGTGGCTACTAGATCCAATGCTGCAGTCTGTATAGATTAGCGCCCACTTGGGCTCAATGCAGGCTTTACAGAATTTGGTCTATAGGGGGAGTAGGGCATATGAAGATATGTTTTGGGAGTGCCCTGCTCTGTCTGTCTTTTGGGAGGGGATCTTTGAACATCTAAATGTCCGTCTGGATCTGTCTGTGCCTAGGACCCCTGAATTGACCTTGTTGGGTATCCACGAGGATGAGCAAAGATCACACCATAGTAAGCTGTTGATTTCATATCTACTTTTCTATGCCAAAAAGGAAATCTTACATAATTGGGCTTCCTCTGCTCCTCCCACTGTATCCTCATGGGAAAACAAAGTAAATGCTGCCTTACCTCTTTATAAACTGACATATATCAGTCGTGGGTGTCCTTGGAAATTTGATAAAGTATGGCTATCATGGACATCCTTTTAAATAACTGGATGTAATTGAACAGTGCTCATCTTTGCCAACCCTCATGGTCTTCCCTCTCACCTCTATTCTCTCTCCCCCCCCCTCCCGCCCTCATGGGACCTAATTTCAGACTGTTATGATATACTACTATATCTTCTCTTGATTGTACGTCTGTTTACACTCAGGTATTGGTACCGAAATAATGTTATGTGTTGTAAACAAGCCATTGTAGCTTACTGTATCTACCTTATAAGTCAAATGTAATTTTGTTATATTGTACTGACTAATTTCCTCCAATAAAGCACTCCTGATTGTTAAAAAAAAAGAAAAAGTATAACATATACAGTATGACTATTTTATTTTATCATAAATACTATTTATTTTTTCAGAAAACAACAACTATGTCTGACTCAATGGAGAATATAATCAACACCTGTAAGTCATTCTGACATATTAATTGATATGTTAATAGAATCTGACAAACAGAAAACATGACATCACATCCTAGGGCAGTGACATATTTAGGCGGCTTCCCGACCCGCTCCTTGACAACCGGCTAATCTTCAAACAGAATTTGATTCAGTTGATCTTTTTTCGACCAATATGAATTCAAATTGTCATGATAAATTGGAATTTGTTAGAAAATGAATAAACAAAACAAATCAATGAAACAAAATTTGTAATATAACAAATCTAAGTCCTCCTCCCTGCCAATGATGACCCCATTCTCTGTCAGTAGTGACCCCTGTCCTTGGCTCTGCTAACCTTAGTCATCTACCCTACTGATCCCCTGTACACTGCCCTACCAATTCCTGTACAAGCCCCCGGTGACTTTCCATCCTTTGCCTGCTGACCCCCTGTACACTGCCCTGCTGACTCCCTGTACACTGCCCTGCTTACCCCCTATACACTGCCCTACAAACTGCTGACCCTATCCTCTACCCTGCCGACCCTCTGTACACTGCCCTGCTGACCTCCTATTCCTTTTTCCACTCACACTGTCGGTGTGACTACAGAGCTGTGAACATGACGACGGAATAATTTCTGGGTGAAGCTTTGATGAGCGTCGGAATTTATCGCCATTCATACAGGTGACGGGTCTCTTACTGGCCCAATCCATCAGCTGACCGACCTTCTCCGATAACAGCATCTCCTTCTTCTTCTGTCCACCAGCAACACTCTGCCCGCCGCCACCATCTCCATCACTTCCTCCTCATTGCCACCGGCATCCTACGTCATCACGTCACCACACCGAGGTAATATTTTTTTTTTTAATTAACTTTTTGTAAGCTCAAAGCTGATGGTTTGTCCAGTGTTATGATTTTACTTTTTTCTCCTCCAGAGATATATAGAGTGCCTAATATGGATCAGTACCTCAGCTGTGTTGTATCCAGTGAGTGTCTTATGTTCAGGGTGAAAAAGTTGATTTGCTGCGGGAAATGTTTTTTACGTGTGTCCTATCTTTGCGGACATCAGAGGGTTCACACAGGGCAGAAGCCATATTCCTGTCCTGAGTGCAAGAAATCTTTTACACAGAAATCATACCTGGTTTTACATCAGAAGTTTCACACAGGAGAAGCCTGATGCCTGCCCTGAGTGCGGGAAATCTTTTACACAGAAATCACACCTTGTTATGCCGTGTACACACGACCGGACTTTTGACGGACTGAATCACGTCTGACTTTTCAACGGACTCGAGTCCGTCGGAAAGATTTGAAACATGTTTTAAATCTAAAGTCCGTCTGATTTTCGACAGAAAAGGTCCGCTGCAGGTCTGATGAAGCCCACACATGGTCGGATTGTCCAATGGATTTCTTACATCAAACCAGTCCGGTTGAAAAGTCCGGTCATGTGTACACAGCATTAGACATCAGAAGTCTCACACAGGGGAGAAGCCATATTCCTGTCCTGAGTGCAAGAAATCTTTTACACAGAAACCATACCTGGTTTTACATCAGAAGTCTCACACAGGAGAAGCCTGATGCCTGCCCTGGGTGCGGGAAATCTTTTACACAGAAATCACACCTTGTTATGCCATGTACACACGACCGGACTTTTGACGGACTGAATCACGTCTGACTTTTCGACGGACTCGAGTCCGTCGGAAAGATTTGAAACATGTTTTAAATCTAAAGTCCGTCTGATTTTCGACAGAAAAGGTCCGCTGCAGGTCTGATGAAGCCCACACATGGTCGGATTGTCCGACGGATTTCTTACATCAAACCAGTCCGGTTGAAAAGTCCGGTCATGTGTACACAGCATTAGACATCAGAGGTCTCACACAGGGGAGAAGCCATATTCCTGTCCTGAGTGCGGGAATTTTTTTGCACTAAAATCAAGCCCTGTTTGGCATCAAAGCTCTCACAATATGTGAGAAGCCGCATTTCTTCCCCGAGTGAGGGAATTGTTTTCCCCAGGTGTCCAATCTTCACAAACATCTGTCAGTGAACAAACAGAATGTTTTATATTAAAGAAATGTTGTTATGTTATAAATGTTACATTTTTATGTCATATTATACAGTTAATATTATTCTTTAAAGAAATAAAACCTTAAAATTCAAACAGAACTCAATTAAATTTTATACTTCAGTTAAGAAGTACCAACAGGCTGGAAGTGGGCTGAGAATGGGGACGTGTGATAGGCTGGGGACACACCTTTGACCCTTCCCTCCCAAACAGCGCTGTTAAAGCGGAGGTCCACCCTAAAAACATCAGCCGACAGCGGACGTTAGCAGAACGAACTGCACTCCTGTGATCCCAAGGAGAATTGTAGCCAAATGAGCTTTGGCAATACTTCTCCTTTAACTGCTCTGCAAAATAGAGGAAGAATGGATTCTGGTGAGCATCATTGCTCCAAATTGGTCCAAGAGAACTTAGTACATAGACCTACAGACTCCTGATGGACAGGCCTTGGCCTCTACCAAATGGGCCAGACCTCCTTCCACAGGGCCCTCTGCCTCTCAGTCACTGGCTTGAACAGTATAGCTGTTAAAATCCAGGTTCTATAGGATAGCGAAATTGCTGACTGTCATTTTCACCTTGCTCAAGGCAAGAAAGCCACCTATTAGGATCTACATTTTGAAGGCCTACTTTGGATGGTGAGAAAGTAGGCAATCCGTTGCAGAAGAATATTCTATTACTTGCATCCTGGCCTTCTCCAGTCTGGCCTGGACAACATCTGGCTCTTAGTTCTCTAAAGGGACAGGTTTTGGCCTTATCCATTCTTTTCCCTTTTGGCTTTGAGCACTCTTGTCAAGACCTTTTTATACAAGGGGTTGCTTGTGTTAATTTCCCACTCTGGTTCTATGGGACCTGAATCTGATACTTTAAGTTTTTCAAAAACGTTCCCTTTGAGCTGATTCAGGATATACCATTGGGGGATCCCATGTGAAAGGTTGCCTTTCTGGTGGCCATTGCATCTATTGGACATCTCGGAGTTGGTGGTCCTTTCTTGCAAAGAGGCTTTTCTTGTCTTGTATAGGAAAAAGATGGTCCCCAGGCCCGTAGGGTGAGAGAAAAGTCAAACCAGCCCATAGACTCCTATGCAGAGAGTGGTAAATTATAGGAAATGTAGTTTTAGATAGCAGACATGTATTGGGCTAGTGAACTTTTTACACTACAGTTCCCAAAATTCACCAAGGAGCAGGGGGAGAGGTGAAATCATTTTTACTGGACTGACCAGGTAAATTCACGCTCTTGGTGCAAGGGACTTGGGGAGCACACATCTGCATCCAGGGTTGGTTGCTGCCTGGCTGGGTTGGAAGAGAAGGTTAGGAAGCCCAGGAGGAAAGGGAAGGAGATACCCTTGGTGCACAATACAGACTGCTGTGCTCAAGCTGTGCCTTTGCTGCAGAGGGACCGGAGAGACCTCTCGCCCACAGATTCCTACTGCAAGTTTTTGGGGGCATTTTTTTTTTGCAGGTAAAAAAATTTGCATTCAACTATTTTTGTTTTAGAAGCCTGGAATGCATTGCACCAGCGATCAGCAGATCACTGGTTCCATGCAGGTCTCCTGCAGACTGTTGGTTTAGGATGACTGCCCGTACATTGTACAGACAGGCAGTTTTACACCAATAGGAAGAATCCATGAACTACTACAGCACGGTGTTAGTTAATTGAGAACTACATGCCGACAGCCGCAAAGGCTGTCCGGACTTGGATTTTTCCCATTCACAGATCACTATGAATGGATGATAGCGGCCAGTTTCCACGGTTGGCTAGGGCACCCCAAGGTAGGTAGGAACCACCCCAATGTAGATGGTACAAGTGGCAGAAATGATTGCAAGGAGAGTTTACCATTTTGAGTCCACAAGAGCTATAAGAAGCCAGCAGGTGACTGTGACCAACACCATCTAAGATGTACAAACCGTAAATGTATTTTATTGTGATAGACCAACACAAAGTGGCACATAATTGTGAAGTGGAAGGAAAATGATAAATGGTTTTCAGTTTTTTACAAATATCTGTGGCGTGCAGATATAAAATCTAGTGGAACCAATTGCCTTCAGAAGTCACCTGATTAGTAAATAGAGTCCAACTGTGTGTAATTTAATCTCAGTATTAATACAACTGTTCTGTGAAGCCCTCGGAGGTTTGTTAGAGAACCTTAGTAAACAGCATCATGAAGGCCAAGGAACACCTCATACAGGTCAGGGATAAGGTTGTGGAGAAGTTTAAAGCAGGGTTGGGTTATAAAAAAATATCCCAAGCTTTGAACATCTCAGGGAGCACTGTTCAATTTATCATCCGAAAATGGAAAGAGCATGGCACAACTGCAAACCTACCAAAACCTGGCCATCCACCTAAACTGACAGGCCAGGCAAGGAAAGCATTATTCAGAGAAGCAGCCAAGAGGCCCATGGTAACACTGGAGGAGCTGCAAAGATCCACAGCTCAGGTGAGAGAATCTGTCCACAGGACAACTATTAGTCCTGCACTCCACAAATCTATCCTTTTTATGAAAGAGTGGCAAGAAGAAAGCCATTGTTGAAAGAAAGCCATAACAAGTTCCGTTTGCAGTTTGTGAGAAGCCATGTGGGGAACACAGCAAACATGTGGAAGAAGGTGCTCTGGTCAGATGAGAGCAAAATTGAACATTTTGACCTAAAAGCAAAACTATGTGTGATGGAAAACTAACACTGCACATCATCCTGAACACACCATCCCCATCCCCAACATGATGGTGGCAGTATCTTGTTGTGGGGTTGCTTTTCTTCAGCAGGGACAGGAAAGCTGGTCAGAGTTAATGGGAAGATGGATGGAGCCAAATACAGGGCAATCTTAGAAGAAAACCTGTTAGAGTCTGAAAAAGACTTGAGACTGGGGTGGAGGTTCACCTTCCAGCAGGACAACGACCCTAAACATACAGCCAGAGCTACAATGGAATGGTTTACATCAAAGCATATTCATGTGTTAGAATGGCCCAGTCAAAGTCCAGACCTAAATCCAGTTAAAAATCTGTGGCAAGACTTGAAAATTGCTGTTCAGACGCTCTCAATCTGATCTGACAGAGCTTGAGCTATTTTGCAAAGAAGAATGGGCAGAAATGTCACTCTCTAGATGTGCAAAGCTGGTAGAGACATCCCCAAAAAGACTTGCAGCTGTAATTGCAGCAAAGGTGGTTCTACCAAGTATTGATTCACGGGGGTGAATACAATTGCACATCACACTTTTGACATATTTATTTGTAAAATACTTTTGAAAACCATTTATCATTTTCCTTCCACTTCACAATTTGTGTTGGTCTATCACATAAAATCCCAATAAAATACATTTACGTTTTTGGTTGTAACATGACAAAATGTGGAAAATTTTCAAGGGGTCAGAATACTTTTTCAAGGCACTGTAGTTATCACTTTTGGGTGACCTTTTAACACAAAATAATTATTTAAAGACTATAATAAAACATGACCTCTGGCTTTTTCTTTCTCTTTCCAGGGAGTGATTAGAGTGCCAGCTCCTTGCCAGTACACCCACAAACTGGCCTTCCTGGTTGGCCAGAGCATTCACAAGGATTCGCACAATTCCCTGGCTAACCTACTCTACTACCTGTAGCCACGGGATGAACACAAGACCACCATTTGTCTGAGATGTCTTTTAGGAATTGGAGTTTGGAGCCATTTTTCTGCTGATGTTAGAATGTGTAATTTGGGAAGCATTTAGAAAACAGGAAGTTACTTCATTTTTCTCAAGTTTGTTAGTTTGTTTGGTAGTTTGTGTTTACTGTTAAAGCTGCTGCTTACCCAGGGGGCCGCCAGTATGATGACTGAACTTTTGGTCTGCCTCAAGAAGAGTTTCTTCCCAGTCTTAAAGGAAACATGTACTGAGAAACTATGGAGTCTGTCATTGAACTCTCATTTTTAAAATGCTCATTGGATCAGCCTAACAGCCCAGATAGTCTTTGTCACCAACCTGGAGCCAATTTGCAGATCAGGTGGTCTGGCTGTGAAATTGCTGAGGCCAAAGAGAGGCTGCTATCATCTTCAGAAGGAGGGCATTGTGAGCTTTGCCATCTAGTGATATTTGCCTGGCTATCTCTGGTCTCAGTACTATAAGATTTCTTAACCACTTGCCGACCGCCGCACACAGATGTACGTCGACAGAGCGGCACGGGCAGGCATAAGGGCTTACCTGTACGTCCCTGCCTGCCCGCGGGTGGGGGGTCCGATCGAACCCCCCCCCCGGTGCCTGCGGCGGTCGGATCGAGGTCAGGGTCGATCAAAGGTGAGGGGGAGGCCACTCATTCGTGGCCCCCACCTCGCGATCGCTCCTGGCCAATGACAAGCTTCCTCGGCTTCTGTGAATGTAAACAGAAGCAGAGGAAGTGATGTCATCTCTCCTTGAGCCGGTCTTTTCGTCCGGCGCCGAGGAGAGAAGACATCCAAGTAAGTGCACCAACACTACACATACAGTAGAACACGCAGGCACACTTGTCACCCCCCTGTCACCCCCCGATCACCCCCTGATCACCCCCCTGTACCCCCTGTCACTCTGACACCAATAGCAGGTTTTTTTTTTTTCTGATTTATTGCATTGGTGTCAGTTTGTGTCAGTTACAAGTGTTAGGGCCGTTAGGTTAGCCCCCTTTAGGTCTAGGGTACCCCCCTTTAGGTCCAGGGTACCCCCCTAACCCCCCTAATAAAGTTTTAACCCCGTGATCACCCCCCGTCGCCAGTGTCACTAAGCGATCGTTTTTCTGATCGCTGTATTAGTGACACAGGTGACGCTAGTTAGGGAGGTAAGTATATAGGTTCGCTGTCAGTGTTTTATAGCGACAGGGACCCCCATATACTACCTACTAAAGGTTTTAACCCCTTGATTGCCCCCTAGTTAATCCTTTCACCAGCGATCACCATATAATTGTTACAGGTGACGCTGGTTAGTTGGTTTTGGTTTTTTGTAGTTTATTACAGTTTTAGGGCACCCGCCGTTTATTACCCTATAAAGGTTTAACCCCCTAATTGCCCGGCGGTGATAGAAGTTAAGTTTTTAGGATCAGATAAGGTCTGCGTCGCCCCAGGCAGCGTCAGGTTAGCGCCAGTACCGCTAACACCTACGCACGCAGCATACACCTCCCTTAGTGCTATAGTATCTGAACGGATCGATATCTGATCCGATCAGATCTATACTCCCCAGCAGTTTAGGGTCCCCCAAAAAAACGCAGTGTTAGCGGGATCAGCCCAGATACCTGCTAGCACCTGCGTTTTGCTCCTCGGCCCAGCCCAGCCCAGCCCACCCAAGTGCAGTATCGATCGATAACTGTCACAAAACACTAAGCACACATAACTGTAGCGTTTGCAGAGTCAGAGTCAGGCCTGATCCCTGCGATCGCTAACAGTTTTTTGGTAGCGCTTTGAATCAGTCGCTGACAGTCAGGAGCTTTTTTGCCTGTGAGTCTCACTAGTGTACCCCTAAATTTAGAGCCCAAAATGGCAAATAGAAGGTACACTAGTGAAGAGGCCTACAGGATTCTGAGCATGACAGATAGTGAAGAGGAAGTCACTCATCTGTCAAGTTCAAGCTCAGAATACGAACCTGTAGAGGACAGCGGCTCCATGACAGATAGCTCTGACGACGGAGTTGTGGTCCCTGCTAGGGTCAGGCGTACCAGACCCCGATCTTCTTCTTCTGTCCTTGAAGTGCAAGAACCGCAGGGCTCTCGTAGGGAGCAGAGAGGTACTAGTGCCGCTACTCCTTCTGGTGAACTGGCAAGCACCAGCGGCCTAGTACACCCTGGTCGTACATCCAGCACTGCAGTATCACGTGGTGACGTGGCGAGTCCCATAAGTGCAGTTCAAGCTGGCGAGGTGGCAAGCACAACTAGTGTCCCGCTGCCACCAATAAGACAAAGACAGGCCCGTCGTGCCCATAGTGCCCTTCCTGCTGCATTCGCCAATCCGAATTGGGTACCCACCACTTCTGCAGCACCCGTACTTCCCCCTTTCACTGGCCAACCCGGAATTCAGGTGGAAACAGTTGACTTTATGCCACTGGATTTTTATTCACTGTTTTTCACCGAAGATCTCTATAGATCTATTGTGGACCAAAGCAATTTGTACGCTGGTCAACACATCGCCGCTAATCCCCAGTCCTCCTTTGCCAGAGATTGGAGACCAATTACGGTCTCCGAATTTAAGATCTTTCTGGGCCTTTCCCTCAACATGGGCATAACCAAAAAGAGTGAGTTGCGGTCATATTGGTCCACTGACCCAATTCACCATATGCCCGTGTTCTCTGCTTCAATGGCCAGGGCACGATACGAGCAGATTTTGCGGTTCATGCACTTCAACGACAATGAACTCTGTCGTCCTCGTGGAGACCCTGCATACGATCGGCTCTACAAAATTCGGCCCCTCGTAAACCACTTCAACCAACGTTTTGCAGACTTGTTTACCCCCCATCAAGTTGTCTGCGTTGATGAGTCCCTGGTTAAGTTTTCTGGCCGCTTGTCCTTCAAACAGTACCTTCCCAGCAAGCGTGCCAGATACGGGGTCAAGATGTATAAGCTCTGTGACAGGGCCACAGGCTATACATGTAGATTCATGGTTTACGAGGGCAAAGATAGTCACGTAGAGCCGATAAACTGCCCTGACTACATAGGAAGCGCTGGCAAGATAGTGTGGGACTTGGTGTCACCCTTATTCGGAAAGGGGTACCACTTGTACGTGGACAATTATTATACGAGCGTGCCACTTTTTAGTCACTTGTTTGATCAGCAGATTGGAGCATGTGGCACCGTGCGACCTAATCGCCGGGGCTTTCCCCAGAGGCTTGTAGATTCCCGTCTTAGGCTGGGGGAGAGAGCCTGCTTGCAGTATAATAATTTGCTCGCTATGAAGTGGAGGGATAAGAAGAATGTTTTCGTTCTCACCTCCCTTCATGCAGACACGACGACCCAAATTACTACGGCGACTGGTGTTGTGGAGAAACCCCTCTGTGTCCACGAATACAACCTTAATATGGGAGGGGTGGACCTCAACGACCAGTTGTTGGCGCCGTACCTAGTTGCCCGTAAGGCCAGACGCTGGTACAAAAAAGTGTCTGTTTATTTATTTCAATTGGCTTTGCTGAATGCTCATGTGCTATACAGAGCTTCAGGACGGACTGGATCCTTCCTTAAATTCCAGGAAGAGATCGTCAGAGCCCTTCTGTTTCCAGACGGTGCTCCACCTCACCTTCCCAATCCAAATGCAGTAGGCCGGCTGCATGAGAGGCATTTTCCTTATGTCCTCCAGAGTACCCCTACCCAACGAGCCCCCCAAAGAAAATGTCGTGTCTGCAGAAAGCGCGGATTTAGGCGTGACACCCGGTATTATTGTCCCTCCTGTCCTGGCAATCCTGGTCTTTGCATTGGTGAATGTTTTGAACGCTACCATACACTAGTTGAGTATTAGCGTAGGGTACAGCACTGCACAGACTAGGACACACTTCCACAGGGTCTCCCAAGATGCCATCGCATTTTGAGAGACCCAAACCTGGAACCGTTACAGTTTTAAAAGTTACAGTTATAAAAAAAAAAAAAGTAAAAAAAAAAATATAAAATAAAAAAACCAAAAATAGTTGTCGTTTTATTGTTCTCTCTCTCTCTATTTTCTCTCTATTGTTCTGCTCTTTTTTACTGTATTCTATTCTGCATTGTTTTATTGTTATGTTTTATCATGTTTGCTTTTTAGGTATGTAATTTTTTTATAGTTTACTGTGTTTTAAACATTTTTTTGTTTTCAGGTACGCCATTCAGCTGCAGCGCGGATTTATTTATCTTGACAGCAACAGCGTTTGCTCCCACGATACATAAAGCCGTGACTCCAGCACTGTCGGAGGTGATTTCACCACCACAGTTACATACTTCAGCATATATGCCGAAGCGTGGGGGCAGAAGTGGGTGGAGGAGCGATTTGCTCCTGCCTTTTGCGGGAGGATGCCCCCATGCTTCGGCATATATATATTTTAGGTAGGCACAGGTTGCGTTAAATGTTTTATTTTTTACTATGGTTTTTTTTTTGTATTTGCTTTGCAGGTATGGTAAGTATTACTGTTATACTGTAATGTTACTTTGTTTTTTGTTAACCATCATTTGCTTAGCAGGTACGCCATTCAGTTGCAGCGCGGATTTATTTATCTTGACAGCAACAGCGTTTGCTCCCACGATACATAAAGCCGTGACTCCAGCGCTGTCGGAGGTGATTTCACCACCACAGTTACATACTTCAGCATATATGCCAAAGCGTGGGGGCAGAAGTGGGTGGAGGAGCGATTTGCTCCTGCCTTTTGCGGGAGGATGCCCCCATGCTTCGGCATATATATATTTTAGGTAGGCACAGGTTGCGTTAAATGTTTTATTTTTTACTATGGTTTTTTTTTGTATTTGCTTTGCAGGTATGGTAAGTATTACTGTTATACTGTAATGTTACTTTGTTTTTTGTTAACCATCATTTGCTTAGCAGGTACACCATTCAGTTGCAGCGCGGATTTATTTATCTTGACAGCAACAGCGTTTGCTCCCACGATACATAAAGCCGTGACTCCAGCGCTGTCGGAGGTGATTTCACCACCACAGTTACATACTTCAGCATATATGCCGAAGCGTGGGGGCAGTGGGTGGAGGAGCAATTTGCTCCTGCCTTTTGCGGGAGGATGCCCCCATGCTTCGGCATATATAAATGGTGCATGTATGCCCATCATTAGAAGTGGGTGGATGAAGGGAGGTATTCTAATGGTGGGCATACCCACCGATCAATATCTTTTTTTCGTTCAGCCCACAGGCTGCATGAAAAAAAAGTTTACAATATATGCCCAACAAGGACCAGCAACGTACTGGTATGTTGCTGGACTTTGAGTGGTTATACCAGAATGATGCCTGCAGGTTTAGGTATCATCTTGGTATCATTCTTTTCAGCCAGCGGTCGGCTTTCATGTAAAAGCAATCCTAGCGGCTAATTAGCCTCTAGACTGCTTTTACAAGCAGTGGGAGGAAATGCCCCCCCCCCCCCCACTGTCTTCCATGTTTTTCTCTGGCTCTCCTGTCCCAACAGGGAACCTGAGAATGCAGCCAGTGATTCGGCCAGCTGACCATAGAGCTGATCGGAGACCAGAATGGCTCCAAACATCTCTATGGCCTAAGAATCCGGAAGCTACGAGCATTTCATGACTTAGATTTCGCCGGATGTAAACAGCGCCATTGGGAAATTGGGAAAGCATTTTATCACACCGATCTTGGTGTGGTCAGATGCTTTGAGGGCAGAGGAGAGATCTAGGGTCTAATAGACCCCAATTTTTTCAAAAAAGAGTACCTGTCACTACCTATTGCTATCATAGGGGATATTTACATTCCCTGAGATAACAATAAAAATGATTTAAAAAAAATAAAAATGAAAGGAAGAGTTTAAAAATAAGATAAAAAATCAAAAAATTAATTAAAAAAAAAAAAAAAAAAAAAAAAGCACCCCCATCCCCCCCTGCTCTCGCGCAAAGGCGAACGCAAGCGTTGGTCTGGCGTCAAATGTAAACAGCAATTGCACCATGCATGTGAGGTATCACCGCGAAGGTCAGATCGAGGGCAGTAATTTTAGCAGTAGACCTCCTCTGTAAATCTAAAGTGGTAACCTGTAAAGGCTTTTAAAGGCTTTTAAAAATGTATTTAGTTTGTCGCCACTGCACTTTTGTGCGCAATTTTAAAACATGTCATGTTTGGTATCCATGTACTCGGCCTAAGATCATCTTTTTTATTTCATCAAACATTTGGGCAATATAGTGTGTTTTAGTGCATTAAAATTTAAAAAAGTGTGTTTTTTCCCCAAAAAATGCGTTTGAAAAATCGCTGCGCAAATACTGTGTGAAAAAAAAAAATGAAACACCCACCATTTTAATCTGTAGGGCATTTGCTTTAAAAAAATATATAATGTTTGGGGGGTTCAAAGTAATTTTCTTGCAAAAAAAAAAATTTTTTTTCATGTAAACAAAAAGTGTCAGAAAGGGCTTTGTCTTCCAGTGGTTAGAAGAGTGGGTGATGTGTGACATAAGCTTCTAAATGTTGTGCATAAAATGCCAGGACAGTTCAAAACCCCCCCAAATGACCCCATTTTGGAAAGTAGACACCCCAAGCTATTTGCTGAGAGGCATGTCGAGTCCATGGAATATTTTATATTGTGACACAAGTTGCGGGAAAAAGACAAATTATTATTATTTTTTTTTTTGCACAAAGTTGTCACTAAATGATATATTGCTCAAACATGCCATGGGAATATGTGAAATTACACCCCAAAATTCATTCTGTTGCCTCTCCTGAGTACGGGGATACCACATGTGTGAGACTTTTTGGGAGCCTAACCGCATAGGGGACCCCGAAAACCAAGCACCGCCTTCAGGCTTTCTAAGGGCGAAAATTTTTGATTTCCCTCTTCACTGCCTATCACAGTTTCGGAGGCCATGTAATGCCCAGATGGCACAAACCCCCCCCCCAAATGACCCCATTTTGGAAAATAGACACCCAAAGCTATTTGCTGAGAGGTATAGTGAGTATTTTGCAGACTTCACTTTTTGTCACAAACTTTTGAAAATTGAAAAAAGGAAAAAAAAAATACGTTTTTCTTGTCTTTCTTCATTTTCAAAAACAAATGAGAGCTGCAAAATACTCACCATGCCTCTCAGCAAATAGCTTGGGGTGTCTACTTTCCAAAATGGGGTCATTTTGGGGCGGTTTTGTGCTATCTTGGCATTTTATGGCCTTCAAAACTGTGATGGGTAGTAAGGAGTGAAATCAAAAATTAACGCTCTTAGAAATCCTGAAGGTGGTGATTGAATTTCGGGGCCCCGTATGAAGCTAGGCTCCCAAAAAGTGCCACTCATGTGGTATCCCCATACTCAGGAGAAGCAGCAGAATGTATTTTGGGGTGTAATTCCACATATGCCCATGGCATGTTTGAGCAATATATCATTTAGTGACAACTTTGTGCAAAAAAAAAAAAAAAAAAATTGTCACTTTCCCGCAACTTGTGTCAAAATATAAAATATTCCATGTACTCATCATGCCTCTCAGCAAATAGCTTGGGGTGTCTTCTTTCCAAAATGGGGTCATTTGGGGGGGTTTTGTGCCATCTGGGCATTTTATGGCCTTCAAAAATGTGATAGGTAGTGAGGAGTGAAATCACAACTTTACGCCCTTAGAAATCCTGAAGGCGGTGCTGGGTTTTCGGGGCCCCGTACGCGGCTAGGCTCCCAAAAAGTCCCACACATGTGGTATCCCCATACTCAGGAGAATCAGCAGAATGTATTTTGGGGTGCAATTCCACATAAGCCCATAGCCTGTGTGAGCAATATATCATTTAGTGACAACTTTGTGCAAAAAAAAAAAAAAATTGTCACTTTCCCGCAACTTGTGTCAAAAAATAAAATATTCCATGGACTCAACATGCCTCTCAGCAAATAGCTTGGGGTGTCTACTTTCCAAAATGGGGTCATTTGGGGGGGATTTGTGCCATCTTGGCATTTTATGGCCTTCAAAACTGTGATAGGTAGTGAGGAGTAAAATCAAAAATTTATGCCCTTAGAAATCCTGAAGGCGGTGCTTGGTTTTTGGGGCCCCGTACGCGGCTAGGCTCCCAAAAAGTGCCACACATGTGGTATCCCCGTACTCAGGAGAAGCAGCAGAATGTATTTTGGGGTGTAATTCCACATATGCCCATGGCATGTTTGAGCAGTATATCATTTAGTGACAACTTTGTGCAAAAAAAAAAAAAAAATTGTCACTTTCCCGCAACTTGTGTCCAAATATAAAATATTCCATGGACTCAACATGCCTCTCAGCAAATAGCTTGGGGTGTCTACTTTCCAAAATGGGGTCATTTGGGGGGGGGTTTGTGCCATCTTGGCATTTTATGGCCTTCAAAACTGTGATAGGTAGTGGGGAGTAAAATCAAAAATTTATGCCCTTTGAAATCCTGAAGGCGGTGCTTGGTTTTAGGGGCCCCGTACGCGGCTAGGCTCCCAAAAAGTCCCACACATGTGGTATCCCCGTACTCAGGAGAAGCAGCAGAATGTATTTTGGGGTGTAATTCCACATATGCCCATGGCATGTTTGAGCAATATATCATTTAGTGACAACTTTTTGTAATTTTTTTTTTTTTTTTTTGTCATTATTCAATCACTTGGGACAAAAAAAAAAATATTCAATGGGTTCAACATGCCTCTCAGCAATTTCCTTGGGGTGTCTACTTTCCAAAATGGGGTCATTTGGGGGGGGTTTGTACTGCCCTGCCATTTTAGCACCTCATGAAATGACATGGACAGTCATAAACTAAAAGCTGTGTAAATTCCAGAAAATGTACCCTAGTTTGTAGGCGCTATAACTTTTGCGCAAACCAATAAATATACGCTTATTGACATTTTTTTTTACCAAAGACATGTGGCCGAATACATTTTGGCCTAAATGTATGACTAAAATTGATTTTAATGGATTTTTTTTATAACAAAAAGTAGAAAATATCATTTTTTTTCAAAATTTTCGGTCTTTTTCCGTTTATAGCGCAAAAAATAAAAGCGGCAGAGGTGATCAAATACCATCAAAATAAAGCTCTATTTGTGGGAAGAAAAGGACGCAAATTTCGTTTGGGTACAGCATTGCATGACCGCGCAATTAGCAGTTAAAGCGACGCAGTGCCAAATTGTAAAAAGTGCTCTGGTCAGGAAGGGGGTAAATCCTTCCGGGGCTGAAGTGGTTAAACATTACCTAGGGAAATCTTACAACTGGGACCGTTTAGCATCACTTAATGGAAAACAAATATTGCACTTGCATTAGAAGCATGCATAGAGGAATCAAGCCTGTGATGTGTCCATCCATGGCCAGCAGCTGGTAATATGTTCAGTGGTTTGTGAAAATCGCAGTAGTCAGGGCAGGCCATGCAGACCACCCACCACAGACTTTATTACCAGCTTCTTTAATATTCTTAATCAAGTCTGTAGATGATTTTTAAGTTTGTTGTGTGCTGTTGTTGAAATAGTTCTGACTGGGGTGTGACCGGAAGCCGACTTGGAAGGAAGCTTAGACTGAGAGCTCTCCTCCAGCCCGCAGCAAACAGGCCGAAATTCGGGGGTTAAACTCACCCATCCATGGGCAAACCGCACACTACCCGATCCCCCTCAGCCCGAGGATCATCCCAGGCACTGCCGGACCCATCTACGTCCTTCAGGGACTGTTTTAAACCACCCGGCGACATAATGGCACCGGACACCTCATCCTCCCGACAACGGGCCTCCACACTGCCATCCCCGCAGAGCCACTGGCCGCCACAGGATCAGTCTGCCTCTCTCCACGGATGCCCCCAGGACCTACCGGGCTTCAACAGGCGGTGAGTGACCAACAACGCTCACCCCATACCCCGCCCAGACCGCATGGCGAGAAAGCCGAGATCCAGCCTCCATACCAGTACACACAGTGTACGGAGGCCTTCCCCAGACTACTGAGAACAGCATCAGATCCTGGCATCCGTGACACAGGCTCTCTCTCTCCGACCCCCTCAGATGCCATGGAAAATTTCCGGGCCCTATACATGCACGGGTGGCCCCAGAAACAGCTGGAAGAGGTAGGCCTTATCTCAGCACCTGGCAGGCCCCAGCCTCACCTAAGGCCCAAAACCTTCACGCTCCAGAGAACACAGTCTGTCCAGGGGACATGCAGCAACCCCACCCCCCTCTTTTGCCCAGGTGGCATTAGCCCGTGTGCAACCTCCAAGGAGTGACACACCGGAGCCCGCATCATTAGCCCTTCATGCAACCTCGTGGTCTGAGCCCTGGGACTCGCCACCACCACGGCCTCCTCTCCAGGCTCAAGGTACCCCTGCAGTGGGATACTACTCACAGCCTCCACCCTCCTGCCCACCTCCAGACTTGGACGGGGGAGCTCACCCCCCATGGCAGTCCTACCTACAAACAATTCCAACTAAAGAGGATTTCAAGCAGCTAATAGCTGACGTGAAGGCCACCTGCCGTACCGAGATCCAGGCCCTCCATGCTGGCCTCAAACACCTAGCTGACAGGGTGGAGATGGCAGAGAAGGAAATACAGGAGACCAAACTGGCAGTACACCAAACCCAAATACAGGGCTCAGACCATCGCCTCACGCTACGAGATATGCAACGCCACGTTGAAGACCTGGACAACAGGGGGCGCAGGAATAATATCCGCGTACAAGGCCTGCCCGAAACGGAAGTCGCTGAAGACCTGCAGTCCACATTACAGACGCAGTTTAATGACATTCTGGGAGAAACCCCAGACAAACATATAAAGATGGACAGAGCCCATCTATTTATGTTTGTTGTAACAAGCCCCTGCTCGCTCGGTTCCACTCTCCTGACACTCCTCTGTGGCTATAGAATCAGATTGCAGATCGCAACGTCTGATAGTTCGGTCATCCAATGCTCCGGGATACGAACTACAGCTATATGCCGTTCTAATCCAGTTGTGATAGCTCAGAACAAACACCAGGCAGGCTGTATGTAAGTTCAAACAGGAATCTCACTTTTATTGATGCACACAACACACTTTTATACACAGCAGTTTGAACACCCCGCCCCCAACAACCACTTTCCAATTGGTCAATTATAAAGTACACTTTAGTCTTCACTCAGGTCCTCTTGTCCATGCAAATGAGATCTTGAAATAAGGTCAGCAGAGAGTGGTCCTATAGCTTAAATAGGTGGACTGATATGTGTAATGACACAGAGAAGCCCCAGGGGGTAATTAAAGTACATAAACAAATGGTCAAACACAGAACAATGCCTTCCTTCCAGACCATGGAGCCGTCTGGAGGGGGTTAGCCTTAAGACAGGGCAGACGACCCCCCACTGTGTAATAGAATCAAAGGAGAAATACTTCAGTATTCCAAGCTTCATGACAATCCAGTATTCCAAGCTTCATGACAATCCCCATCCCCCAGCTACCGGACTGGGACCTGGTGGCCACTCCACCCCCCCCCCCCCCGCCACTGGTCTGGCAGAAGGTTCCTTCCTCTAATTGGCCCAGGGGACCGGAACCCTCCCGCAAACCCAATAAGCACAGAAATGCCTGATCCTGCTGGATAACTTGTTCCTTGAGCCGCCCCGCGCTCTCCCCTTGCACCACTCCCTGGTTGCCCTTGCTCTATCCTTGACTCACACTACGGGCATGTCTCGGCTAAGTCTCCGAAGAGGTTGACTACCTGATCACCGACCCCCCCTTGGTTTACCACCCGAAAGTTCCTTTCCCACCGCCCCTATAGTTGAGTTGTTTTCTCACGCCCCCGTGCCCCCCCCCCCCCCGATCCGGATTTCTGGACTCTGGTCGGGTGGTCATAAAGGAACTGTAAGGGCCCTGAGACTTTACGATTTTACAGGGCCTACTTGATGATGACTGTTTTATCAGCTATGTGTCTTCTTGCTCTAACCCCTCTTTCTTTTTCTAGATCATTCCTCTTTCCATTACCCGCAGATTGGATTTTCACGAGGACCTCGGTGACCGACGGCTCTGCACTCCTTCCTGCCTCGCTCCCAGACCCGGATCCACTATCGACAGACTCGGCTAAGTATGACCGATGCCCACCCTATCTCACGCAATGGCTAAGATAATGTCACTGAATGTCCATGGCCTTAACTCTAACAGGAAAAGACACTTGGCACTTTAGGAATTTAGGCAGTCGAGGGCTGATGTCCTCATGATACAAGAAACTCACTTCTGCAGGGGGGACTCCTTCACATTTGCCTCCAGACACTACCCCCAAATTTACCAAGCCTTCAGCCCACGCAAAAGAGCGGGCGTCGCAATACTTTTTAAGCGGGGAACCCTGTTCAACTGCACTGCCTCCTACCTTAACCCCCAGGGCCACTAGATCATCCTCTGCGGTCTCTGGCAGGCGCAAGAAATCACCTTTTGCAGCCTTTACGCCCCGAATGCTCGCCAACATCGCTTCCTAGTGCGGGTCCTTACGTGCTTATACCGCACACCTCAAGACTTCCTCGTAATCAGGGGGACTTTAATCTTTCCCAATCCGTGGCCTGCGACCGCCTCGTGGTGAGCCCACGAGCCTCACAATCTTGAGCCCTAAGGGACTCTAGGGTCTTCCGCCAACTTACCAGAAAGCATGCTTTTTTTGATGCCTGGAGGGCTCTTCCCCCGGGCGATCGCCGTTACACCTTCTACTTGGCCCCCATCATACCCACTCGCGTATAGACTACTTCATGGTTAATAATAACACGCTCCGCATCACCAACTCCGCACAGATACTCCCCATCTCCTGGTCCGACCATGCCCTCATTACGCTAACAGGAACAAGGCGGGTAAGCTACTAGCTCAAACCATAAAAGGGCATAGAATCAAGGCAAAAATTCCTTACCTTATTCATCCTAACACTGATCAGAAGGAATTTCATCCCCAAAAAATAGCAGACGCGTTCAGTTCTTATTATAGTTCCCTATACAACCTGAAAAATGATCCCAAGACTCCTCAACCAACCCCAGAAATAATTAACAGTTTTCTTTCCCGACTACCAATACCAAAACTGACTGATACCCAATTGGAAACCCTCAATACTCTGTTTACTGAAATTGAGATCCATAAGATAATCGATACCTTACCTTTAAACAAATCACCAGGTCCTGACGGGTTTAGTGGAGAATACTATAAAGAATTCAAATACACTTTATCACCGTATTTAAACAGAATTTTTAGTGCCGCTGCTGCCTCTGCCTCTCTCCCTCCGGAGATGTTAGAAGCACTTATTATAACTTTGCCTAAGCCAGGGAAGGAGCCCAATTCCCCCCCGAACTTTAGACCAATATCGCTCTTGAACACTGATCTAAAGTTGTATGCGAAACTATTAGCAGCCCGACTGGTAGACATATTACCCACATTGATTCATCCCGATCAAACGGGTTTTACTAAAAATAGACAGACATCCAACGCTACCCGAAGATTAATTAACATCATACACCTGGCAGAGGTGAAGAAAAGGCCTTCTCTGCTCCTAACTTTGGATACAGAGAAGGCCTTTGACAGTATACACTGGCAGTACTTACTTAAAGTACTAGAAACTTTTGGATGTAATAGCACCATACTCTCGGCCATTATGGCTTTATACTCTAAACCTTCTGCCAGAGTGTACATATCGGATTTACTTTCATCCCCATTTTCCATATCTAATGGAACAAGGCAAGGATGTCCCCTATCCCCTTTAATCTTTAATTTATTAATGGAACCCTTTGCTATCCACATTCGTTCTCATGCTAATATAGCAGGTTTCAAAACAGGAGGAACTGACCACACCATCAGCCTTTTCGCTGATGATGTCATATTCATACTAACAGGTGGAACCTTCCCTGGCTGCGGCTCATGAATCTCTATCATTGTTTAATCGTGTATCATACTACAAAGTCAATGAAAGCAAATCTCAAACATTTGGTCTAGGCATAGATGATCACACGCAGAATAGACTTCAGGAAAGGTTTCCATATGCTTGGAGCTCTAAAGGAATAAAGTACTTAGGCATAACATTAACCGAAAAGGCCGAGCAACTAGTCAAAGCAAATTACACGCCATTCCTCCAAGACCTTTATTCAAAGTTAAACAACATAACCAAAATAGAACTCACGTGGTCAGGAAGACTAGCGGCATTTAAAATGATGATTTTACCTCAATTTATTTATTTATTTAGAGCCTTGCCGATTCCAGTCCCTGAAAACTTCTTTACTAAATCCCGATCAGTAATTAACTCATTCCTATGGCAAAAGCAAAAAGCCAGATGTGCATTTCACAAACTGATCAAAACTAGGAGAGCTGGTGGGGTGGGTCACGTACTGTTGAAGGACTACTACTTAGCAGTTATCCTAGCTCAAACAAGACAATGGTTTCCACATCCCCAATCACCTAGATGGATAGAGCTAGAGAAAGCCCAATGTATTAATCACAATTTATATGACCTACTGTTAATAAGTACCCTCAAACCTACTGAATCAAATAGCATGTCCCCTACAATGAAAATCACACTTAAAGCATGGGCCTCATTTCTGAAATCCCCTATGCCCAACCAAATCACTAAACCAATACCACTAACTATCTCAAGTTTACAATTACTAATCCCTGACCTAAATATACGAAACTGATCACTTAAAGGCATCTCTACTACAGAAGATATCACAATTGGCCCAACAATTAAAACATTCAGAACAATCCAATTGGACTATGGCCTAGAATCAAAAGACATGTACACCTATAATCAAATAGCATATCTGTTAGCCACTATTCCAGCAAATACTGTTTCCAACCCAATTAGGACCTTCCTATATTTCACGAACCCTACCACCTCTATTAAAGGCATTTCCCATTTTTACAATTTACTAAACCAAAAATCAGTACTTATCAAATCTCCATCTATGAAAACTTGGGAAATGAAATTAATGTCCTCATACTCCATAGCACAATGGCGAGATTCAATCAAGATCATCTTTGCAGCCACCAACAGTGTCAATCTATGGGATCTCTCAAGCAAAATCCTCTTGCGGTGGTACTTAACACCTACAAGAATAGCCGGATTCCATCCTCAAACATCTCCACTTTGTTGGAGACAGTGCGGGGCTAGGGGCTCGCTCACACATATACTGTGGGCGTGCCCACTGCTGAAGTCCTTTTGGATTAGTGTCTTTGATCTAATTAGAAAAATCACCAACATCTCTATCCCTGAAACTCCAGAATTTGCTATACTATCAATAGGAATAGAGAAAATTCCTCCAGCTTATAAACATATAGTTTTTCAAGTCCTAGTGAGCACTAGACTGACAATTGTCAGAAAGTGGAAAAATAAAGAACCGCCATCCTTTATAGAAGCAATAAGAACCGCCAACCTGCATATAAATTATGAATTAATGTTTGCTGCCTCCCAAGGTAACTACCAATTAAAATACAAGATATGGAATCCATGGTTAGAATGGTTTCAAAAGAATAAGGTGTATTGATGCATTGGATTAGATACTAGACGTTCATATGTGAAGGGATTCTTTTATAACCATACTTAGTACACTGCTGTGACTTCTTAGAACGAAAGAAAAGGTCTGGTCGAGTCCGGCGCTAGTTGCAGTAAGTTCCCGTTGGGGCATTCGGCGCCTGGAGTCGCACCGGATAAGCTTACAATAGTGAGGAAGTCAGCACCTTACAACGGTGTGGGCTCTATAAATGGAAGTCATTATTGGTGTATCTGTTGGTTATGTTCAGTTTATTATTAATGATCAGTTTTGCGGGTCTAGAATATTAAGATTAGCTAAATACTATTACACGAGTAATTCTTCTGTAATGTGATGATTCTCAACTTGGCAATATGTTTGCTAATTTTCTGTTTATTTACATTATTTTTATTTTATTTTTTTTTTTCTTTGATAATTCTTTGTATTCTCTGTAATTGTAATACACTGTACCTGTACTTTTGTACTTATACTGATAACTCTATTTTGTTAAAAATGGAATACCTTTTATTCTTTAATAAAAAACTGTTGAAATGAATAAAGGACGTTAATTTTGTTTAGGTATAACGTTGCATGACCGCGCAATTGTCAATTAAAGCGGCACAGTGCCGAATCGCAAAAAATGGCCCGGTCATTGGGCAGCCGAATCGTCCGGGGATGAAGTGGTTAATTGTGAGTTGTAAAGTTTTTCTTTGATGTGTTTTCTAATAAACTTCATGAGATAAAAAAAAAAAATGTTTTTTAGCCTGGATTGTGTTTAAATTGAGGTTCGGGGTTTGTAGTCTTTTTTTTGTTGTCATTAAAATGTTTCTTTCTACGTTATCTTGTCAGGAAACGGTTTTCTTTACTTGCTGAAGTAAGCACGCTTGTTTTTGTTTAGTTGTTAAGAAGAAAAAGGTAAATACTTGCCTCACATTCAAAATGAGTATAGGCACCACATCCCTACAATATACAACATGCAATAAAGGCAAAATTGGGATTTTAAAGGTGCAAACAAGGTGACACAATATTTTTTTATATAAAATTTTCACATTTTGGGGCGTGGCTTGGCGCGCAATGAAGATGGCAGCACAGTGAAGGAGCTCTGCAGCACACGCGGCCGTTCACAGCCATCCACCCGACCCACAGCGCTCAGATGCTGAGCAGGAAGCTTCACCTGACTCCACAATCTCGCACATGCCGCTACTCGGTGTCCTCAGCGACACAGAACATTGCGGAGATCTTTAAAAATCAGCCGGCGGCCCGTAGCAGCGGGGCTAGGTCTAAAATGGCGCCGACTTACCAGGAGGATGACGGCAGCGAGGATTCACAGTCAGCCCCAGAAAGCTCAGCCAGGGGTAAGTCCAGAAAAGATCACCCCCTAACATTCTCAGATATGTCAGTGTTTGCAGCTGACATTAAAGCTACCTTTTCGGCCGCTATAACGGATTTAAAACCGAGCATGCTTGTTCTTAATGAAAAAATGGCGGTGACTGAGGCAGAAGGAAAACGCAGAGACCGGGCTATTCACAACCTTGAGAGAACCACAGTTACACAGTCACAGCACTTTATAGAGATGAGTAGACACATCGAGGACCTCGATAACAGAGGCAGGAGGTGCAATATAAGAGTCAGGGGGATCCCTGAATCAGTGGACACTGACCAGATTGTACCGGCACTAAAAAGAGTATTTAACAGCCTACTTGAAAGGCAGGAGGACATTGAAATTGAGTTTGTAAGGGCACACAGAGCGCTCCAGCCCAAAGGTCCTGACACAGCGCCACCTAGGGATGTGATCTGTTGCCTGCAAAGTTTTGGGTTGAAAGAAGAAATAATGTGCAAAGCAAGGAGAAATGATCAAATCATTTTTAATGGAGAGACAATAATGCTTTTCCAGGATCTCTCTCAGATCACGTTGCGTAACAGGCGTGCATTACGCCCACTGTTGGAGAAGTTGAGGGAAAAAGAACTGAGATATTCCTGGCGTTTCCCATTCGCTCTTACGGTCACGTACAATGATCATCAGTGCACTTTACGTACTCCAGCGGACCTCCCAGATTTTTGTGCAGCATTAGATCTGGGCCTGATCAGCCTTCCGGAATGGTATGCCGACTACCTGCAGCCTCCACTGGAAAGAACCCCTCCGCCCTCGCCTTCCACCACACCAGACAAGAGGTTGTCTAAAAAATACAAAAATAGCCGCGGAAGCAGCTCCAAGTTGGGAACTCCGCAGAGACTGATTGAGGTCCACAGGGATCAAGAAGATGAGTGACTTCACTGCCCTCAAACTTTCCTGCCCCGCATAATACTAAATCTTCAGCTTATATGGTCATTATTCTGCAAAGTTATGTTTTACCGTTGACTGGGGGATTTCCTTTCGGCTTGCTCTCAGCACACAGCATCACTACAGGAACTCATACCTTGGTTGGGTAAAGTAGAATTTAAGACATACTTAGCGATCATACACGTGATGGTGCAGGATCGCTACAGGTTGGTGCGGTCCCCCTTGATCCTAACTCACATGCACCCATCCAACATAGTCGATTGTGACTTTTGGTCATCCGTGGCCTCAGCTATGTCTGTTGAACGTCTCACTGGGAGATAGGCCATTTCTCAATGACTATAGCTAAGTCATAAAATCTTATTGCTTCTGAAGAAACTACTACCAACCGGCTTGTTCGGCTCCCAATTACAATTTAAAATTGATCTACTTACGGTCGGGGCACTACCCATAATTTTGATCACTTGATATTTGATCTGTTGGATATATGGGCGTATCTCAAGACCGTATTTTAAGACTGTGTTGAGTAGCTAACAAGCTAAGAATAGAACCACTTCCTGATCCGAAGACTATACCTTAACCATATTTTGTGTTGTTTAGGTCTAGGAATCGTTTAGTAACATGAGAGCAAGTTATATGTTATATGTTTCTATTACTCACCTTAGAGACAATAGATTAACACGTAGGATGGCATCCCTGGTTCATTTAAAACACATGCAGAACGGGTATGATGACCGATAAATTTAACAAGTTAGCGTAAGTTTAATATACACACCAGGGTCGGGTGTGATTCTCCTTTTAGCCCTGTTATACGCTATTAATACAGTTCGGCTGCGTGTGCAGCACTTAGGACAAGTTTTTTTTTTTCTCTTTCTTATTTTTATTTAGGTGTGTTGACACTTGGTTGTTTGCGCCTCCCTCGAACCCCACAGTGTGCCTTGCGACCTTGAAAAAGGACGCGGGTTACAACACATAGATTTGGTGGGCCACGTCTGCGGACATAGTGGACAGCTCTCCCGCGAGACGGTCTACCAATACTTCGCTCAGACTCGATATATCTTTTCATATTTTCTTTCCTTTTCTCTCTCTACTAAACTCCTTAACTCTTACTATACGTATCTTTACTAGGTATACAGTAGTGCTACTGTAGAATTGTTGTCTCAGGTGACCGATTAAATACTGACTTTTGTACCGAAGTTGTGTTATCTCTACAGACCGGTGGACGGAGCACCTCCTCCTAATCTTCAGCCATGGCCTATTCCTCCTTGGGACACTGCCCATTGATAATCTCGCACAATATCAGGGGGCTCAACATACCAGAACGACGCTCCACCACTCTAAGAGAGCTTAAAAAAGGTAAGCCTCACTTTGTTTATCTCCAAGAAACTCATTTCAGAACTCAACAGACACCAAAACTCACAGACTCATACTTCACGAGGGCATTTCATGCCACTAACCCTGAGTCAAAATCAAGGGGGGTCTCCATTTTGGTTAGTAAGGAGGCCCCCTTTGAACTAACGGAACAACTGTGCGACTCGGAAGGCAGATTTGTCTTCTTGAAAGTTACCTATGGAGGTACTTCGATAACACTAGCCAACGTCTATTTCCCTAATAGACGACATGTACCTTTTTGCCAAACCATTGTCAGGAAACTTGCGGGGTTTGCATCGGGATGCTTGATTTTAGGAGGAGATTTTAACATACCGTTAAATCCTCTAGCAGATACATCAAATGGAAAAACATGTATATCATACAAAATCCTTAAAAAGATCAAATCCCTCTTGCAATCTCTGCAGTTGATAGACACTTGGCGCTTCTCAAATCCCGACGGAAGAGATTACACTCATTTCTCTATACCACACTCAAGGTATGCCCGCTTGGACTACCTTTTTGTGTCACAGAGAGACCTTGCTCAAGTGACGGGAACCAACATAGGTGTACAGACGATATCAGACCATTCACCCATATCCCTCACCATGAATTTACTGAGCCCCACAAAAAGACAACCGACTTGGAGGCTGAATGCGTCGATCCTAACCGACCCGTTCTTAGTCAAAGAATTGACTGCCAATCTGACACAGTTTTTTGCGGAAAATACCACCCCAGATATAGATCCTCTGATGGTATGGGAAGCTCACAAGTGTACTATAAGAGGGATACTGATTAAGATGGGCTCCAAACGTAAGAGAGAGAGAGAAATCCGAATAAAAACACTGATAACACAGATCAACACTCTGGAAAGGCTACACAAACAGTCCCTTTCCACTGACTCAGCCACGAAACTCCTAGACTATAGGAAAGAACTGCAACAGATATTGAACACAAAAGCCAAACGAATGCTGTTTTTAAAGCGTAAAATCTACTATGAATAGGGAAATAAGACCGGCAAATACCTAGCGAGAGCGCTGCGGGACCACACACGGAACAATCACATAGCGGGTATTAAAAACAAAAATGGAAAACTTGACGTAACACCGGAAGCGATAGCAGAACACTTCCACGCCTTTTATACCAGACTATACAATCTACAAAATCAACACAAACAACCTCACATGACAGGGGATAGGGCACATATCATCCAAGAATACCTTACACAAAGTGGCCTACCAACTTTTGACACCTCTGACTCTAATTTATTAGAAGAACCCATTACATCCCTAGAACTAAAACTAGCTATAGCTCAACTCAAGTCGGGTAAAAGCCCAGGGCCGGACGGCTTTTCTGCAATATATTACAAAACCTTCACCGACATTCTAACAGATCCTCTTAGAAATGCTTTGAACTCCATGTCATCACCAAGGGGATTAACCCCCGATTTTCTCTCAGCAAACATTGCGATTTTACCAAAGGAAGGTAAGGACCCTGGGGAATGTGCTAGTTACAGACCCATATTCCTGCTGAACCTCGACGTTAAATTATTTGCAAAAATTCTGGAACTAAGGTTGGGTCCCCTCCTCCCGGGGCTGATAGGACTGGAACAAGTGGGCTTTGTCCCGGGCAGAGAGGCCAAAGATAATGTCATCAAGGCCTTACTTTTGATCCACACAGCAAAAACGCGAAATATTGAGGGCCTTCTCCTTTCCACGGATGCGGAGAAGGCCTTCGATAGAGTAGCATGGGATTACATGCTGGCAGTATGTAGATACATAGGATTGGGACCGCGCATGATGTCGTGGATCTCTGCGTTATACCACAACCCATCAGCACACTTGAAAATTAATGGAACGCTGTCAAGGAAAGTGCACATTACAAACGGGACCAGACAGGGGTGCCCACTATCACCTTTATTGTTTATCCTTGCTTTAGAACCCTTTATCAGAAAAGTTAAAGCTAATGGGGCAGTCCATGGATTTAGAGTGAAGGACAGGGAGTTCAAGGTGGCAGCCTACGCCGATGACCTACTATTTTTCCTGACAGACCCATTGATATCCCTCCCTAACCTACTAAAGGAATTCTCACACTACGGATACCTATCGAACCTAAAAATTAACTACACTAAATCTGAGGCCCTAAACATATCACTGCCAGACAAGATCCTCAAACAAACCACAGTAAACTCAACGTTTCGATGGGAACCCTCAGCACTGAAGTACCTGGGAACCTGGTTGACACCTCAGTTGCAATCTATATTTGAGAGGAATTATATCCCACTCCTTAAAAGTTGCGAGAGAGACCTCAGAGATTGGAATTCAGGCTATTTTTCATGGTTTGGGAGAGCAGCAATTATCAAGATGGTGATACTACCTAGATTCCTTTACCTTATGCGCACTCTACCAGTGAAAATACCACAGAAATTTTTCACAACTTTGAATTCCGCCATCCTGAGATTCCTCTGGCAACATAGGAAACCCAGGATAAAATTAGCCAAACTAACACAACCCAAAGATTTAGGGGGGATTGGACTACCGAATTTCAAACACTATTACTACGCGTCACACCTAGCGAGGGTCATTGATTGGCATTGTCATGAACAGTCGAAAGATTGGGTTTCTTTAGAAGCAGACTTAAGCCCCATTCCACTAATCTATACACCTTGATTTCCGAGGAAAAAATACCCAAGCGTATTGAAAAATCACCCCTTGACAGGAACCACCTTAGAGATAACAAATATCTTAGCAGAACAAAAAGACATCACAACATTCCCCAGCCCACTAACACCACTGAAGGATAACCCTGACTTCCCTCCAGGTGAACAAAACTCTACTCTACAAAACACAACCGACAGATCTCCCCTGATTGCAGGTGACTGCTTCCAGAGAGACAAACTCAAAGACTGGTTATCCATTAAATCAGAAAGTAATCTCCCTCTCCTCCGACAATGGACATATTTTCAGATTAGGACCTACTTAAATAAATTTACACACCCTAGAGATCTGTCCAGACCCCTGACTGGATTAGAATCGGTTTGTCACAGCAAATCTCCATTGGATAGGGCCACTTCAGTGGCTTACACGTGGCTACAAAATCTGAAAGGCTTGGCGGAAGATGAACATAGTAGGAGGTAGTCGGAGGACCTGAAGATGGAGATCTCAGAGAAACAATGGAGGTATGCTTGCATAATGGCACATAAATGCTCTATGAACACGAGACAGCAAGAAACGAGTTAAAAATTGTTAACGCATTGGAACAATACCCCTGACAGACTTCATAAATTGGGATAACCAGAGATCAGAGATGTGCTGGAGGTGCCAACAAGAAACAGGAACATTGACACATATCTGGTGGCAATGCAACCTGATCAAAGATTACTGGAAAGAAGTCCGGAATTTAATCAATTACAGACACAAACCTGAATTTAAATGCGGCATGTTGCCTAATACACGTGACCAACTTCTCCCTTAGGAGATACAAACATTCCCTGACCAAACACCTGCTCAATGCAGCCAAATAACTAATTCCCTTGCACTGGAATTCATCCAGGGTCCTCTCCACCTCGGAATGGCTATTGAAAATACGTGATATTTGTGAGATGGAGGACACCTTGGCCCAGGAAAGAGGTAATGTGGAAAGATAACTTCCACTACAAGCTCTCGGAAACTGGCCATATTCCTCCTTCGAGATATATCCCATCTACGCCTACCCTCTTCCAAATGCCATTATATGTCATATACCGTATTTATCGGCATATAACACACGCCGGCGTATAACACGCACCCCGAGTTTAGGAGGGAAGTTTAAAGAAAAAAACTTTTAGGAGGGAAGTTTGAGGAAAAAAACTTACATTTGAAGTGTGTATCTGCAGCCTTGCCCAGTGTCCATCTGCAGCCTTGCCCAATGTCCATCTGCAGCCTTGCCCAGTGTCCAGCCTTGCCCAGTGTCCATCTGCAGCCTTGCCCAGCCTTGCCCAGTGTCCATCTGCAGCCTTGCTTAGTGTCCAGCCTTGCCCAGTTTCCAGCCTTGCCCAGTGTTCATCTGCAGCCTTGCCCAGTGTCCAGCCCTGCCCAGTGTTCATCAGCAGCATTGAACAAAATAGTAGCAGTATAGATTAATTTGAATTATTGCGCCGCTCGTCTCTCAGTCCCGCCCATTGGCCCGGCTCCTATGATGGACACATCACCGGTCCAATTTCGGGGACTAGGAGGCAGGACTGCGAGCGGAGCCTAGCCGAGCATACTCGGCTCGGTCTTTTTCGGCGATGCTCGCAACTCTCCCACTCAGACAGCAGGGAGGCGGGACGGCATCATTATGAGTGCAGCCGAGAAGAGCCGAGCACACAGTACACTTGGCTCGGCTCGGTCTTTTTCGGCGACGCTTGCTCCTCTCCCACTCAGACAGCAGGGAGGCGGGACGGCTTCACTACGAGCGCAGCCGAGAAGAGCCGAGCCGAGTGTACTGTGTACTCGGCTCGGCTCTTCTCTGTCTTTTTTATTGGCATATAACACGTGCCCGGCGAATAAAACGCACCCCAAGTTTAGGAGGGAAGTTTAAAGAAAACACTTTTAGGAGGGAAGTTTAAGGAAAAAAACTTACATTTGAAGTGTGTATCTGCAGCCTTGCCCAGTGTTCATCTGCAGCCTTGCCCAGTGTCCATCTGCAGCCTTGCCCAGCCTTGCCCAGTGTCCACCTGCAGCCTTGCCCAGTGTCCATCTGCAGCCTTGCCCAGTGTCCATCTGCAGCCTTGCCCAGTGTTCAGCCTTGCCCAGTGTTCATCAGCAGCATTGAACAAAATAGCAGCAGTATTGATTAATTTGAATTATTGCGCCGCTCGTCTCTCAGTCCCGCCCATTGGCCTAGCTCCTATGACGGACACATCACCGGTCCAATGGCGGGGCTAGGAGGTGGGACTGCGAGCGGAGCCTAGCCGAGCACACTCGGATCGGTCTTTTTCGGCGACGCTTGCAACTCTCCCACTCAGCAGGGAGGTGGGACGGCGTCACTACGAGCACAGCCGAGAAGAGCCGAGTACACAGTACACTCCCACTCAGACAGCAGGGAGGCGGGCTGGCGTCACTACGAGCGCAGCCGAGAAGAGCCGACCCGAGTGTACTGTGTACTCGGCTCGGCTCTTCTCGGTCTTTTTCGGCGGCGGCGGTTTTACCCCTCACAAACAGGAGGGATTGGCGTATAACACGCACCCATGATTTTCCCTGATTGTAAGGGGAAAAAAGTGCGTGTTATACGCTGATAAATACGGTATTTGATGTATGAATTGATACATTTACTTCTCTCTCTCTTTGCCCTAACCCGCTCTTCCCTGGCCTTTTCCTCTTCTCTTCCTCTTACTTCCTTTTCTCTCTCAATTCTTTCCCTCTCTCTCCTTCGCTCCTCTTTCTCCCGGGCTTCTCTCGCCATCCTATTACGCTCTGTCTCTTCTTTGGACTTTGTTAATCCTTTCTCCCTCTCCTCTCTCACTTGGTCTTCCTTTTTTCCTCTCTGACTTCTGTAGTTACAGAACCGTGGCCCTCACAGATGCATAGGACAGGGCACTGTGTAAAAGAAAAAGATTTATTAGTGGCTAGAACACAGGAGTTTCACCTTCAGCTACATCACAGACAGCCTGTCACTTCTACAATATTTATCAGTTTAGGACTTTATGTCATAACTGATTTATGAGTTTCCCCCAAAAAGCCATTTTTTTTCATCAGGTACTTTTCTCCATAGAAGAGGTCAGCCTCGAGGGCGTGGCTCGGACGGGATCGGAGATGGCCGCTTGAGAAGAGAGCTCCGGCACACTGAGGACGATTTCAGCCTCTTCTAATACCACCGCCAGCCAGATTAAGCCATGGGTAAGCCGAATAGAAGCATCTCGGCACCCCCCTCCACCAAGGAGACAGAGAAACAATCTGGGACACAGCTAAGTAATAACATGCCGGACATATTTCGTACAAAGGCCGCAACCCTCCACGAGGAGACACAGGCCTCACAGGCATCCAAGGCCTCATCCCCGGCATCGCCTAGCTACTCTGCGATCACGCCGGCGGACATTCACAGCGCAACATCCACAAACCCATCCTTATTGGATCTGCAAAGAGACCTGCAGAGGGTTGCACTGGACATAAAACATACCCTAACAACTCCCATATCAGATCTGAAAACGGACATCCAATCAATGCATAATCGCCTATCTGAAGTGGAGGAATCATCTCAAATACAGGCAGCTGCAATCAGGCAAGTACAAAAAGCACATGATATGCATCTTCCACATATCTTTGAACTCCACAGACAAGTGGAAGACCTTGATAACAGAGGACGCAGACATAATATAAGAGTGAGGGGGGTCCCTGAAGGCATAGATTCATCTGCACTGACGCAGACAGTATGCACAATATTCATTGAACTCCTTGAACGGCCTGCAGATACCCCTATTGATATGGAGAGAATTCATCGTGCACTAAGACCACCTCCCCGGGACACAGAACCCCCTCGGGACATAGTATGCTGTCTAGTAAACTTTCCGCTTAAAGAGGAGATTCTTAGAAAGGCGAGAGATAGAGGCCGTATTTTATACAATGGCGCAGACATTAAATTGTTCCAAGACCTATCTCAGATAACATTACAAAACAGACCACACTACGCCCCCTGCTGGAAACGTTACGGGCACGCAACATACAATACAGGTGGAAGTTTCCATTTTGCCTCTCAGCCACCACCAGAGGTCGCACCGCACTCCTCCAAACACCAGAAGACCTCCCCATGTTCTGTGAACAGCTCGATATCCCAGCAATTGAATTACCGGGATGGTACTCCTTCTACTTCCCATCGGAACCTTGGAAGGCAGTTTCCTACAATGCTTCACCAAAAGCACAACGTCACAGATCCAGACGCCGAAGACTAGACCCTACATCCCCGGGAGAACGCTTCTCACGTCGAGATGTACCACCGCATGCCATGAACCGCGCAGACACCCCGCGCAGGAATCACAGAGATGATTAATTTAGTGCTCAACATACCCCAGAGTCATATACTGTATATGCCTGAACTTTTGTATCTGTAAGATGACGGAAGCTCTTCAGAATCAAAATATCAACTGAGATACTGTGTTCTATCCAGAAAAGAACCTTATTGTGTTACGAATACAAACACATCTCTTCAACTCCATTGGACTGAACTTCCAAAGACGTGCAGAGGCTAAATACCACATAATTTTCCCAAAACCCTTTTGCCACAAGTTAACGGGATAGGTAAAAGTTCTAATTTTTGATTGACTCAACAGTTAACCGACTCCCTACAGTGGTAAGAACTACATGCCTCAATCATAACAAGGGGGGGGATTTTTACTAACTGCCTTTGTGGAACTGGTCTTATATAAATTTTTTTTTTTTTTTTTGCCTTTTTACCTTTTTGCGTTTTTCTATTTTTTCTCGCATGTGCCTTGCTTTAACAGATAATATTCAGTTCTAGGCTGCACAATAGTGGAAGGGGGACCAGTTCAGTTCTCGCAGACTGATCCTTCCCCACTATGCAATACTGACCGCTCGTGGATCCGTGGGACCCGCTTCCCTACTGTGGGGGGGGCGGAGCCCGGGAACCGTATCGAGGGGTAAACAGACACAGGGAACTCCCAGTAGGCATGGGGAGTCCCCTTATGCTAATATTCAGTACAATTTACACACAGACACCCCTCTTCAACTTACTCGGACTGAACTTTTATAGTAATGAAGAGACTACATATTGAGCAATTACTCAAAAACTCTATCACCACAAATTAACGGGGAAAGGTAAAAGGTTTAGTTTCTGAAAGCCTTAACGAATAATCTATTCCCCAAAACGGAAATAGTTATATGATTAATTCATAGCAAAGATTTAAATCCACTCCTTGAGTAGATATGTTTTTTCTTGTATGTTTTTTTATTTTTTTTTATTTAAAACTCTCGCTGCAATGTAACAGGAAACGTTCAGTACTAGGATGCACAATAGTGATGGAGGGCACGACCCCTTGTCTTGGGCTGATCCCTCACCGCTATGAAAGAACAGCCCTTCTTGGCTTCGAGGGACCTTCTTTCCTACTGTGGGAGGCGGGACCCGAGAGCCGAGACGGGAAGTAATTAGACACAGGGAACTCCTATATAACATGGGGTATACCCTTAGGTTATAGTTAGCACTGTCTGCTATGTTTGTTTGTATTAGCAAGATTTAAATGAGTACAAATACATGCACTTAAAGAAGTCTTGATCATAGGCTCAGAATCTTAAAATTCACCTAAGTAACACTTGATCTGGATAGATTAATCATTGGGCTTACCAATCATATGACTAAAGAAAGAAAAAGGGAAAAAGAGGGATATGTATACAAATATCCTCTTTACAATCACGGCTTACACCACATAGTTAACTCTATCTCTTTATCACTCCATCGTAACATACTTGAAGACACATTATTGTACCTTACTAGTCCTTACGTGTGCCAACACCTCTGATCACCTTCCAGGTTTATTGTCCCACCACAGTAGTCCTTTTGGACTCTAACTGACACCCCGGACCCCCTCTTAACTAGGCGGTTAGGTTTTCCGATAACCACCTCCGGTAAAGTACCATACACAAAGCGTGGATTATCCACGACTGTGCAAGCCAATACTTTCTCATACCCCAAGCCACAATCCGTGGGGAAGTAACGGATAAACGTACGATCTGAAACCCCTTTACCCCCTCCTCCTCTGGTCATCTACCTCATATCTAGCCCTACCTACTATTCTTATTACCCTAGATCCTAGTGAGGGCTGCTCTTCCAACCCACACATATACCCTTCCCCTCTTCCTCTAGACTCTTAAAATGCTTTCAAAGCCGAGAACCAGTAAGATGCAAATCTTACTAAAATGCATATCCCTTAACATTAAAGGTCTAAACCTACCAGAAAAGAGGTCACAAGTCCTTGCAGCTCTGACAAAACACAAAGCACACTTTATCCTACTTCAGGAGACACATTTCAGAACTAACGCCATACCCAAATTGACAAACCACATCTATAAACAAGTCTTTCACTCCACCAACCAAGAATCCAAAACAAAAGGAGTCTCGATCCTCATTTCCAAACATGCTGACTTCCAAATGACAGACACATTAGTTGACCCGGATGGCAGATTTATATTCATAAAAGGAACATACGCTGCCAAACCCATCACCATAGCCAACATTTACTGCCCAAACGAACACCAAGTGTCCTTTGTCAAAAAAATCTGTGACCTTCTACAAAATTTTCAAACCGGTTTACAGCTATTAGGAGGTGACTTTAATGTACCATTAAATCCCAGCCTCGACACATCCACAGGTACATCCACACTTAAATACCGGGCCTTACGCCAAATGAAACTTCAATTACAAAACCTTACTCTCCATGATACCTGGCGCACCATGTACCCATCTGATAAAGACTATACCTTCTATATAGCCCCACACCAAAAATATTCTAGGATAGACTATCTATTTTTATCGCAAAATGATTTACCCCTACTCACGCAGGCGACTATAGAACCAATGTTTTTATCGGACCACCACCCTATCTCAGTAACACTCACATTCCCCAAAAAAAGAGAAATTACCAAAACATGGCGACTGAACCCCGCGCTGCTTAAGGACCCTGACAATCTGACCCAGTTACACTCTCGCATACAAAACTACTTCAGAGAAAACAACACCCCAGACATCGCACCAATCACTATATGGGAAGCACATAAGTGTGTACTAAGTGGGGAAATCATTACACTCGCATCCACAATCAAAAGGAGACATCAGGAACAAATTAGATCTTTGATCCAAACCATAAACCGACTAGAGGCTACACATAAGCAAACAACATCATAAAACACACTACAGGAACTACTTAAAGCCCGCTCTTCATTACTAGACATTTTAGGAAAGCGTACCAGAAGGAGATATATTCTTCAACAGAAAGTGTTCTATGAACACAGCAACAAGAGCGGGAGACTGCTCGCTCGGGCAGTCCAAGCAACCAAAGCACCCTCTAGAATCCACATGATTCGAGATAAACACGGCACGCTTCTCTCCAAAAATGCAGATATAGCCAAACACTTCGAAGAATATTACTCTAAACTATATAACATAAACCAACATATTGACCCTAAACCAAAACAGGACGACCGAAAGTCCCAACTAAAGGAATTTTTAACACAGTTCTGCCCCAAACCTATCACCTCTCAACAAGCAGAATCCATGGAAAGCCCCATGTCATCAGAGGAACTCCAACTAGCAATCAAACAGATGAGCGTAGGCAAGAGCCCAGGGCCAGACGGTTTTCCATTAATATATTACAAAAGCTTCCAAGATATTTTGATTCCAGAAATGCTTAAATCCTTTAACTCCCTCGCAGACTCGCACACATCAACAAGCAGACTACTAGAAGCACATATAACCCTCATACCAAAGGAAGGCAAGGATCATACACAAGCCCCGAACTATAGACCGATTTCTCGAATGAATGTAGATATCAAACTATACGCCAAAATGCTGGCAAATAGACTACTACCATTTATCCCTGGTCTCATATCCCCCGACCAAGTTGGGTTTATTCCGGGAAGAGAGGCCAGGGATAACACTATCCGTACCCTAAATATACAACATTGGCTAGCCACTTCTGGAAACAAAGGCTTTCTCCTATCCCTAGACGCTGAGAAGGCGTTTGACAGGGTGGCCTGGGATTACATGCAGGAGGTCCTCAAGGGCATAGGCCTCAAATCACGCATGTACACGCATATCAACGCACTATATACTAACCCCTCAGCCAGGGTAAGGGTCAATGGCCTCCTGTCAAACGCCTTCTCTATAAGCAATGGTACCCGCCAGGGATGCCCACTCTCCCCACTGATCTATGTCCTGACATTAGAACCTCTACTAAATAAATTACGCAACAATTCAGATATTAAAGGAATACCCATTGCACATAAAGAGTTTAAAGTAGCCGCTTTCGCGGATGACATTTTACTTACCCTCGAAGAACCTCGAATCTCCCTACCCAACTTACTGAGAGATTTAAAACATTTCGGAGAATTGTCTAACCTAAAAATTAACTATACCAAGTCCAATGCCCTGAATGTATCTCTTACCCCACAAGAAGTAACCCATGCCCAATTACACTTCCCATTTCATTGGGAAAAAGAAGCCATTACGTATCTAGGAATACGGATTACTGAACAAACATCAGACCTTTATAATCATAACCACGCAAAAGCCCTAACTAAACTTCAAACAAACTTTAAAGAATGGACCAACTTAAACATTTCCTGGTTCGGCCGCGCAGCCTTAATAAAAATGATTGTTCTCCCCGCCTCTTATACCTCATGCAGGCAATCCCTATACACTTACCCCACTCCTTTTTTGCCATATACAAAAGTATGTGCACAGCCTTTCTTTGGAACAACAAATCTCCACGCATAAAATATACCCGACTAACCCTTCCAAAACTTAGAGGGGGAATTGGCCTCCCTGACTTATACAAATACCACATGGCATGCCATCTAATCAGGATTGTGGACTGGAAGATACACCATATAGAAAAAGCATGGGTGACAATAGAACACCTTTATACTCACACCCCCACTCATATTCTCCCCTGGCTTCCACCAAGACTATGGCCTCAGACCCTCAAGACACACCCCTTTATATATCCCACTCTAATGGCCTTTAATAAGGCCATAACAGTGCATAACTTATCCACACATCTAGGACCTCTTACCCCCATACGAGGAAACCCAGAATTTCCACCTGGTAAAACCTTGAAGTTCCTACAAACTGAATGGCCACATAAAGAGATAAAAGCCCACAAATTTTTTGACAAAGGCACCATACGTTCATATCAAGACCTGAAATCAGAATGTCATACAAAGACGTTCCCTTTCTGGTCCTGCAGACAAATAAGACACTATTTAACATCTAAAAGCTCAACCGCAATATGGACTAGAAAATGAACAACATTTGAAAACCTCTGCTCAGGCGATTCACCTCAGAGACATATCATCTCTCAAATCTATTCAATGCTCCATGATAACGATCTAACAAAACCTTCTGAAATCCCACGATACTCATGGGGCACAGACCTACAACTTACACTGACGGAAGAAGACTGGGAAACCATATACTCTTACGCATACAAAGGGTCAATGAATGTAGCGATACAAGAAAATGGCTACAAAATCATAACTAAATGGTATAGGACCCCATCACGATTACATACATTTTCTCCATCAATACCTGATGTATGTTGGAGATGTAAAAAAGCAGTAGGTTCCATGATACACATTTGGTGGGAGTGCGACTCCATCCAGACTTTCTGGAGGGAGGTCCACTCCATCATAGAACAAGTCTCCACATACACCTTGAACTTCACCCCTGCCCAGTATCTATTACATCATACCACACTTCCCAAACACGAGTACTTTAAAACCCTGGCCACGCATATGGTCAATGCAGCGAGACTCTGCATTCCAACCCATTGGAGAACAACAGACATACCCACAATTAGGGAATGGTTACAGAAAATATCCAAGATAGCCGAAATGGAAGAATTGATCCTTATAGCTCAATGGCGCATACAAAAATTTACAACCACTTGGGCCTGTTGGAACCACTTCAAAACGACGGATTATTATAAATCTTTATTCCCAACATAAAGTGCAATAATTCAGATCCCTCTCCATTACTGGATTCCACAGTATTCCCTCCTCCCATTGTGCGGGAAGGAAGAAGAAAAAGCATACAGTGGAAGAGCAGCCCTCACCCCCCCCCCCCCCCCCGCCCTCCCTCCCTGACTACCCCACTATCCCCTTTTCTAAAACTACACTTAATCATATTCTCCCGTTTCTCAATACTTAAGCCCCCTCTTTAAATACCACACACGGGAAGTTTTCTATGATCATCATGTCATAAGCTGACTAAAAGGGAAAATCATACAAACATCATAACTAACCATTCGGTACCAAATACGCCTTTAGAGACACTCTATCTTGCTAAACCAAGTCAAATGCTCTAAATGTTATTTAAATGAGTATCTCTATCTCAAAATCCAACTATACCGAATATAATTACAAGACTTTCTAAGGGACTAAATTACACTTGTTAAAAAAAATTTAAAACATAATGTTCAATTTTCCATGACTTAAGATGTAAAATTATGTTTTTGTTTTTTTTTTGTATGAAACATGGAAGCTTCTTTTCTTGTACATTATACATATGTAACACAGGTTGTAAAAGTTGTATGTACAATTGCTTGAATAAAATCTTTTATGGAAAAAAAAAAAAGAAGAGGTCAGCCTCATAGGTGGCTGAGAATTCAGTGTACAGTATAGGCAGGGCTGCTGTTAGAAATCACTGGGCCCCATACAGCCTACATGACGGGGTCCCCTTTCCCCTGCTGAAAGTGACTGAGATCATAGATTTATCGGTCCCTTTCTCTGTAGTCTCAGCTGCACAGATGAATGAATAGGAAGTGCTCCGAGGTTTCCTGCTCATTTACAAACTGAAGCATAGTAAACGCAGTTTACTATGCTTCAGTGATGAATGGACACAGGAGTGATTGTTACTGATCACTCACTGTGTTTATTCAGAAAAGGAAGGGGCCAATAAATTACATTTAACTGTGGTGGCTGGACCTCAATCAGTTAACCACTTGCCAACCAGCTGCCTTCATTATACTGCAGCAGGTCGGCCCAATCCCGCAAACCGTCGTACCTGTACGTCGGTCCCTTTAAGTGGGATAGCAGGCATGTGCCCGCTGCACTGCGGGGGTGCCGATGCTCATGACTGGCGGAAGTAAGTGGAATCCTCCCATCAGGATTGCAGACAGCAATAAAAATCCAACTGAGGCTGTAACCCTTTCTCCATTCTATCCGAAATCCATGAACTGTCTTGCTAGTTGTTCTGCTTTAATATCGTTAGATTTTTAACCACTTAAGGACCGGGCCTATTTTTCAAACTTGTTTACAAGTTAACAGCTTGCCGACCAGCCACTGCAGTAGTACTGGGGCAGCGTGGCTCGGCTGCGCAAATCGCTATTATGTTACGTCGATAACATAAACGGCCACTAGGGGGTGCATGTGCGCCGCCGGAGGCGCGCGCGCACGCCCCCCGCTCGCCCCCTGAGCTGACAGGCTCCCACGATCGCTCGGGGCACACGGAGAACCGGGAGCTGTGTGTGTAAACACACAGTTTCCAGTTCTCTGAGGGTTTAACTGACAGATCGTCTGTTCCTACAGAGTAGGAACAGCGATCTGTTAGTTTCCCTGCACAGTCCCATCCCCCTTCAGATAGAACACACTATAGGACACATATTAACCCCTTCCCTGCCCCCTAGTGGTTAACACCTTCACTGTCAGTGAAATTTTTACAATAATCAATGCTTTTTAATCGCACTGATCGCTGTATTAATGCCAATGGTCCCAAAAATGTGTCAAAATTGTCCGATGTGTCCGCCATAATGTCGCAGTCACAATAAAAAAAAATCGCTGATCGCCGCCATTACTAGTAAAAAAAAAAAAAGATTAATAAAAAGCCATAAAACTATCCCCTATTTTGTAGACGCTACAACTTTCGTGCAAACCAATCAATATAGGCTTATTGCAATTTTTTTTAACCAAAAATATGTAGAAGAATACGTATCGGCCTAAATTGAGGGAAAAAAAAGTTTTTTTATATATTTTTTGGGGATATTTATTATAGTAAAAAGTAAAAAATAATGCGTTTTTTTCAAAATTGTTTTTTTTTGTTTATAGCGCAAAAAATAAAAACCGCAGAGGTGATCAACTACCACCAAAAGAAAGCTCTATTTGTGGGGAAAAAAGTGTAAGGATATTTTAGCTTGCTGTCCACCATTTTAGCTATACAAATATGTATCCATTTTAGAATAATATGTATATGTGACGTCTATCAAAAGTTAGTTTCAAATTCTTGTAAATCATATGATTTCCCCGAAATGACGCATGAAGTCCTTTCTTGTTGACAGTTTCTGTATGAAGAAATTATGTTCTATTTTGGTTAGTTGTATGTCTGTAAATTTAGCATATGTTAATGAAGGGGTTGGACTTTTGTTGTGATGTCATGTTGGTTATATAAGTGAAAATAGGGAAGTAAAGGATTGGATCATTTTGAATTGCAAGCCTTGTGTGTGTCATAATTTCTTGTCGGAATGATCTCCAGATCTGAATGGGTTTTTGGGGAACACTCTAATCAGGATATCATACGAGGGTTCACTTGCTTTTAGAACATACATACACTCCCAACAGCTTGGTGTCAGAAGTGGGATTGGTGTCAAAATGTGGGGCGGTCATTATTTAAGTTGGGTGAGTCTGATTTAATTAATATTATTTCTCTTGCCGTGACTTTAGTTTAAAAGACCGTTTCCCTATATGGGATTAACAGAAGGTGTAGTGTTAAAGACATTTATGAACCTCGGTAGAATTCCGTTCGGGTGACGGAAGAAAGGACTCTGAGTTAGTCCAAAGGACTCTGAGTTAGTCCAAGGGGTTCTGAGAAACCCAAAGAGGGCTCTGAGTTAGTCCAAGGGGCTCTGAGATAGTCCAAAGGAACTCTGAGATAGTTCCAAAAAGAAGGACTCTGAGATAGTCCAAGGGGTTCTGAGAAACCCAAAGTAATATAATACAGTACTGTAAGAAGTTTTATAAAGATATCTGATGGAGTGTGCCAGAAAAACCCAAACCTCTTTGCTTGCCTTTCTTTCGCTTAGGAGATAAAATAAGTAGATAAAATAAGGTCATCTGTTTGTCTGTGTGGAATTTGTCAGGTGTCATAAGGTAAGATGACACCTTTCCACTGCATTGTATTGTCATTGTATTATAATGAAACATAGAGTGATGTTACAATATTTGGTGATGTATTGATGCTGACTTTTAATGATTTATATATAAATGCTTTGACTCTAAAGTATAAGATATATATATATATATATATAGTTGGCAGGATGATTCTGGCATTGATGCAGTGAGTAAAAATATTTTATTTGCCTTGCTGTAATCAGACGTTCAGTGTCATCTTAGGGAAAGTAAAAAAAAAAAAAAAAAAGTCTCAAAAGTGTCCTGATTGTATTACTGGTTTACACAAATTTGTGTTTCAAGTAGGATTGACAGTGCAGGGAGTAATGTCACTTATTGGAAGAGCAGGGGAGACTTATCAAGTCTGTCCCCGGTCTTTGAAGTATTGTGACATTAGGGACGGTTTTACCATTTAAAATATGGGTAGAGCGTTAATACTTAGCCCATACATTGTCCACGATAGGTTTAGCAGAGTCATGGGATGGTAAATTAAGGGTTAAATCTTACATACCACAACACAGAAGTTGAAAGCTGTAGAGGCTGCGCACGCCGTAGAGAGTCAGAATACAAAACACGTAGTTTTAAAACAAGCAGAAAGCACGGAGGAAAAAAAAGGAAGTAGCTACGCAGTTAGTTATATAAAGTTTTCCTTTCATTACACAAGACGCCGGATTTAACACTTAAGATGAAATGCACAGTCCTTTAAATACAGACTTATTAAAGTCTGTCTTGAACAAAAAAAAAAAAACATTGATTGAAAAAGACGCAGCAGGATGTTTTGACATCCCAAAACAAACACCAGTATCAACACATTATCAAAATGATTTCTTAGGAAATCAAAGGGGAAACTTTTACAAAAAAGGAAAGGGGGCAAGGACAAAGAGGGAGTTACATACAGAGAAAGAGGATTTCTTAAAGAAAGGAATATTAAGGGAAATTGTCTCGTCTTATAATACTCCCAGGAAAAAAAAGGCAAATGGTGACTATAGGTTTGTACAAGACCTAAGGGACATCAATAGCCTAGTCGTACCAATTGCCCAAGTAGTGCCTGATGTGCCATCAATACTTACCGCCATGCCATGCGATGCAGAGTATTTTACTGTGATTGATTTAAAGAATGTTTTTTTTCATCCCTGTAGACGAGGAGACATGGCCACTGTACTCCAAGTCACCCTTGGGCCCTGGACTGCCCCTCATGGTTCTGTACTGTTGCAGTATATTGGTGATTTTTTGATTTGTAGTTCTTCAGAGGAGGTCTGCCGAGCTGATAGCCTATCTTTATTGAAATGGTTACATGTATGTGGTTACAAAATGTTTAAGAAAAAGTTACAATGTTGTCAAAAGAAAAAAAACAGTTGAGTATTTGTGCTCACAAAAGGAGAAAGAAGAGTCAGTCATAAAAGAGCTGCGGCTCTGAATGGGTCTGCCCCGCCCACTTAATAGGAAGGACATGCTCACCTTCCTAGGTATGATTGGTTACTGCCGCCAATGGATACCTGACTGCTCTTTCAATGACAATATATTGAGACAAGCAATGTTTTTGAAGCAATGTCTCTGAAATGTCTGATACTGTAAAATGGTCTGATGAAATGTTAAATGTTTTTGCCATATTTTGCCATGTTGAAATGTATAATGGTTACCAGCCCGAGCCTCAGGCCTCCTTGAATATGGCAAAATGTTTCACTTGTTTGCCAGGGAAAATTGCAGAACCATGGCGGGAGTACTGGCCTAGGAATATAGTGGGAGACTGTGCCCTGTAGTTTTTTTCTCAAAGATGGTCCCGGTGCGCTCTAGCGTCCTGTACAATGGTGGTTGAGATGGTCACTTCTTTCACTCTGGGACACGACACCACACTTCACATCACTTACAATGTGTCAATCTTGTTGAAAAATGTACATACACAGCACATGTCTGCTCAGAGGTTGAGCGGATATGAGGTGATTTTGCTGTCCAATCCAAAAATTGCACATCAAATATGCTTCTCCCACTGCAGGCCCAGCACCATTTTAAACGCCCTTTTAGGATTAAAAAGGAGAACAGGATGAGGTTGTGCCATAACATGACTGCATAAACCTCATTCACCAAGACACATCACCCAGGTCTGATTTATCTTCCACAGCACTACCAGACACACAGAATGTTTTTGTGGATGGTTCTTGCTCTAGGCTATAGTACACTGCAGAGCATACACAGGCCAATAGACAGAGATAGTCAGGGGAAATGAGCAGGTCTGGCTGACCCTGCTGCTAAATAAGCTGCTATCTCACAGACAGCAGACATCCAAATTGTTATGCTGATACCTGACCTATCCCCTTTTGAAAAGTCACTTGCAGATCCCCAGGATTATGCATCGAATTATGAGTTAAGGGACTGGAATGGAAAGGATGTGTAGATGTGGACATGTTCTCAAATGGTCCAGCTTTTATAGCCAGGGTCTGCCAGGACTTTGTAAAAACTCTCAAGATAGAATGGAAGTTTCACATTCCCTATCGCCCTCCAAGTTCAGGAATAGTAGAAAGGATGAATAGAACAATAAAAGACAAGATAAGAAAGGCCACAGGAGGAACCTTTGCCAATTGGAGAAAGGTCCTCCCAGCAGTCCAGGCAGAAATACGTTTTTTTTGAAGTTTTGATGAGTAGATTTTTCCCCACCCCATAGGCCAGAGCACCTTTAATGGTAGAAAAGGGAGATTTAGACTTAATACAGGAAGAATATGTAAGAAAACTGGTTGAAATATTGGATACAGTCAAAGAAATGTTGCTCGCACCTCTCTTTTTTCTTCACAGGAAGCTACTCACCTCTTCAAGGAGGGAGACACCATGGTGGTCCAACAGCTGAACAGAAATAAGAAGCAAGAGTATCCCTTTGGATCTCCTACTATGGTGATTGCAGTGATCAGAACGGCTATCCTGGTGGAAAACTGCTAGTCCGGGATCCATGCCAGCCGAGTGAAAAAGGTTGCCCAAAGCCCCAAGAGTAGGAAGGAGATCCTTAATACAGGAGGCCCTCAAGCAGAAGTCCAAGCAGATGAAGGAAGAGTTCCTGGAAAAGCAGGTCCGGCCAGAGAAGATGACCTCGCTTATTTCACTATAGACTTCTGGCAAAACATTTTGCTTCCTGTTCATGATCACCCTGATGGTGTTCCCACCCACTTGGATCTTCACTAACTGTATCTACCACCCTGAAGATTTGGGTGCCATTAAAAGTATTTCTGGAAACACACATACATAGGAGAACATTACAGTGATACAAGTTAGAAACAAGAGAGACATTGAGGATAATTTTGCTGATAAAATGCTTTTGCTAAAATTTAAATATGCTTATGTTCAGAAATCAGGATTCCAGAAATGTTGGATTTGTGGCAAATTGCACCTTAGCACTGTTAGGATACCCCTAATGGCTATACCTTTAAATATTACTCCCCTTTTAAAGGGAAAGATTCCCCTTGACCTTTTGAATGTCAGCAGAAGAACTAATGACACCATTTCCTTTCACATCATCAAATAGAAGTCATAATCCTACCTGGTGTTTCAATTTAGGGAATTCTACTAGAAATGCTCATATCTGTAGTCAATCGGTTTTGAATATTTCTAATTGCTATGCCCCTAGTGGGAAGTTTTGTTCTTTATATTAAACACACCACGATGAGGTCAGAGTACGGGCTGTTTTTGAAAAGACTCTTGCCTCTGAAGATGAAAGTAGTAAACCTGTACAGCATTTGTTTCAGGTTTTAGCAATAGTTACAGCAGTAGATCAAGAGACTGCTGTGAATACGCCCTTCTCGTTTGGTAACCACACTTATGTTTGTTGTGGAAAGACTTGTTATCCCTGGATTCCACAAGAGGTCCAAGGCTGGTGTTACCTGGCCTCACTGGTGCATATAATGGGGGTGATAGGTGATAGTGATGGGAGTCATTTACTTGAGGCTAGTATACACCCCAGGTATCCATTAAAACATCGTAACAAGAGAGAGTTATTCCTTGAAAAGGATATGGCCTGGGCATGGTTCCCTTCCTGGGCAGGATGGGGAATAGATTTGATGAAAAGGTTGAATAATTATTTAGGAATTATTGATGAGATAATGGAAAAGAACTCTGATGACATTTCTAAACTTAATGTTGAAACTAGGGCTATTAGAAAACAACTAGAATTGCATGACTTAGCCATTGAAAGCATGAATTTAGCCCTTACAGGATTATGTGAAATGACTGAGGATTATGAATGTTGTACTTGGATACACAATACACACAATACCAGTGTAGAGGTACCAGATTATTATGATGTGATAGCTCAGCATAGAAAAGAGGTGGCCAAGCTGCAACAAGAGGCTCGCAACATAGCCCAGACCTGGAGTCCTTTTGGAAATGTTGATTTTGGATTTGGAGGGATATTCTCTTGGATAAGGGATATTGCCGTCATTTTAATTATTGTCGTGTTCTTTTTCCTTTTCCTTTATCTTGTGTACAAGCTTATTATGTGCCTTATTAATAGAGCCACTCGCATTTCAGATCCCTCATCTCCCAATAAAACTTATCTCAGTATGTATCATCAGAAGCAAGCTGAGAATATCGCCATGATAAGGAAGTGAGATCATACATATATATATACATGTGTGATCAAAGAGGGGATTGTAAGGATATTTTAGCTTGCTGTCCACCATTTTAGCTATAAAAATATGTATCCATTTTAGAATAATATGTATATGTGACGTCTATCAAAAGTTAGTTTCAAATTCTTGTAAATCATATGATTTCCCCGAAATGACGCATGAAGTCCTTTCTTGTTGACAGTTTCTGTATGAAGAAATTATGTTCTATTTTGGTTAGTTGTATGTCTGTAAATTTAGCATATGTTAATGAAGGGGTTGGACTTTTATTGTGATGTCATGTTGGTTATATAAGTGAAAATAGGGAAGTAAAGGATTGGATCATTTTGAATTGCATGCCTTGTGTGTGTCATAATTTCTTGTCGGAATGATCTCCAGATCTGAATGGGTTTTTGGGGAACACTCTAATCAGGATATCATACGAGGGTTCACTTGCTTTTAGAACATACATACACTCCCAACAAAAAGGACGTCCATTTTGTTTAGAAGCCACGTCGCATGACCGCGCAATTGTCAGTTAAAGCGACACAGTGCCGAATCGCAAAAAGTGCTCTGGTCTTTGGCCAGCCAAATGGTCCGGGGCTTAAGCAGTTAAAATCAGTTTTTTTTAATTACTTAGAACCCCAAACATTATTTTTTTTCTAACACCATAGAGAATAAAATGGCGGTCGGTGCAAAACTTTCTGTCACACCGTATTTGCACAGCGGTCTTACAAGCGCACTTTTTTTGGAAAAAATTATTTTTTGAATAGAAAAATACGACAACAGTAAAGTTATCCCAATTTTTTTTAATATTGTGAAAGATGATGTTAAGCCAAGTAAATTGATACCCAACATGTCATGGTTCAAAATTGCACCCGCTCATAGAATGGCGACAAACTTTTACCCTTAAAAATCTCCATAGGTGACGTTTAATTTTTTTTACAGGTTGCATGCTTTGAGTTACAGAGGAGGTCTAGGGCTAGAATTATTGCTCTCGCTCGAATGATCGTGGCGATGCCTCACATGTATGATTTGAGCACCAATTCTCATATGCGGGCGCTACTCATGTATGCGTTCACTTCTGAACGCAAGCTCGGCGGGATGGGGCGCGTTAAATTTTTCTTATTTTACCTTTTTTTTTTACACTGTTCTTTAAAAAAAAAAAAAAAATATGGTGTCACTTTTATTCCTATTACAAGGAATGTAAACCTTGTAATAGAAAAAAAGCATGACAGGACCTCTTAAATATGAGATCTGGGTTCAAAAAGACCTTAGATCTCATATTTACACTAAGATGCAAAAAAAAAAAAAAAATTGTCGTTTGAAATTTTTTTTTTTTTAAATGTCTCATTGAGAGCTATGGGCGGAAGTGACGTTTTGACGTTGCTTCCACCCTGCAATGGTATGGAGCCGGGTGGGGGGCCCATCTTCCCCTCACTCAGCTCCATACCACAGAGGGGACAGGATCCAATCACCTTCGCTACTGCCGGTGACTCCGGTAAGTGGCTGAGAGCACCGGAGCACGGTGGGAGGGGGGGGGCCCTCTCCCGCCGCCAATAAAAGCAATCTTGTGGCGAATCCACCGCAAAAGAAGATACCGGGGTTATGCCAGCTAGCTGCTGCCATAACAACGATATCTCTCTTCAAGGTTCCGACGTATAATGACGTAAGTAGTTAAAGCATGTTTACAAAGAGTTACTAATTAGACAGTATTTGGAAAAGTAAAGATCTTTAGGTCCCAAATACAGGAGGGGGGGGTAGAAATTCAGGAGCAGGTTTATTTGTGAAAACTATGCAGCTGCATAAGGCCCCCCTGGGACTTTTTTTTTTTAAATTCTGTTTATTAAATTTTATACATACAAACATACAAAAAACAGTGGAATGATCCGGCACAACACCGGCCATTCTTGGACCCACAAGGTCAACTTGAATCTAACTTTGGAACAACCTAACACAGGTACCTTCTTGCACCAAACTTCCCCCCCCCCTCCCCCCAACATCCCATACCACAGTTCACCACAATCAAGGAAAATTACTTCAATTTATTTTACCACTGGAGGACCATCTGAAATAAGAACATGTAAATCTATGTACGTGTGTTTTATGCTCTGCACCGTAATTGAAGATTAGCTAATTTATGATCCAAAGGACACAACTACCCGTAATTACCACCCCTCCTCATGTACTTGATTATATCAAAATCCCATGACTATTGCTTTACCGCATAAAAGACCTAGGGCAGAACTAACCAGCCGTTACTTCCGATCCAAACCAGGCCTGCCAAGCCTTATCAAACTTTTTTCCGCACCCTCTAGATTGGTACGTTGCCTTATAATAGGGCATCATGGAATTCACCAGCCCCTTCCAAAATGGAACACTCGGGGGAGCGGAACTCTTCCATTTCAATAATATGGCTTTTCTTCCATAGAAGAATAGAATGTTCAGTAACGTTCTAAGAGCTCTGGACGGAACCACCTCCTCCACTAGGCCCAACAAACATACCCTAATGGATAATGGAATAGGTATTTTTAAAATTTCTTCTATACATTTTATTACTCCTTCCCAAAAAGTCATGATGTGTGGGCAATCCCAGAAAATATGTTTGGCATCTGCCGGTGAAAAGTCACGCCTCCAACAAGCCGAAGAGACTGATGGGTAGATTACTGCCAATCTGGCTGGTGTAAAATAAATTTCTATGTAAAAATTTAAAATGAATGAGTCTGTCTCTCGCAGAGACTAAATGTTTAAAGGGGTGCACCCATACGTCATCCCAGTCCTCCCCATCCATATCACCTCACTCTCCCAACGCTCTCTGCATTTAGCCATTGCTGCCGGACTATTCTTAAACAGTTCTTTATATGTGACTGACAAAGTTTTAGGGAGGTCTTCTACCATAAGCATGTCTTCTAAAGCCGATGGAATGGACTCAACCGCCCTCTCTCTAAATTGGGCCTGAAACGCGTGTCAAAGCTGTATGAACCTGAAGAAATATGAGTTAGGGAGGTCATGCTTAGTCTTCAGCTGGTCAAAAGTCAGAAGTATGCCATCTTGGGTGATGTCCTTTAGTAATTTAATTCCCTTGACCACCCACACCATGGGGTCCTGAAAGGAGTAGAAGTGAGACAACTTGGGATTCCCCCACAAGGGAGTCTGAGGTGAGAAACCCAAGTAGCTCGGACACGCCAACACCACTGCCTCCCCCCAAGCCTTAAGAGTGGCCTTCATGGCCAAAGTCAAAGGAAGTTCCGATCCAACCCCCCTATGAATGGCCAAACGGAGGGTCTCATATGACCCCAATTGAGCCGCCTCCACCACAGTTGCTGAATCTCCGTCATCACATGTCAACCATTTATGGACAAACACCAACTGACCAGCTAGGTAATATTTCTTCCAGTCAGGCAGGGCCAAACCCCCCCGCCCCCAAGGCTCCTGCAGCACCTTAAGTCCTATGCTTGGTTGTTTGGGGGCCCTTATGAATGAACTGGTAATGCCCTCTAGTTTTTTAAAAAAAAGGATTTGGGAGGCCGTACCAGAGCGTGTCTCAAGAAATAAAGTATAACTGGAAGAATTTTCATTTTGAGTAAACTTATCCTCCCTATCAGTGACAGAGGAAGCCTTTGCCAGGCCTGCGCCCTCTACTTAAAAAAGGACAATAAAGGCAGTAGATTAAGAGTCACATAATCAGCACTGTCCGCTGTAATTTTAACTCCTAAATATGTAATGGAAGAAACCCACTTCAGCGGCAGACTTTGGTCAGCCTCTTTACTGGCCCTAGTATCTAATGGCAAAATGGAGGATTTGCTCCAATTCACCTGAAGACCTGAAAAAACTGTGAAATCATTGAAAATTTTTAGAACCGCCTGCAATGATGATCTAGGATCCTCCAGAAACAAGAGCATGTCATCCGCATATAATTCTAGACATTCCTTAATGGACCCCACTCTAATCGCCCTGACATCACTGGACATTCTAAGTGCTACTGCTAAGAGTTCCATCATAAGCGCAAATAAAAATGGGGATAGAGGGCACCCCTGCCCACCGAGAAGAAGGGGGAAACATCCTGACCCAATCTAATTGCTACTCTAGGGTTGCAATATAACAATGTTATCCACCTCCTAAACGTACTGCCGAACCCCATCATCTCCAGCACCCGGAGCATATACGACCAATCAATTGAGTCGAACGCCTTTTCTATGTCGATCGAAACAATAATTCTGGTTCCATCCTCAGACCCCGGTAACTGGAGGTGGGTATACAACCTTCTTAAATTAGTGTCAGTGGATTTACCGGGCATGGTCAATATTGACCAGGGAGGCGATCACCCCGACCAGTCTGTTGCCCAATACCTTCGTCAGGATCTTCAGGTCCGTGTTTAAGAGGGAGATAGGCCTGTATGAAGAACAATCTAACGGATCTTTACCCGGTTTCAGTAATAGTACCATATAGGCATCCAGCATAGAGGCCAGAAGACTGTTCATTTCTAAACATTTGGCCAAAAGGGTATTCAGTCTGGGGGCTAGTTCGTCAACATAGTTTTTATAAAAATCCGCAGGAAGGCCATCCGGTCCCGGAGCCTTACAAGGTGGGAAGTCAAAAATAGCTGCAGTTATCTCTTTGATGGTGATTTTACTATCTAGTGCCACCCGGTCAGTCTCAGATAAACTCGGGAGGGTCAGCTTATCCAAAAGAGCATTTAATTCTGCCTGATCATACCTCGGTTTAGGAGCATATAACTCAGAAAAGTATTCTCTAAATTCATCCAGTATACCTAAGGGGTCAGTGATCATAGTGCCATCCCGCCCTCTAACTACTGGGATGTTAGTTATTTGATTATCAACTGCCACCAGTCTTGCCAACAACTTCCCATTTTTGTCACCTTCTGCAAACACTAAGTTCGCCCTGTGACCCAACTCGGTATGAGCCAGGTCCGAGAAATGCAGGGAGAGAAGACGCCTAGGGCCTCCATCAGAGACAAATAAGTAGACTCAGAAGGACTGCCAGCATGTCTCTCTGCACATTCCTTCTCATCTTCCTGTAATCTGGCAACCTCAGCATTATGAGCCACCCTTTCAGCTTTTATCGCAGAAATACATTCTCCCCTTATCACTGCCTTAAATGCATCCCAAACCACCGGAGGATCCGCTGTATTCTCATTAGCTGTCCAGTACGAGGCGATAGACTCCTGTAAGCGTGAAGATACCGTATTTATCGGCGTATAACACGCACTTTTTTCCCCTTAAAATCAGGGGAAAATCGCGGGGGCGTGTTATACGCCGATCCCCTGCGATCCTGAGCTTCAAAATCGCCAACCGCGATTTGAAAATGGCGCCGCCAGCGCCGAAATACACAGAGCCGGTCCTCGGCTCTTCTCGGCCACTTTCGGCTTCACTCGAGCGCCGCCCGAACCTAGCCGCGTGTACTCGGCTAGGTTCGGATAGCTCCGCTCACAGTCACGCCCATCCCGGGCGGGACTACGTGTGGAGCCGAAAGGGAACGAGAGCCGCCGAGAAGAGCCGAGGACCGGCTCTGTGTATTTCGGTGCCGGCGGCGCCATTTTCAAATCGCGGTCAGCGATTTCGAAGCTCAGGATCGCAGGGGATCACAGGATCGCGGCACCATTTTCAAACTGCGAGCTGCAAGGCTGCACTGGGGCAAGGCTGCACTGGGGCAAGGCTGCACTGGGATAAGGCTGCAATGGACACTGGGGAAGGCTGCACTGACAAGGCTGCACTGACATGGCTGCACTGACATGGCTGCACTGGGGCAAGACTGCACTGAGAAGGCTGCAATGATGGGCATTTAAATGTAAGGTTTTTTTCCCTTAAACTTCCCTCCTAAAAGTTTTTTTTCCTTAAAATTCCCTCCTAAACTTGGGGTGCGTGTTATACGCCGATAAATACGGTACCTGCTCATTTTGCATCCATCCTGGGGACAGCCGCCAACCCCCAGCCCCCCTTCCAGCTGACAGACTGAGGTCAAGGGACAGAGGGCAATGATCAGATAAACCCCCTGCCAGGTAGGCTATGTCCTTTACAAATGGTAACAAGGCTTTGTTCCCAAACGCCATGTCTATCCTGGCCGACGAGCGGTGGGTCAGTGAGACATGAGAATAGGCTCTGCGAGATGGATTTCTAGCCTGCCACAGCTCTGTCAACCCAGTCACTGCGGCCCAGGATATAAGATCACCAGAACCCACTCTCCCTGGATTGGAGGAGTCTAACGCATCCAAAATGGCGTTGAAATCACCCATCAATATAAGAGGGAGGTGAGCAAAGGGAGCCAATCTGGTAAATAAATTATATAAAATTTGGACATTTACAGGAGGAGGCAGGTATACATTCACTAGTAACATTTTGTAGTGATAAACATCCAATAGGTCAGCTACATATCTACCCCCTGGATCCGAGAACACCTGATGTATAGTACATGGCAGGGCCTTGCTGATAAGAATTGAAACGCCTCTGGCAAACGTGGAAAAAGTCGCATGAAAAAATTTTTGGACCCAGGGTCTGCGCATAGCCAGGACCCTACTACCATCTAGATGGGTCTCTTGCAGGAAGGTGATATGCGGCTTGGGCTGTTTAAGGAACTGAAATATGGATGCTCTTTTATACTTGTTATTCAGTCCTCTCACATTCCAGGAGACAATTTTTGCAGACTTAGCCATTAACCCTTAAACCGAATATGAAGTAGCAGGAGCCTAAGTGCAGTGCCTTGATCATTCTGCAAGTATTTTCGGATACACCATACCCAAACCACATACAAATTATACATATTCCCCCTTGTGAGTGGTGAACTGTGGTATAACTATCCCCTTCTGCCATTATACCAGAACCGATAAAAAGAAAAAACACAACAACCACTGGTATGTGGCTTAGTCCCAAAAAAACTCCCAAAAAGGGGAGAACAAAAAAAAAATCTGGAAGCCCGTGTGCCGAACTGTTTAGCAAGTGTAGAAGACTTCTTGTGTCTTCATGGAGCCCCGTGGGATACGGATCAAGGAGCCCAGTTCCGCTCATACAATGCTTTAAAGCCGTAATGAGTGAGAGTTTATTTAAAGCTTATATAACCGCCTAAGTGCATACAATCTTCTTTGCGCCAGATTTGGGAAAACATGAAAAAAAATTAAGAAATAAGAGAAAACAAATATGAAATAAAGGCGTTGATTCACGTCAACCCAGGGTTTCCAGCCACTCCGAGACATCCGAGGGGGCCTCAAAAAATTTCACAGAGCCCCAGTGTTCCACTCGGAGCTTACAGGGGTACAGCATACTATACTTAAGCCCCTTTTCCCGTAGCCTCTTTCGGACCTCCACAAACGTGCGACGGCGCCTCTGTAGCTCCGGGGAAAAATCCGGAAAGAAATGCAGAGTGGTATTTTCAAACCGGAGCTGTGGTTTCTTCCGGGCTTCAGCAAGGATGAGATCCCTGTCTCGGTAGTTGAGAAACCAAACCAGGAATGGTCTGGGAAAAGCGCCCTGTGGTCTCGGGCCCGTTGGGACCCTGTGAGCACGCTCCACAATGTACGTTGAGGAGACTTGCTGCAAGTCCAGGATATCTTTAAAGAAGTTTTCAGCAAAGCTGGCTGGTTGTGAGCCCTCTGCGCCCTCAGGAAGACCCACCACGCGCACATTATTCCACCACATTTTCGGCATCTTCGGACCACGCCATCAGAGTCTTTACTGTGCGCTGCAGGTCAGCAACATTCCGCGAGGTAGTAGCCGTATTATCTTCTAAGTCTGAAATGCGGTTCTCTGCGGCAGTGACTCGGCCTCTAAACTTGTCCATGTCTTGTCGAATAAGGCCACACTCCATGGCCAATAGCTGCAGTGGAGTCGGTAGCTTCTACCTGCCCCGCACCCGAGTGCCGCGGCTGGTCTCCAACGCCGTGCTCCATATCTCCGAGAAGCTGCAGCGCCGTCAACATGGCCGCGATTCTGTCTGCACCTGAGGACCGACCTAACCCCGCACGTGTCCCTGCCGGACTCTGTATCTTAGGAGGTGGCTGTTTCTTTGTTGATCTTCTGGATGGCATCTAATGGACAGACAACAAAGCAAGCAGTGCAGGAGATTTGTACAGAAAGCCGGGTTAGAATCAGAATGGTGCAGGGCCCCTGGATTTTGTGGTCTGGTCTCACAAGCAGCCTCTGTCAACTATTATGGCTTTTAAGCTGATGGTATAGCCAGGGACAGCAGCATCTATGATCCGGATTGCAGGCCACGGCGACCACGGCGCTCCTCCGCGGGTCGGCGGCACAGGAAAGTACGGTGCGTGGCAGGCTTTACTAGGCCGCACTAGGCCGCGGCCTCCACAGGCGGATCACATCGGCCCCACAGACTCCCGGACCCCGCCGGACACACAGGAGGGTTTACTGGATGATGGTGGAGGTCCCTTACCTCATTCCCAGGCCAGCTGCAGCACTGCACAGGAGGATAGAGGCCGGATTGATGGCCGCGGACCTGTAAGAATCCCCGTCTATCCGGCCGGATCACTGTAAGGAAAATGGCTGCACTTTGGTTCACTTGGTTCACTATATATATATTTTTGACAATAGGCCTGAACATTTTTTTTGTTATACAAGATAGGTGAAACGCTTTTTTATGCAAGGCTTTGACAATGTTTAAGTGGAAATTTTATTGAGTGAGCTGTCTGCAAAATAGAAACTTGCGGTGGCAGATTCTTTAGAACATGTACGGGAATAAGTTAGAACATCCCACCGCAAGTCTGGGCCTAATGCCAAAAGGCACCTTATCGAAAGTATCTTTAAAGGTTATTTCTACATTACTCCCTTTTCTCGGAATTAAGCTAAGATAAATATATTTTGATAAGGAAACTTTGGGTATTTTTTTGTTAGGTACTTTTTAAGCACGTCATTTAGCAGAAATATCATTGTCTTTACATATATGTCATATACCATGTAACTTGTGATACTTGTACTCTTGTGATTGGATAAGCTAAGGGACCGCTCCTTGGTTTGCCCCTAATGATGTATAATGAATTGTTACCATATATAACAGGTGAGAAAAATATAAAGACATATTATCGATATCCAACGCATTGTGTGGTGTCGTTTATATCACTCCAATCGATTGAAGAGGCCTTCTTGGTGTCTGAGTTCAGCTCGAGCTCAAGGAAAAGGTTTGAGGGCGCACTTGACCAGTTGACCAGTTGACCCATAACCTCTCAGATGGTACCAGAAGTGGGGTATATATTCTGAAGTCCGGTGGTCAAGTCAGAGCCAAAAGAGTTTTGGCCAAAGCCAAAAGGTAAGGTCTCTTTAAATTTCTTTTGCAAGGTGGTTTTCTTGTGCTTGACCGGACTTCAGAATATGTAAGGTCGGATCTGGTAAGGTCAAGTAGCTCGTCAAAATATAATAGGAAAGTTATTGTATAAGTGTCCCCGCTAGGTTGGCCAGGACTGGTAGAATATTGTGAATATTTTACTAAGAAATAGGACTGGAAATCAAGAACATCTATGTTGTATTATGTTGTATTGAGTTATGTCTGATAAACTTAAGGTGGCCACCAAAAGTGAGAGGTTTCACGCAGGACGCTGCGATAATTGTAGTCTTGGATTGTTGTTTGTGTATGAAGGATCTAAGGCAATCTTGAAAGCAACTTGCCCAGGTGGTTACGTTCATAGAATTGGAAAGGGACCTTATTTTGAAGGAGGAGATCCAAAGGTTTGGACTCTGAGGTTTAACATTCATAATCAGGTTGCTTTAAGACCAAATCTGACAGTAGGTGGTGTCAGAAGTCTAATTGAACATTTCTTTAAGCAATCTTATACTGTTTGTCCTAATTCATTGTTGGTCTGTGATCAGAGAGATTTGTATAAATAATGGGAAATCAATTGGAAAAGGCAAGTTCTGGTGGTAAGTCAGAACAACCCACCCCAATTGATTTCGTGTCTGGAAACTGTGGAAAATATTATACTGATCCATTTTGGGCACATGTACTAAAACGGGCACATAGTCTGCAAATTTCAGGATTAACTCCCTATGGCCCTTGTAGCCAGAATGATTGGGAAGAAGTTACTAAAATGTGTGGGCAACACAAACAAGTATAATTATCCACCGTTTCCTTCTAAAAATGATTATATGAAAGAGTGTTATAAAATATGGTCTAATGCACTGAAGGACTATAAAAAGAAATTTCCACAGACTATATACAAAAACCCCTTATGTGTTCCCACGGCACCTGATCCACCTGTAGACGCTCCAAAGTCTTGTAATCCTTTTTATGACTCCTATTCCGCCCCACCTCCTTATGTGTTTCCCAAAATTGACCAACCCAAGGAGGAACCTAATAAACCTGAAACCCCCAGAGAAGCAATTGACCCAGAGAACGCTGAAACCCCCACCCACAAAGACACCCCCATAGAAACAATTAAACTAGTGAATTATGAGACCCCCATAGAAACAAATAAAACAGATAAACAGAAAAAGAAATTATATCCCTCCCTAGAACTAACATTAGGGGGGTTACTAGCGATAGCAGAGGACAAGGGTACTCATTGGTTAGAAGCACAAGAAAATAAGAGACTAGCAATTAAAGAATATGTTAAAGCCATGGATAAACTATCCGAAACAGTAGACAAACACCTAGAAATAGCTAGAACAAAGGTAGAAGATAAGAAACAAAGAAAGAACAGAAAGAACAGAATAAGTGAATTAATAAAAGACTCAGAGAAGATATTACGGGAAATAGACACAGAAGGTCAAATGGTTACTCGAGCGGCAAGACAGAAATTTCAGGAGGTAATGAGAAAACGTGGGGCAGAAGGGAGTGACAGTGATTTGGCAAAAGCATTAGAGTCTTCGGAGGACGAGGACAGTCATACATCAAAACCATTAAAAGTCACAGAAACACAACAAGCACTCGAGGAAGCAGACACGCCATCGTCCTCCACTAGTGCCCTTCTAGCTGAGTCTTTGACCCAAACCCCCGAAAATAGTGGTATGTTTCCACTCATCACCATGGGCAATACTCAAGTACAGATTCCTCTTCCCTTAGGAACAATTAAAGAAATAAAAGACACATGTCCCAAGCCCAGTAAGGACTCTAGACAGGCAGTCAATTTTTTAAAACGATATTGTTTAGGGGGTAGAATGTCTTCCGAAGATCTACAAATTATAATCAATGCCGTAGACCCTGACAGTACAGCAGAAATAAAAATAGAGGACTGGGTGGAAAGCAGTAACTTATACCAAACAGGAGAGGATTGGGAACAATTTTGGGCATTACTGTTGGCTGCCTGGAGGAAGGCTTATAGACCTGAAACGCCAATCAATGATCTAATCTCGTGTAAACAGTTGCCGGGGGAATCGTTCCATTCCTTTGTCATACGATTGTATAAGATTTATACATCCTGTGGAATAGAAAGTGATCCTTTATTTGTCAGTACGGTAATGAACAATGGGGATCCCAAGTCGGCCCAAATTATAAAACTAGTAAATACTAAATGGGGGACACAGACAGCAAAAACATTTATGGAAGACATACAAACAAGGGCAGCATCTGGTGTCTTTAATTCAAAAGGGGGACTTTTTACTATAGTAGAAGACTCTGGAACAAAACAAGACACCACACAAGAGATCACACCAATATGTACTTCCCTCCCAATGCCCGCCTATGCATACAGACAACACTACCACAACAGAGATACTATTCAACAGACTGACCAGGGTTGCTTCAATTGTGGGGATCCATCACATTGGAAATCAGACTGTCCACATAGGAGAGGATACAGACCCAGACGCGGTAATGGCCCACCTCAGAGGGGACGGGGTAGAGGATACACTCCAGACAGAACACATAGTCAGACTAGACCAAATCCTAGAAATGACCAACCTAACAAAACAAACACCAATGCCCCACAGAGGGTCTAAATGAATTGGCCAGGTAACTCTGGACATTCAAACAATAACCCTTTTAGACAATAGGGATGCCCAGAGCAGCTTCCAGCCCTGGTACTTCACATGTTTTCAGATCATTGGAAAATCTTACCACAAGTGAACCTCAAAATAAAGGGTCAAGAGGTCACCATGTTACTCGATACAGGGGCCACCACGAGTTGCCTAAACAATGAGAAATTTTTATGTGAAGATTGTACGGAGGGTTGCTCTATAGGGATCAATGGAACTGATGTGGTACACAAAATCACACCTCTCCTAGAGGTCTGTGACTTGGAGAACAGAGTGTTAACCAAATCTAAGTTTGCAATACTACCACAATGTCCCCTATGCCTAATGGGCAGGGACCTAATGTAAAAATTGAAATATAACTTTCACAACAGAAGGAGGGATTGTTGCCAAATCCCCTCACTGTGATTTACAGATGCCAAAGACACAAGATTTTCTGTGTTACTTCATGTCAGTTCCCACATACTTAGAAACACATCCCATCTGGGCAAAGTCCAAAACTGATGTAGGACACATACCTTGTACACCATATGTACCCACCTTCAAACCAGACACGGTACCCACATTTCAGAAACAATACCCTTTGCCAAAAGAAAAGATCATGGGACTTCAGCCCATGATAGAAGAATACCTAAGATTAGGTATTCTAAGGCCTATAATTAGTCCATGGAATACACCAGTTAATCCAGTAAGGAAGGCTAATGGGGAATGGAGGATGGTGCAGGATCTAAGGGTAGTCAACAAAAGTATACAACCCTTACCCCCACTAGTGGCAGACATTACAGGGATATTCATCAATATTCCTGCACGATCCTCCTTATACACGGTACTAGACCTGTCAAATGCATTTTTCAGTATAGAAGTGCATGAGGACTTCCAAAACATTTTCTCTTTCACATGGTCCACCGAACAGGCCATTGGCCAGCAGCTAACCTGGACCAGGCTTCCGCAAGATTATGTGGACAGTCCGGCCGCCTTCTCAATGGTGCTTAAAGCCACCTTAGATGACTGGGTCCCCCCAATGAAATCCACACTCTTGCAGTATGTTGATGATCTACTGATATGTAGTGAAAGTAGGGCACAAGGTTGATTCCGAGAGTCTGATGTCGCACCTAGCACTCAAGGGCCATCTTGCGTCTAGAAAGAAGTTTCAGTGGGCCCAAGAGCAGGTAGAGTACCTGGGGTGCGTCATTGCAGAGGGAACACGGATGGTGTCTCCAAAACGGGTCGAAGCCCGCATTTGTCTCGGCCCACCAAAAGACAAAGCGTCACTATTGTCCTTCCTAGGTTCAATAGTATACTGCAGGCAGTGGATACCTGACTGTTCCTACTATGACTCTCTGCTAAGGCAGGCAACAACAGCACAGGCACCGAAACTGGTCACATACACCGCAGAAATGACTGAAGCCTTTCAAATTCTTTTGAAATCACTGGCCTCGGCTCCGGCCCCCGACTTGCCAAATTATGAAAAGCCCTATGCCCTATACTGTGTGGTCAGGGGCCATGCCTTTGCTGCAGTTTTAGCCCAAATGCATGGCACCCACTACCGCCCCATAGCCTACATCTCAAAAAAACTACCACTGACAGTACAAGGGATGCCAGCCTGCTTGCAAGCACTGGCAGCCTGTGCAATGACCGTAAAAGAAGCACAAAAGATCACTTTAGGGACTCCAACCACCCTATACACATCACACAGTGTCCTCCATTTGTTAAAAAACATGAACACCCAACACATGACTACGCAACGTTCATCAGGGTATGAAATCATTCTTACAAACACGCACAACTTAACTGTCAAAAGCTGTACCGAAGTAACACCGGCATTCAAACTCTTACACGCTTTACTAAAACTCCCAGTCACTCCCCAAGACTGCCATGACTGTACATAAAGAACTTCTCACTGTCACAGCACCTCGAAGAGATCTCACTGATATGCCTAATTCAGATTACCCTAACGTCTTTGTAGATGGTAGCTGCACACGTCCAGCAGACAATCAATACAAAACAGGCTATGCGGTGGTAATGCTGCCGGATCTCATTCTAGAAGATGGTTACCTTACTGGCGCAACCTCCGCACAACAGGCCGAGCTGTTTGCACTCACTAGGGCATGTCTAATACACAAAGGAAAAAAGGTAAACATTTACACAGACAGCAGGTACGCATTTGGAGTCACGCACGACTTCGGCATGATCTGGTTTAGGCGCGGATTCCGCACCGCAGATAACAAAAAATAAACAACAGTGGTTACGTGTATGACCTCATTAATGCAATACAACGGCCACATAAATTAAACATTGTCAAAATTAAGGGACATGCCACAGACGGACCCCTAGAGTCACAGGGAAACGCTCTAGCAGACAGAGTAGCAAAAGCTGCAGCAGAAAGACAGTCACAACCACATGACACAAAGCTCCTATTATTTCAGAATGACTTTAGCACCCCCTCGTTCCAACACACATCTGCACTCTTGCAAAAACAGGCATCCGCTGATGACCTGGACTACTGGAGCGATTCAGGTTTGACCAGAGACCCTACAGGTCTCTGGACAAACAAGGAGGGAATCATAGGGATACCTAGGGCAGCAGCGCCCCTATTGCTGTCTTATCTCCACGGCCCAGGACATATAGGACCTAGACCACTCTTAAAAAAGTATGAAGACTGTTTTAGCACACACAAGGCATATGAATTGGAACAACAGCTTGTCTCCTCCTGTCTAACCTGTGCTCAGAACAATGTTCAGGGCCCCCAACATGGGAAACACGGACATTTGCCACCACCATTAGGCCCGTTACAGGACTTACAGATAGACTTCACACACGTGCCCAGGCAGAGAGGTAATCTCAAATATTTGTGCGTGTTGGTGGACAAATTTTCAGCTTGGCCCGAGGCAATACCCGTTACCGGGGAAACCGCAGGCATTGCAGCCCGGTGTCTGATCAATCATTGGATCAGTCGATACGGACTTCCTGCCACCATATACTCTGATCAAGGCCCGGCATTTACCTCAAAACTGGTGAAAGAATTGACAAGGGTATTAGGGATACAGTGGAAGCTACACATCCCATACCACCCACAGAGTTCAGGGGTAGTGGAAAGAATGAATAGAACAATCAAAGACAAACTAAAAAAAGCTACTAACGGTACCATGAAGGACTGTCTAAAATACCTGCCAGGGGTCCTCTTCCAGATAAGAACCACCCCCCACAGCAGGACAGGCTTATCCCCATATGAAATACTAATGGGAAGGCCGGCCCAAAAGAAAGCAATTCAGGGAGAGGAGGTTAATCTTTATTCCTTACAGGAAGAGCATGTGAAACATCTGGTAAGTAGCCTTACTGAAAACTATGACAAGGTAGCTGTCACTTTTCCTCCTCTTTCCACAGAACCTACACACCCCTTCATACCCGGTGACAAAGTCTTGATAAAGCAGCTTGCAGCAAGGAAGGTACCAGGGCCCATCTACCAAGGACCATTTGAAGTACATAAAGCAACCCGAACTGCCATCCTCACAGACCAAGGACCACAATGGATCCACGCATCAAGGATAAAGAAAGCACCAAGCCTGGAAGCAAGCCAAGGACCACGAAAGAAAAAGAAACCAAGCCTAGAAGCAAGCCAAGGACCACAAAAGAAAGAGACATTGAACTCAAACCCCTGCCCAAGCCCTCTACTATCACCACCCGAAAGCCCCCCAATTCCCCCAAAGGCCCCCCAACCCTCCCCCAATCCCTAGAGACTTCAAGCAAACCCTCTGCAACACCCACCCCAGAGGACTCGGGAGCCCTAGAGACCTTAAGCAAACCCCCTGCAACACCCTCCCTAGAGGACTCTGGAGCCCCAGAGACCTTAGACCTAATGACATTCGAGTGGTAGATGTTCAGGTATTTCCCCCAGGTTCCCAAGACCCACCTGAACAACCCTGGAAATGTACCACTCAAATAATTTTAGTCTTTGCCGCCCTGATTACTCTTAAGATTATTCTGTTAACCACCTTTGTATGTTGGATGACTAATAGTTGTGATTTCCAGCTCCCCTCTAATTATACTAACCATACTCGTACCAAGCGAGGTTTTATGGGAAATTCTATCTATCCTTGCTGCACTCAGATAGCCGGACAGATGTCCAAAGCCCAATCTCAAGCCGTTACGGGGTATCATATTCAAAGGAGGGATGGGAATTGTCACATAGCAGCCATTGTCTTTACAGCCAAATATAAGGGAGTAGAAAGAACTTGGTGTATGAATCCCAATCATAAACCAAGTCAGAGCCTGGTGTCCAAGTTCAAAAAGGCCAAACTCAGAGACATAGGGATCAGCCAAGTTATTCAAAATAAGAGATCAAACTACGCTCCCTTTGCACCATTAAATGATACCAGTATGAAAAAGGCCCCCAAATCAGAATTCCAATTTCTAGAATCCAGAAGGGAACTCCTAAGACCAGACTTTAGAAGTATTAATAATGGGGCACAGCTAGATCCTGAAACCTATTCAGTACCAGACTCAATTCCTCATCATTTCATAATGATGCATGCTTTTGCAAGAAAGCAGAATTACTCAGAATGCTGGGTTTGTTCCCATATGGGAACTGGCCGACACTCAGTTCCGATGGTTGGAAGGCCAGTGACCCTAGAACAGCTGCTAAACATCACTCAACCCATTCCCCCTGAGAGCATCACAACCAATAGTAAACCCCTTCTCTTTACAGGGTACACAAGGAGTCCACAATTTTGTTTTCTTAATGGAGCAGGTAAAGACTTGTATAATGGTAGATTTTGCAGAGACACAGTAGTAAATTTCACTCTGGTGGATTTGGGGCTCATAGCCAATGGGACATTAGATATAGAGGGACTTCTCACACACAACATAACAGACCCTGATGAACGCATTGAGAACATGTCCTCCTACAGTATTTCAAATTGTATGAAAGGGAATAGCTCGGTCACAGAATCTTGGCTCATCAGCACACATATGAATAGTTCATGGATGGAGGAGCGGGAGGATGAGGCACCCTCCATAGGGGACTGGATGTACCTAGTGGGATTAAGGTTCAACCTACATTCATCTGGGGATGTACCCGCCCCTCATATGCCCCACGGATGGATGGTGTGCTGCGGTCTTTGGTGCCACACTACCATCCCATACCCCCTCGATAGAAAGACCTCAGGATGGTGCACCCTGGTAGAAATGATCCCTTTCATGGGTGCTACTCCAGGGGACTCCCCTGTTGAGATGATACCAGCACATGGTCATTTAGAGTTCGGGAGGCACAAAAGAGAGGTCACAACCTGGTGGGACAAGGTATTGGCTTCCATGGGAGGGGCGGGCATGTACAATGCACTAACAAAGGTAGATGAGTTTGGGGAACTAGTAGATTCCTGGATGAATAAAACATCAGCTGATGTGGGCTTCATCAATGAGGAATTGAGGAAAATCCTGTTTGAACAAGAAATAATCAAGCAGCGTCAAGAGAGGATGATGATGGTACTGACAGGGCTATGTGATGTGACAGGGGATAAAAGCCTATGTTGCACAGATATGAACAACTTAACCAAACCCAGTGAAGATTTAGAGGTACCAGATTATTATGATATCATTAAAGGACACCAGGAGGAAAGAGCAAAGTTGCAGACACAAATGAGGAGATTGGGAGACTCTTGGAACCCACTCTCAGGAATTGGTTGGTGGTTCGGATCATTTTGGGATAGTGTAATGGGTTTCTTTAAAAAGGCAGGCATGATACTGATCATGATAGTACTCCTGGGTATCGCCATTTATGCCACTATTAAATTCCTATTCTACATTACTAGTAAAGTCCCTAACATTGCAGCAAAAATTAAACCGGACTCTGAGCTCAAGGAAACTATGGCCATGTTCTAAATTGACCCCCTCTACATTGAGCCAGAGGAAGCCACGGCTATGTTCTACACAGAACATACCTGGTACTCCAAACATTAGGAAATTAACGATCAGGGAGAATAAAATCCTCCCTGATCAAAGGGGGGATTGTAAGGAAAATGGCTGCACTTTGGTTCACTTGGTTCACTATATATATATATTTTTGATAATAGGCCTGAACATTTTTTTTGTTATACAAGATAGGTGAAACGCTTTTTTATGCAAGGCTTTGACAATGTTTAAGTGGAAATTTTATTGAGCGAGCTGTCTGCAAAATAGAAACTTGCGGTGGCAGATTCTTTAGAACATGTACGGGAATAAGTTAGAACATCCCACCGCAAGTCTGGGCCTAATGCCAAAAGGCACCTTATCGAAAGTATCTTTAAAGGTTATTTCTACATTACTCCCTTTTCTCGGAAATAAGCTAAGATAAATATATTTTGATAAGGAAACTTTGGGTATTTTTTTGTTAGGTACTTTTTAAGCACGTCATTTAGCAGAAATATCATTGTCTTTACATATATGTCATATACCATGTAACTTGTGATACTTGTACTCTTGTGATTGGATAAGCTAAGGGACCGCCCCTTGGTTTGCCCCTAATGATGTATAATGAATTGTTACCATATATAACAGGTGAGAAAAATATAAAGACATATTATCGATATCCAACGCATTGTGTGGTCTCGTTTATATCACTCCAATCGATTGAAGAGGCCTTCTTGGTGTCTGAGTTCAGCTCGAGCTCAAGGAAAAGGTTTGAGGGCGCACTTGACCAGTTGACCAGTTGACCCATAACCTCTCAATCACCGCCAATAAACCCCAGGCAACAGCGGAGGATGCAGAGGGACAGGTAAGTGCACAAAAAAAGTTGTAATAACGGCTATTGAGCGCGGATGGCTTCGGATAGGTGAAGGATTTATGGAGCTTCTCTCACACACGTCCTTCTCCACTCACATCCGGACACGCCCCCCCGCCCCCCTGGGACTTAGGGGCTCATCTATACTATCTATACATAGTACATTAAAGTTTGTGTTTGGGAAGTAAATAGATTGGGCACAAAGAGCCCATGTCCTTATCACTATCCTCATCCCCCTGGAATAAGTGCTAGCACCAGATTCTGCCATCACCGCCCATCCCCAGTTCTCCAGGAAAGGAACAGTTACTAAAGAACGGTAGGTTAACAAGGGGCAATTTCATGTTAAATGTAACTTCCCCGGGGCGTGGCCTGGACCGGCATGGTGTGAGGAGTGCAACAAGGTAGCTCCGCTTGAGGAAAGATCCGTCACCGCAAAATCCTACAAATTTAAGTGGCTTTTTTACCCCTACTAGGCTGGATATCCACCTCCACACATATCGCCACCATGTCGCCTCCAAAAAAAAATGGCAGAATCAATTGCTAAGCTCGACAAATACCGGCTTAAAGAGAAGGGGACTACAGGTGAAAATGGTGCCGATGCACCTTCCTCCTCTGAATCAGCGGCAGATGACACGGCCCGTGTGCTTGAGGCAATATCTGACTGCAAAAGCTCTCTAACCTGTAAGATTGAGGAAGTGAAGATCGATGTGTCCCTTATAAGACAGGACCTGCAAAAGCTAAGGGACCGTGTCCCTGAAACGGAGACCCGTACCAGCAGAGTGGAAGACGAAATGCCGCCATTACAGCATGCCACTGACCATCTACAACAGCAACTCCACACTATCCTTTCAAAACAGGACGACATGGAGAACCACCTGAGGCGCTGTAATCTCCGATTTGTAGGACTGCCGGAAGGTGCGGAGGGCACTGACCCTCCGGCATTTTTGGAAAACCTCCTCATTTCTACTTTTGGAAGACCGGAATTCTCAACATCATTTGTGGTAGAACGAGCGCACCGATTGGCGGCAAAAAGCCCACCGCAAGGTGCACCCCCCCGGACATTCATAGCGAAATTCTTGAATTTCAGAGACCGGGACGCCATCCTTCGTCTTACAAGGCTGAAAGGCAACATCCCCTTCAGAAATGTGGAAATTAAAGTGTTCCCGGATTTCTCAGCAGAGGTTCAGAAGAAACGAGCGCTCTTCATGGAAGCGAAGCGCCAACTCCGGATTCGACATTACACATACGCCATGTTATTTCCCGCCAGGCCGGAGGCGGTGTTTGCATGGATGGAAAACCGGGCTGCTCCTAATCGTCCACCTCTGGGTGAATAATACCGCAGGTTGACCCCCTAGCCATGGAAGTGAGGAAGCCATAAGTATTTTCCCTACATCGAATCTTCCCGAAGGACTACAGGATAAGGTACTTTTTCTTCTCACGGCACCCCTAAGCATTCTATGTTTACTCCCCCCCCCTCAAGCCCCGGATGGTAGGGGACGAGGACATTACACTGGAGACGCTATTTGCCCGACTAGACCACCGCACTATCCTCTGCAGCTCAGCGATGTGAGAATAGCAATTTGTGCTGTCCCCCTTAGCACGGCAGTGCTGAAGACACAGGACCCCTTTATTCTCCCCCCCCCCTTTTTTTTTTTTTCTCCCGATCAAGATCAAGCTGGCAGTCTCCAATATAAGATCTATGGCCTTCTCTCATCCCCTCCCCCTTTTCCCCTTTTTTCTTTTATTTTTTCTTCTGCCCCTGCCGTGCAATCCGTTTTCACCTCCCCAGATACTGTTTTATCCTACAAAATAATATTGCAACTGTCGAATACTAAAGTTACCCTCGGGTTATTTCCTACCAGGATGTCTAATGACCGGGCATGCATATTCTATTTTTTATGTTTTTATATCCTATGTTATTATCCGCTACGCCCGCTCCTAAAGGTTGCTCCCCTCGCACTATCGCTGGCTTTGCAGCGGAAGTTCGTCCCCTTAGCCGCGAGAGCTTTATTAGGCCCCGCTACTTCAATACAGTATTGCACTGTTAATGCACAAGCTAAGTTTCCCTGGCCTGTCTGGGAGCACGTTCCCTGGAGGAATGTATGCGGGGGATGTGACGTGCCCAGCCAGTCCAGTGCGTTTGTTCATGGTAATGTTTTGTTTAGTTTTAAGTTAATCGTTCTTATTATTTTATTCACACTGTATGAAATTCTGAAGTGGTATATTAATTACACAAGTGAATGTACTGACATGCGGGCCAATTATGCCCACTGGGTAATGGATTATGATGATATACTCTCCCAGCTTTGCAGTTCAAATACGCTCCAACATCGAGACAAGTTGTTGCAGAATGGGAGACCTACATATACACTACCCACAATGATATGTCGTCCATAAAATGTATAACGTGGAATGTCCGTGGCCTTAGAGCTAAACCTAAGAGGAATGCAGTTCTGACATATCTTAAGGCACAACAAGCACAGGTTATGGTCTTGGTGGAAACCCACTTAACTGGTCAATTAACGCTATCGCTTAAAAAACCATGGCTGGTGTGGGTTTACCAAGCCCCATACACAGCATACTCTAGAGGTGTGGCGATTTTAGTAGCTAAAACAACACAATTCGTCATGCTTACATTGAAATCTGACCCCCAGGGCAAGTTCCTTTTTCTACAATGCCGACTGAACGGCCAAGAAATACTTCTCCTGGCAATATCTGTACCCCCCCATTTCAATTCAGTGTTATAAATGAGGGACTGGAGTTTATGTCACAATTTCCCACAACTCCAGCTATGTGGATGGGTGATTTTAATACTGTAATGGATAATCACCTAGACAGAACCTCTCTGACGGCCCTGAGTGACAGTACGCCCTCCCCCACACGATTCGGGAAGCTAATAAATGAAATAGGTCTGATAGATGCCTGGAGAGCTTGCCACCCCACGGTAAATGCATTTACATGTTTCTCTGCGTCACACAACACCATGTCAAGAATTGACCTGATCCTGATATCCCAATCGCTGGCACCAAACCTCAAAGGAGCAGGTTTGTCCCCTCGTATTCTCTCGGACCACGCCCCTTGTTGGATAGAACTTGAGGTGGACCTCTCCCCCTCTACATATACATGGAAACTTAACCCTTTCTGGCTCACAGTTGTCCCGGGTTTGGATGTTTTGGGAGAAGAGTGGGAGTTTTTCTTCAACACAAACATTGACACAGCCCCTTTTGATATAGTCTGGGATATGTTTAAAAACCACGCCCGCATGATTCTAGCACAAAGAATAGCCAGATATAAACGCACTTCCAACGACATTATCCAACAAGCAGAATTAGCTATGGCAGAGGCAGACAGAACCTTCTCAGAACACCCCTCCACTGAAACAGCTAATCAAGTAAAACTACAAACGCGTATAGTGAATGGGCTTCACTTTGAAAGAGCAGAAAGAAAAATATTTTACATCAAACAAAAAGTGTACGAGTGTGGGGAGCGCGCGGGACGACTGCTGGCCTATTTGGCCCATATGGAACATAAACCACCCACAGTTGTTGCCCTACAAGATAATACGGGGGCTCTGATACAGGACCCTGATAAAGTGGCTGATATGTTTCGTTCTTTCTATGCCTCTCTATACTCGTCCACAACTAACAAATCTAGACAAGAAATAGCCAATTTTCTATCCAATGTTACCTTCACACAATTAACACACCCCCAAATAGAAATGCTGGAGGAGCCAATCACCAAAGATGATGTCGCTGAAGCCATGTCAAATCTCGCCTCCTCCAAGGCTCCGGGGTCTGACGGTCTCCCATTGGAATTCTACGACACATACAGTGAGATTCTCATCCCCAAGCTCCATGCGATATATACCTATATATTTAAATCAGGTTCCCTTCCCAAATCAATGAATGAGGCATTTATTGTACTCATCCTCAAGCCGGGTAAAGACCCAATACTCCCAGAATCATATCGTCCCATTTCCCTACTACAGATAGACATAAAAATTTTGGCCAGGGTCCTGGCACTGCGCTTGAATAAGGTTATTCTGAGTCTTATACACCCCGATCAAACCGGGTTCATGCCAGCAAAAAAATGTAACTTCCCCAGCCCCCCCCCCCCCCCACAATGAGGAAACATGGCTTCCAGCTACTATTCAGAGGGTTTTGTTCTTCCTTCCTCTGCTGTAGTTTGTGAAAGCCTGTATTTTATAGACATGGGGTTTTCTTCAGCCTAGTTAATTATAACTAACTAATCAGCATAACATTACAGGATACTTACTTTATTACGTTGAATATTGTGACGGGCCTGTAAATGGTTGCCATTCTCTATCTTCCTTCTAACCCGAACAGCTGCGGAGGATTATACAGACATACAACCTCATTGTATTATTTCTCTCTTATATAGAGCAGTGCGCTGCAAGAAGATTGGATATACATGAGTTTTTATTTTTCAATAAAATATTCAGATTTTTTTTATTTAAAAATCTATTTTTTTTTAATCAAATTTATTTTAATAAAATGCTTTTGAAATTAAAAATCTATCTAAAAGATAGTTTTCTATTTAAGATACATTAATAATTTAGTTTATTCAGCATGAAATGGAGCTTAGTTATGTAGCATGAGGCTGTATATTCTGCAATATTTACATTTTTGGTAAACTCATTTAATGAATCCAATCTCAGCAAGCTGAGATAACATGCACTGCATTGATGTATTCACACAATTTCACAGTAACCATGAGATAAAACAACGTTTAGGAATATTCTTTTATCCCATTGTTTTGCAAATCTATGTACACTACAAACTGTCTGATTGAATTAGTTCTGATATCTCTGTTTTACTAACCTGACAGCTTATTCTAAATAGGAAACCTTCATTTTGTTTGCAAATATTAAAGATTCTAACTACCAGCAAGAATGAGTCCTTACATTTAAAGAGCACCTGTCCTTTCAGATCCATCATGGCAGCGCCTGTTAGAGGGCATCCACTCACCTGCTACCGCCACGTCCCGCACCTTGTGTCACTGCTGCATCACCAGCCATCCAAGTAAAGTGAATGGGACTGTCGGTGAGTCAACAGCGGGTCAGAGATAAAAGTTGCTCTTTAAAAATTATGATTTCAATTATTATACAGGATTTATATAGCGCCAACAGTTTGCGCAGTGCTTTACAACATCGGGGAAGACAGTACAATTACAATACAGAGCTTACAATCCAGAAGAGAAACAAGCCTTTTTGCTAGCGATTTAAATCACAATTTAAATTGACTTCATTTAAATCAAATGCCCCCTGGCTGCAAGCGCCCAAAATGTGCGCGTACCCTGGATGATTATTTTTTTAAATAAAATTCGTTTTAAACGATAAAGCACTATCCAGCCTAATCTTTCATATATGCACCGAGGATAACATCACTGAACAGCCCAGGATCCTGCATTGTCCATATAATATAGAGCCAAGGGGTGGTTCTACTGCGTGATTAGACCAAACTTAAGTATGCGGGCACACACCCCGAGGTGAGCAGATCCACGCGGGGGGAGGGGGGGTTGCTATCACTTTGGATAAGTTTTGAGCACCATCACAAGGATTCAAACTATATTGAATATCTCATAAGGACTTTCTTTGATGAATCATGTATTTTCAACACCTAAAAGATTAAGCATTAATTGTATTTATATCACTAGCATGTCAGCACTTTAATAGTATGCATTATTGACTTTATTGATTAATATTTTGTATTGGATATATATTTTATTTCATAGAAGGGACTTTTGTTTACAGTGTACAGCGTGGCACATTGGTTTCATTTATTTAGGCGAGTATGTGTGTTTGTTAAATTTAAGAACTCATACGTCTCTTTTAATCTATATGTGTATGGCCAGCTTTAGCCATGGCTGCCTAAATCGGGATCTGGTGCAGATCACAAAAAACAAGATTTTTTTTATTTTTTTACTCAAAATAATCCCGATTTGGCATGCTGTCTTTTGCCCTATGATCCACTTCATGTTTCAATTTCAGTATGCTGCAAACACAATTTACCCTTTAGGGCTCATTCACAAAAGCCCGATGGGCAGCGCTGCCCAACACAGACAAGGCAAAATGTCTTCCAGTTCACAACAATTGAGTATTCGGTAAAAGCAATAGGACTTGTTGCATTTTTATGCAGCACATTCCAACAGGCTGCCATGCAAAAATTGAAACTGAAGGTTAAAAAAAAAAAAAGCAGCAATGCTATTTAAAAACACTTTGTGTGCGCCCACTGATGTGAATGAGCTCTTTATTCTTACAAGATTTCAACCAATATTGAGTGGCTGATAAAGGAGGGAAAACTTTGTAGTAATCAGAGACAGAGGTCATTTTTAGAGGTGCACCGAAATTTCGGATGCCAAAAATCATCGTCCGAAAACAGTGTTTCTTCATTCGGCCAATAGAAAAAAACAGCTGATACCGAAAAGGGGGCAGGGTCTGCTCCATGTGACGCCCATTGCGTGCCCAGTCCTCCACTCCCTCCTCCTCCCCTCCTTGCCACGAACTCCGTGTGTCACAGAGTCTATCACAGGAGGCCGTAGTAATAATGTCTCGCCTCCTGTGATAGACGGCACACTGATCCAATGGCGGGACATTGTTACTGCAGCCCGGGCAATCCAAATCCAGCTCTGTGACACAGAGATCACCGCTCTGATCCGGGCACAGGCAGGCTGCATATGATGGGCACTGGTGAGGCTGCTGGGCACTGGTAGGCTGCATATGACAGGCACTGGTGAGGCTGCATATGACAGGGACTGGTGAGGCTGCTGGGCACTGGTAGGCTTCATATGATGGGCACTGGTGAGGCTGCTGGGCACTGGTAGGCTGCATATGACAGGCACTGGTGAGGCTGCATATGACAGGGACTGGTGAGGCTGCTGGGCACTGGTAGGCTTCATATGATGGGCACTGGTGAGGCTGCTGGGCACTGGTAGGCTGCATATGACAGGCAATGGTGAGGCTGCTGGGCACTAGTGGGCTGCATATGAAAGGCCCTGGTGAGGGGGGCAGGGGAGTAGGTACCTACTTTTGACAAGTACCCAGTTCCCACTTCCTCTCGGGCTGCCTAGGCGACTTGAGCGGAAGTTCTCCTCTTCCCCTCCCTCCCTACAAACCTCAGTTACAGGTCCTAGAAGATTGCCTGGCCATTAAAGGAGGCGCTGATCAACACGCGCATGCGCACCAGGCTGTGAAGCTGCATGCTATCACAGCTGGGTGCCCACACTTGTGATGCCGGGGAGAGCTGAGGGAGACACCATATTGAAGGACTAGTAAGCTGCAATGCATAAATGCAAAGCTTTCTCTGTTTAGATGAGATGGAGTGGTGGGGCAGTGATCTCATACTCTTCACCAATCAGAGAATGCTTTGCATTTATTCAGAAAAGGCTCTGAATGGCGTCCATGCCAAGTGTGCAACCCCCCTGTGTTTACTATGTAGCAGTGCAGCTGCTCGGCGTGGGAGCCGAAGTTAGCAGCCGTGACTACTACAGTGATTTGCAGAAACCAAAGGGATTGATCGACTATGGCTCACTTTGGACCAATGTAACTATGCAAAAAATAGCCAGAATTACACTTCCGCTTTAAGCATACATCTAAATTAAACTTCCTCAGTTTGATTACAGAAACATTAAAGAGGAGTTCCACACAGGGGGGCCGTCAAAAAAAAAAAGAAAAGTCAGCAGCTACAAATACTGCAGCTGCTGACTTTTAATTGGACACTTACTTGTCCCTGGGTCCAGCGATGCGGGGGATCGAAGCCCCGCTCGTCCCCCCCCTCCGCTCGTCGGCGCCGGCATTTCAACTGTGGGCGCCGGGCTGTGGCTTCACAGCCTGGCACCCACTGCGCATGCGCGAGCGGCACCGCGCACCGTGATTGGCCGCTCAATCACCTGGGACCTGTAATGGGTCCCAGATGATTGACAGGAGGGAGGGAGCAGAGCGGAGCCCTTCCTGTGCCGAGGGGGAAGTGATGTCACCAGCCCAGGCAAAGGAAGAAGCAGACTACGAGGGACCACCTAGCAACAGGCATTTAGAGGTAAGTGAAAAAAAAATATCCAAATGTTTTTTTGTTTTTTTTTAGAATTTTTGAGGTATTTTTGTTTTTTTGGGTGGAACCCCACTTTAATTATGTTTGATGCACTTTTATCTTTCAGAAATAGGTTTGGAATTTACATCTACTCCAGGAAGTCTACAGGAAGCTTTTTTTAAAAGGAAGAAACATTTCATTGAAAAATCATCAAAAAGGATTCAAGAAATGAAGATTAAAGATAGAGTGCCAACAATATCGCTGTTGAAATCGCAACAAAAGGACAATCCTGTTAGCCAAGTGGAAGAATAGACCAATTTTTGTGAGTCATAATCTAAAATCAAAACTGATTTTTTTTTTGTTCATGTAAAGTTTAACACCATTTTGTAGTTTTAAGTAGGAAAGTGTTGAATCTTCTGTCCTTTTCTGTCTGTGTCCTGCTGAGGAGATTTCTTTTGCTTTCTGCCTCTGAGAAAAAACAGAAAAATTGTGTAGAAATTTCTCCAAATTGAGAAGAAACAAGGGTCCCCACTGGAAGATTTATCCCCTATATTTACATTACTAGATGTAACATTTTGCATTTCTCATCACTTTCTGACTGTGGTCATCGGGACAAAGAGAGAGGTTGAATCTTCCCAGAAGGACACAGACAGCAATAAAAAACCTGACAGAAGTTCTAACACTTCACACTGTATCCAAAAATGTAAATAAAATGTATTGCCTTTAGATGAACTTGGAATGGAACCAAGTGAGATAGCAGTATGAGAGCTGCCAATGCTGACTTGTTTTTGAGGGTCCTGATCCAGGTCTAGCAGCCATCTCCTTTCACATGCTCTCCTAGGGTGACTACGCTCACTCACTGTACTGTATCTATGGAGGAGCAGCACTGTCACCCTATGCTGCTCTCCTGATTTGGAGTACAAGTGGCTGCTGTCAGATCTAGTGTGATAGGTTTCTCAGGTACTACACTGTGTTAGAAGGAATAAGAGTATACATGGGGTTCCCCCACACCGAAAACTTTAAGTTGTGCAGGAGGCTCCAATAGGGGAGGAGTGAGATGTTGAAGTAAAAAAATAAAAAGCAGGGTTCTTTTTTGTGTTGTCATTTTAGTAGTCCTAATATAATCTTGTAACAGTTTGAATGAATAGTGTTTTTATATAATTTTCAGACACATCACGGGGTGAAGGGGGCCAATTGAAGAAAGTGGTTGAAGTCAGAGTGAGCTCTCCAGAGGGCAGAATATTGACTGAGATAGAGATGCACCAGCGTACTGTACGGTAAGAAGGGAACAGCCTGCACTAATAATATACAGGGATGTGTACATTTTTTATTTTTTATTTTTAAAATAGAATGGTTTGAAAAAATGGAAACTAACCTTTTTATAGTTTCCTCTAGAAATAGATTTATAAATAGTTTCATATATTACACCCACACAATATGTGTGTGTGTATATATGTATGTATGTGTGTGTATACATAAAAAAATATATATATTTTTTTTCAATCTTTTGTTTTTAATTTGAGTGATTATGGCTTACAGCTAGCGAAAACCCAACATTTAGTATCTCAGAAAATTTGAATATTACATAAGACCAATAAAAAAAGTGTTTTTTTTTCAGAAATGTTGGCTTACTAAAAAGTAGGTCCATGTACAGTATAGTATGCACTCAATACTTGGTCGGGGTTCTTTTTGCATGAATTACTGCATCAATGCGGCGTGGCAAGGAGACGATCAGCCTGTGGTACTGCTGAGCTGTTATGGAAGCCCAGGTTGATTTGATAGCAGCTTTCAGCTCATCTGCATTGTTGGGTCTGGTGTCTCTCATCTTCCTCTTGACAATACCCAACAGATTCTCTATGGGGTTTAGGTCAGGTGAGTTTACTGGCCAATCAAGCACAGTGATACCATGATCGGTACTTTTGGCAGTGTGGGCAGGTGCCAAGTCCTGCTGGAAAATTAAATCAGCAGACGATGTCGGTGTGTTTTTTTTTTATTTTTTATTGATTTATTTATTTATTAACAATTTTAACTTTTAAATATGTATTACATTTTTGTTATATATTTATCAGCCCTGTTTGGGGGGGCTTTAGAGAGATATCGGGGGTCTAAACAGACCTCTGACGGATCCAGGACGGGGGGGGGGCTGAGGAGCGCAAAGGACCCGGAGGGTGGACCGATGGAGCACGGAGGACACGGAAAGGGGGACCGCAGGAGTATGAAGGACATGGCGGAGGGATCGGAGGACATAGAGGGGGACTGGAGGAGCACAGAGAGGGGGTCCGGACTGGAGGAGCACAGAGGACACTGGACAGTCGGGGATGATCGGTGCGGTAGTGGGTGGAGTTACAAGCACCAATAGATTTCAATAAAGCAGCTGAAAGCCACGGGGGGAGAGGAGGAGAAGTGGCTGTCAGCTGCTTTATTGAAATCTATACAGGGAGATCGGTGCTTGTAACATCCCCCCACTGCCGCACCGATCATCCCTGACTGCCCAGGTATCGGGTCAAGCATTGCACGTGTACTCGTGCAAAAGCTCGGTATCGGCACCGTAGATACTAGTATCGTGTGTGTGTGTGTGTATATATGTGTGTGTGTGTATGTATGTGTGTGTGAATGTGTATGTATATGTGTATGCATATATATATATACAGTGGCTTGCGAAAGTATTCGGCCCCCCTTTGAACTTTTCAAACCTTTTCCACATTTCAGGCTTCAAACATAAAGATATAAAATTTTAATTTTTTGTGAAGAATCACCAACAAGTGGGACACAATTGTGAAGTGGAACGAAATCTATTGGATATTTTAAACTTTTTTAGCAATTAAAAAACTGAAAAGTGGTGCATGCAAAATTATTCGGCCCCTTTACTTTCAGTGCAGAAAACTCACTCCAGAAGTTCAGCGAGGATCTCTGAATGATCCAATGTTGTCCTAAATGACTGATGGTGATAAATAGAATCCACCTGTGTGTAATCAAGTCTCTGTATAAATGCACCTGCTCTGTGATAGTCTCAGGGTTCTGTTGAAAGCGCAGAGAGCATCATGAAGACCAAGGAACACACCAGGCAGGTCCGTAATACTGTTGTGGAGAAGTTTAAAGCAGGATTTGGATACAAAAAGATTTCCCAAGCTTTGAACATCCCAAGGAGCACTGTGCAAGCGATCATTTTGAAATGGAAGGCGTATCAGACCACTGCAAATCTACCAAGACCTGTCTGTCCCTCTAAACTTTCAACTCAGACAAGGAGAAGACTGATCAGAGATGCAGCCAAGAGGCCCATGATCACTCTGGATGAACTGCAGAGAACTACAGCTGAGGTGGAAGAGTCTGTCCATAGGACAACAATCAGTCGTACACTGCACAAATCTGGCCTTTATGGAAGAGTGGCAAGAAGAAAGCCATTTCTCAAAGATATCCATAAAAAGTCTCGTATAAAGTTTGCCACAAGCCACCTGGGAGACACACCAAACATGTGGAAGAAGGTGCTCTGGTCCGATGAAACCAAAATCGAACTTTTTGGCCACAATGCAAAATGATATGTTTGGCATAAAAGAAACACAGCTCATCACACTCAACACACCATCCCCACTGTCAAACATGGTGGTGGCAGCATCATGGTTTGGGCCTGCTTTTCTTCAGCAGGGACAGGGAAGATGGTTAAAATTGAGGGGAAGATGGATGCAGCCAAATACAGGACCATTCTGGATGAAAACCTGTTGTAGTCTGCAAAAGACCTGAAACTGGGATGGAGATTTATCTTCCAACAAGACAATGATCCCAAACATACAGCAAAATCTACAAAGGAATGGTTCACAAATAAACGTATCCAGGTGTTAGAATGGCCAAGTCAAAGTCCAGACCTGAATCCAATCGAGAATCTGTGGAAAGAGCTGAAAACTGCTGTTCACAAACGCTCTCCATCCAACCTCACTGAGCTCAAGCTGTTTTGCAAGGAAGAATGGGCAAGAATTTCAGTCTCTCGATGTGCAAAACTGATAGAGACATACCCCAAGCGACTTGCAGCTGTAATCGCAGCAAAAGGTGGCTCTACAAAGTATTAACGCAAGGGGGCCGAATAATTTTGCACGCCCCACTTTTCATTTTTTTATTAGTTAAAAAAGTTTCAAAAATCCAAAAGATTTCGTTCCACTTCACAATTGTGTCCCACTTGTTGGTGATTCTTCACAAAAAATAAAAATTTTATATCTTTATGTTTGAAGCCTGAAATGTGGCAAAAGGTTGGAAAGTTCAAGGGGGCCGAATACTTTCGCAAGCCACTGTATATATATATATATATATATATATATATATATATATATATGTATAAATGTATATGTATGTTTATGCGCTGCTAGGTCTCAATGTGATGCTTCTTCTAGGGCACATGGTTTTGTTTGTATGGAGGTTACCTGAACACAATCCTCTCTCCTCTAGGACATACAACCAACACATAGACAAGGAAAGAAGCCTGGTTTTCTGTTGTCAGATCACAGCAAAGTGCTGTTATGTGTGCTGAAGAAATTTAAGACAAGGCAGCATTTTATAATGGCTCAACGTATGCTGCAGCGCATATTAGGTTTAGGAAAAAAGCAATGTGTCTTAAAAAAAGAAAAGAAAAACTCAGGCTGTATATCTTTGAAAATTATGTTGCAACCCACGGCAATGTCGGGTCACTAGGTAGTCAGATTATACAGCTGGTTCTAAAGTGTTCAATATTCTTGCTACTGACAAAAAAAGAAAATTGTTCAGTATTCTCATGTTAATGATTTTTTCTTTTTTTTAAGATGTGTGCTAATAAAGTAAATGTAGTTTTCTCAAAGTAGTGTGTTAAGCTACCCATTCATTATACAATCTTCTTGTTCAATTTCCTTTAGATTTACCTTCAACTATGTAGTACTATGTCGTACAATCAGCCTGTCTGATTGCATACAAATTTAAAGTGTTTGTTTGACCTCATATGATATGATTTTGGTAAATCTATAGAAAAGTTGTACAAGAAATTTTATAATGTATGGCCAGCTTTATTCATACGTGTGTTTTTTGTCTTTTCCTTCAGGTTATACAATCAGCTTGATGAAGGTAAAACCAGGAAAGAAGAGAAAATTAGACAGGAGGCCTATGCCAGGAACAGGGAGAAGGCAAACGAGTTTAAAAAAGTATGGAGAGGATTTTTGTTCTTTTAAAAAACAAAGCTACTGAAACAGGGCAGAAGTTAAAATGTCACCCCACTATTAAGTGGGGAAAAATGCATACCAAAGAACATAGCTTCTGCATAGGAGAAGCCACTTCAAAAGTACAGATCATGATCTGTTACAACCAGTTAATTTAAATATAAGCAGGAAAATTGTCCTGCTTCGTTGGCGTGCAGCGCTGTACCCAAATAAAATTTGTTTTTTTCCCTCACAAATAGAGCTTTCTTTTGGTAGTATTTGATCACCGCTGCGGGTTTTTATTTTTTACGCTATATACAAAAAAAGACAGAAAATTTTTGTAAAAAAATTTTTTTTTACTTTCTGCTATAAAACAAAACATATCCAATAATTAAAAAATGTTAAAATCAAATTTCTTCATAAATTTAGGCCAGTATGTATTCTGCTACATATTTTTGTTAAAAAAAAAACAATGCGTTTATATTGATTGGTTTGCACAAAAGTTATAGCATCTACAAACTATGGGAATCTATGTATGGATTTTGTTTTTCTTTACTAGTAATGGTGGCAGTCAGCGACTTATAGCAGGACAGCGACATTACGGCAGACAAATCGGACACACTAAGTGACACTTTTGACACTTTTTTTTTTTTTTGGGGGGGAACCAGTTACACCAATACAGTGATTAGTGTTAAAAATAAGCACGGTGGAGCAGATGGAGTAGATGAGAGGAAAAGAAAGATATAAGTGTAAGAAAGATAAGCTGAAGCTGCAGGAAGGAAGCTACCATAGTCTGATGATTGATATTAGGGGAGCTTAATTGGATTAGTAAATTGTATTTATACTTCTAATATGTTTTGGCTATTATATGAGAATGCCACTTTAATACGAGAGGTGCAAGGTTTGTTTGGTCTATGTTTTATGTTTCTTTTTTTTCCTTGTTTTGCTTTTTTTTTTATATATATACTATTTGATAATTTTTGATATTTAGTAATTTAGTTGATATAGTTTTTTGTTTGTATAATTATTAAAAAAATAAAAATTATTTGATTAAAAAAATAAATTAAATGATTAAATTAAATGAGCAATTATTGGATGTGGCACTCCCCCTCCACTACATGGTCTGCATGTCCATTCTTTTCTTGTATCTTGAATAATTGGTAGAAAATACTGCTCCCCACTGTGACCGGCAATCCATTTGGTACATACCTTTTTACTTGCAATAGCTGCTAACGCACATGCTTATACATGTGCTACAACTATTATACATTGGGTACGAATTTATATATTGTCTTTCTGGACCATGTATAGGCTGTATTTTTCTACATAATTGTGCATGTACATGTATACCAAGAAGTACTATTATACCGTATGTTTTGAAGCCCTTTGATTTCTTAAACAAAGTTTCTCCTTTATGATACAGTGGTTTATGCACCAGAAAGTTTAATAGGTTGTTTAATACCCCGTTCCCTTATCCCCCACCTGATTACTCAGGCCCCCCCAATAACAAATATGGATATGGAAAAGAATTTTGTGGGTGAGGACTGGAATGCCCTCATGCAGGGATATTTACAAAAAATTGGTGAAAACGAACAGACTGAATCCGAAATTTCATCTCTGTTTCACAAGCTGTCCAAAACCCTAGAGAAAAGATCCTCTATGTTTTGGCACATAGAATCCTTTCGAGATTACATTAACCATAATATAAATCCATTCGGGCTCCGCATCCAGATTTTCCCCACCCTAGATGATCTGGACAAGGAATTTAAAGAAACTTGGGAAGGAATTCTCCAGACATGTTCACTAAAACTCATGGAAACCCTAATAGAGGAATACACAAAAAGATCAAAAAACCTAGATTTAGAAATTATAAAATTATGCGGACAATTACAGAAATTCAAAACACATACTTCCGTACCCACCAAAGAGAAAAAACTACATCTGGAAACATTTAACAGAGAAATTCTTTTTAAGAAAAATCAGAAGTTCATGCGAGATAAAATTGCATTTGAAACTGGCAAAGCCTATAAATGGAACCAACCCAAATATAACCCCAGGGAAAATTCAAACACAGGAACACAAGTGAGTTCCCAACAAACTGTTAAGCACCCCAATCTCACTAATCACCCTAAACCCAAAACCACATTAGGCACAAAACGCCAATTTCATGGCGACTCAACACATGATCATCAAGACATGCCTAATCTGTGACATGCCTACCAGGTGGAACTCAAAGTTGGCCATGCTGCAGCGGCTGCACACGCAGCAGAGGGCCATCAATGAGTACCTGTGCGACTATGGCACCAGGACAGGGTCAGGGGAGCTTGTTTTTTTTTCCCCACGCCAGTGGGCCATGATCAGGGATGCATGCACTGTCCTGTCACCATTTGAGGAGGCCACGAGGATGGTGAGCAGTGACAGTGCATGCATCAGTGACACTGTCCCCCTTGTCCACCTGTTGGAGCACATGCTGCGTGGAATAATGGACAGGGCACTTGAGGCAGAACAGAGGCAGGAAGAAGAGGACTTCCTTAGCTCTCAAGGCCCCCTTTTATCCAGACAGTGTTCTTGCGTGCCCGCCGATCACACAGGAAGAGGACGAGGAGGAGGAGGAGGAGGAAGATTGTGTCAGTATGGAGGTGGAGCCTGGCACTCAGCATCAGCAGCAGTCTTTAAGGGATCAGTCCCAAGAAACCCATGGACTTGTACGTGGCTGGGAGGAGGTGGCTGCGGACTATGTCGTCCTTAGTGACCCAGAGGACTCCGGACCGAATGCCTCAGCAAACCTACGCTGCATGGCCTCCCTGATCCTGCAAAGCCTGCGTAAGGATCCCCGTATTCGTGGTATCAAGGAGAAGGACCAATACTGGCTGGCAACCCTCTTTGATCCACCTTACAAGGGTAAGGTTGCAGACCTTATCTTGCCATCGCAGAGGGAGCAGAGGATGAAACATCTTCGGGAGGCTTTGCAGAAAGGTCTGTGCAACGCGTTCCCAGAGACTGGGAGGTTACAAACTCCTGTTTCTGGACAATGTGTTGCTAAAGGTTCGGTCAGTCAAAGAAGGAGCGGTGGAGAAGGTGGCCGTCTGACCGATGCGTTCAGACAATTTTTTGGTCCGCAGCCCCAAGGTATGATCGGTTCCAGCAACCATCGCCAGCGTCTGTTTTACATGGTGCAGGAATACCTAGGGGCAAGATCTGACTTGGACACCTTTCCCACCGAAAATCCTCTGGGTTACTGGGTCTTGAGGATGGATCACTGGCAAGAGCTTGCACAGTATGCAATTGAGCTACTGGCCTGTCCTGCACCCAGCATTCTTTCGGAACGCACATTCGGTGCTGCTGGAGGCTTTGTAACTGATCACAGGGTGCGTCTGTCCACTGACTCGGTCGATCGATTGACCTTCATAAAAATGAATCAGTCTTGGATCACCACCAGCTACCAAGCACCTGATGCTGATGTAACCGAATAATTTTTTTTGAAATCTCAGATCCCTTCAAAGACTGCCTATTCTGATGCTGGGTGACTATCCCTGAGTAATTATCCTCTTCCTCCTCAATGATCACGCTGATAGCTTGTAAGAACATTTTTGGTTCTGGGCACCACCACCAGTGCCTAAGGCCCAATTTTTCAGCCCTTGTTTAACAGGGGCGTGTAATTACAATTTTTGATGCAATACTTTGCAGCAGGGCTCATTTCTGCGTTCCAACTAGAGTATCTGTGAGGGGTTACAGTGTTGTGGCACCAGAGCCTAAGGCCCAATTTTTCAGCCCTTGTTTAACAGGGGCGTGTAATTACAATTTTTGATGCAATACTTTGCAGCAGGGCTCATTTCTGCGTTCCAACTAGAGTATCTGTGAGGGGTTGCAGTGTTGTGGCACCAGCACCAGTGCCTAAGGCCCAATTTTTCAGCCCCTGTTTAACAGGGGCCTGTAATTACAATTGTTGATGCAATACTTTGCAGCAGGGCTCGTTCCTGCGTTCCAACTAGAGTGTCTGTGAGGGGTTGCAGTGTTGTGGCACCAGCACCAGTGCCTAAGGCCTAATTGTTCAGCCCCTGTTCAACAGGGGCATGTAATTACAATTCTTGATCTAATATTTCACAGCAGGGCCAATTTCTGCACCCACCAAGAGCGAGTGAGGACTTACAGTGTTGTGGCATCAGCACCAACACCACCAAAGGCCCAATTTTTCTGCCCTTGTTCAACAGGGGCATGTAATTACAATTCTTGATCTAATATTTCACAGCAGGGCCCATTTCTGCACCCACCAAGAGCAAGTGAGGACTTACAGTGTTGTGGCACCAGCACCACCACCACCAAAGGCCCAATTTTTCTGCCCTTGTTCAACAGGGGCATGTAATTACAATTCTTGATCTAATATTTCACAGCAGGGCCCATTTCTGCACCCACCAAGAGCGAGTGAGGACTTACAGTGTTGTGGCACCAGCACCACCACCACCAAAGGCCCAATTTTTCTCCCCTTGTTCAATAGGGGCATGTAATTACAATTCTTGATCTAATATTTCACAGCAGGGCCCTGTGAGGGCTTACAGTGTTGTGGCCACAACAACACCTAAGGCCCAAATTTCTGCTGAGTATATAGGGCAGGCCCCTACTTTCAAACATCTAACTTACAAACGACTCCTACTTGCAAACGTAAGGAGACAACAGGAAGTGAGATGAAATCTACCCCTAGGAAGGGAAATTCTCTCCTGTAAGAGTTAATATGGGAAAAACATTTCTCCTTTCCACTGATGCTTTCCAATCCTTGTTCCACAAAAAAACCCAAATTTTCAAAAAACATTTGTCATTGGGACAAAAAGTAAGGTGAAATCTTCTGAAGAGGAGGACAGACAGCAAAACAAATGTCACAGGGGTGATAACCCTTCCCTATGTTTTCCAAAAAGCATAAAAAAGATTTTTTTGGCTGGAGCTAAACACGTTAAAAATGTACCCGTTCAAAATTACAAACAGATTCTACTTAACCTACAGTCCCTGTCTTGTTTGCACCGCCTGTATACTGCTGTTCAGAGTATATAGGGCCTGGTGGCCCCACACCTTTCCTTATTTTAATTTGGGTGCGGAGTTCCCCTTAGTATCCATACAAGACCCAAAGGGCCTGGTAATGGACTGGGGGGTACCCATGCCGTTTGTCTCACTGATTTTCATTCATATTGCCAGGACCCAACATTACATTAAACCCACAAGCAGTTTTAAATGAGATTTTTTCCTTTAAAAAAGACATTTTGTGCAGGGACTGTTCTAAACACGGGAAACACGCGCCACTTTACAGGCATACTATAGACACACCCCAGGTACGATATTTAAAGGAATATTTCACTTTTTTTTTTTTTTACTTTAAGCATCATTAAAATCACTGCTCCCGAAAAAACGGCCGTTTTAAAAAGTTTTTTTTGCATTGATACATGTCCCCTTGGGCAGGACCCGGGTCCCCAAACCCTTTTTAGGACAATACCATGCAAATTAGCCTTTAAAATTAGCACTTTTGATTTCGAACGTTCGAGTCCCATAGACGTCAATGGGGTTCTAACGTTCGTGCGAATTTTCGGTCCGTTCGCAGGTTCTGGTGCGAACCGAACCGGGGGGTATTCGGCTCATCCCTACTGGTGACCCCACAATAGGGATAAAACTTTTTTAAAACAGACCTCTGATGGATCCAGGACAAGGGGGGGGGGCTTGAGGAGCGCAAAGGACTCGGAGGGAGGACCGATGGAGCACGGAGGACACAGAAGGGGGGACCGGAGGAGTATGAAGGACACGGCGGAGGGATCGGAGGACATAGAGGGGGACTGGAGGAGCACAGAGAGGGGGTCCGGACTGGAGGAGCACAGAGGACACTGGACAGTCGGGGATGATCCGTGCGGCAGTGGGTGGAGTTACAAGCACCAATAGATTTCAATAAAGCAGCTAAAAGCCGCGGGGGGAGAGGAGGAGAAGTTGCTGTCAGCTCCTTTATTGAAATCTATACAGGGAGATCGGTGCTTGTAACATCCCCCCACTGCCGCACCGATCATCCCTGACTGCCCAGGTATCGGGTCAAGCATTGCACGTGTACTCGTGCAAAAGCTCGGTACCGGCACCGTAGATACTAGTATCGTGTGTGTGTATATATGTGTGTGTGTGTATGTATGTGTGTGTATGTGTATGTATATATATATACTGCATATATATATATATATATATATATATATATATATATGTATAAATGTATATGTATGTTTATGCGCTGCTAGGTCTCAATGTGATGCTTCTTCTAGGGCACATGGTTTTGTTTGTATGGAGGTTACCTGAACACAATCCTCTCTCCTCTAGAACATACAACCAACACATAGACAAGGAAAGAAGCCTGGTTTTCTGTTGTCAGATCACAGCAAAGTGCTGTTATGTGTGCTGAAGAAATTTAAGACAAGGCAGCATTTTATAATGGCGCAACGTATGCTGCAGCGCATATTAGGTTTAGGAAAAAAGCAATGTGTCTGAAAAAAAGAAAAGAAAAGAAAGACTCAGGCTGTATATCTTTGAAAATTATGTTGCAACCCACGGCAATGTCGGGTCACTAGGTAGTCAGATTATAGAGCTGGTTCTAAAGTGTTCAATATTCTTGCTACTGACAAAAAAAGAAAATTGTTCAGTATTCTCATGTTAATGATTTTTTTATTTTTTTTTAAGATGTGTGCTAATAAAGTAAATGTAGTTTTCTCAAAGTAGTGTATTAAGCTACCCATTCATTATACAATCTTCTTGTTCAATTTCCTTTAGATTTACCTTCAACTATGTAGTACTATGTCGTACAATAAGCCTGTCTGATTGCATACAAATTTAAAGTGTTTGTTTGACCTCATATGATATGATTTTGGTAAATCTATAGAAAAGTTGTACAAGAAATTTGTATAATGTATGGCCAGCTTTATTCATACGTGTGTTTTTTGTCTTTTCCTTCAGGTTATACAATCAGCTTGATGAAGGTAAAACCAGGAAAGAAGAGAAAATTAGACAGGAGGCCTATGCCAGGAACAGGGAGAAGGCAAAAGAGTTTAAAAAAGTATGGAGAAGATTTTTGTTCTTTTAAAAAACAAAGCTACTGAAACAGGGCAGAAGTTAAAATGTCACCCCACTATCAAGTGGGGAAAAATGCATACCAAAGAACATAGCTTCTGCATAGGAGAAGCCACTTCAAAAGTACAGATCATGATCTGTTACAACCAGTTAATTTAAATATAAGCAGGAAAATTGTCCTGCTTCGTTGGCGTGCAGCGCTGTACCCAAATAAAATGTGTTTTTTTCCCTCACAAATAGAGCTTTCTTTTGGTAGTATTTGATCACCGCTGCGGGTTTTTATTTTTTACGCTATATACAAAAAAAGACAGAAAATTTTTGAAAAAAATTTTTTTTTACTTTCTGCTATAAAACAAAACATATCCAATAATTTAAAAAATGTTAAAATCAAATTTCTTGATAAATTTAGGCCAGTATGTATTCTGCTACATATTTTTGTTAAAAAAAAAAACAATGCGTTTATATTGATTGGTTTGCACAAAAGTTATAGCATCTACAAACTATGGGAATCTATGTATGGATTTTGTTTTTCTTTACTAGTAATGGTGGCAGTCAGCGACTTATAGCAGGACAGCGACATTACGGCGGACAAATCGGACACACTAAGTGACACTTTTGACACTTTTTTTTTTTTTTTGGGGAACCAGTTACACCAATACAGTGATTAGTGTTAAAAATAAGCACGGTGGAGCAGATGGAGTAGATGAGAGGAAAAGAAAGATATAAGTGTAAGAAAGATAAGCTGAAGCTGCAGGAAGGAAGCTACCATAGTCTGATGATTGATATTAGGGGAGCTTAATTGGATTAGTAAATTGTATTTATACTTCTAATATGTTTTGGCTATTATATGAGAATGCCACTTTAATACGAGAGGTGCACGGTTTGTTTGGTCTATGTTTTATGTTTCTTTTTTTTCCTTGTTTTGCTTTTTTTTTATATATATACTATTTGATAATTTTTGATATTTAGTTGATATAGTTTTTTGTTTGTATAATTATTAAAAAAATAAAAATTATTTGATTAAAAAAATAAATTAAATGATTACCGGTAAATTAAATGAGCAATTATTGGATGTGGCACTCCCCCTCCACTACATGGTCTGCATGTCCATTATTTTCTTGTATCTTGAATAATTGGTAGAAAATACCGCTCCCCGCTGTGACCGGCAATCCATGTAGTACATACCTTTTTACTTGCAATAGCTGCTAACGCACATGCTTATGCATGTGCTACAACTATTATACATTGGGTACGAATTTATATATTGTCTTTCTGGACCATGTATAGGCTGTATTTTTCTACATAATTGTGCATGTACATGTATACCAAGAAGTACTATTATACCGTATGTTTTGAAACCCTTTGATTTCTTAAACAAAGTTTCTCCTTTATGATACAGTGGTTTATGCACCAGAAAGTTTAATAGGTTGTTTAATACCCCATCCCCTTATCCCCCACCTGATTACTCAGGCCCCCCCAATAACAAATATGGATATGGAAAAGAATTTTGTGGGTGAGGACTGGAATGCCCTCATGCAGGGATATTTACAAAAATTTGGTGAAAACGAACAGATTGAATCCGAAATTTCATCTCTGTTTCACAAGCTGTCCAAAACCCTAGAGAAAAGATCCTCTATGTTTTGGCACATAGAATCCTTTCGAGATTACATTAACCATAATATAAATCCATTCGGGCTCCGCATCCAGATTTTCCCCACCCTAGATGATCTGGACAAGGAATTTAAAGAAACTTGGGAAGGAATTCTCCAGACATGTTCACTAAAACTCATGGAAACCCTAATAGAGGAATACACAAAAAGATCAAAAAACCTAGATTTAGAAATTATAAAATTATGCGGACAATTACAGAAATTCAAAACACATACTTCCGTACCCACCAAAGAGAAAAAACTACATCTGGAAACATTTAACAGAGAAATTCTTTTTAAGAAAAATCAGAAGTTCATGCCAGATAAAAACGCATTTGAAACTGGCAAAGCCTATAAATGGAACCAACCCAAATATAACCCCAGGGAAAATTCAAACACAGGAACACAAGTGAGTTCCCAACAAACTGTTAAGCACCCCAATCTCACTAATCACCCTAAACCCAAAACCACATTAGACACAAAACGCCAATTTCATGGCGACTCAACACATGATCATCAAGAACTGCCTAATCTGTGACATACCCACCAGGTGGAACTCAAAGTTGGCCATGCTGCAGCGGCTGCACACGCAGCAGAGGGCCATCAATGAGTACCTGTGCGACTATGGCACCAGGACAGGGTCAGGGGAGCTTGTTTTTTTTTCCCCACGCCAGTGGGCCATGATCAGGGATGCATGCACTGTCCTGTCACCATTTGAGGAGGCCACGAGGATGGTGAGCAGTGACAGTGCATGCATCAGTGACACTGTCCCCCTTGTCCACCTGTTGGAGCACACGCTGGGTGGAATAATGGACAGGGCACTTGAGGCAGAACAGAGGCAGGAAGAGGAGGACTTCCTTAGCTCTCAAGGCCCCCTTTATCCAGACAGTGTTCCTGCGTGCCCGCCGATCACACAGGAAGAGGACGAGGAGGAGGAGGAGGAGGAAGATTGTGTCAGTATGGAGGTGGAGCCTGGCATTCAGCATCAGCAGCAGTCTTTAAGGAATCAGTCCCAAGAAACACATGGACTTGTACGTGGCTGGGAGGAGGTGGCTGCGGACTATGTCGTCCTTAGTGACCCAGAGGACTCCGGACCGAATGCCTCAGCAAACCTACGCTGCATCCCTCCCTGATCCTGCAAAGCCTGCGTAAGGATCCTCGTATTCGTGGTATCAAGGAGAAGGACCAATACTGGCTGGCAACCCTCCTTGATCCACGTTACAAGGGTAAGGTTGCAGACCTTATCTTGCCATCGCAGAGGGAGCAGAGGATGAAACATCTTCGGGAGGCCTTGCAGAAAGGTCTGTGCAACGCGTTCCCAGAGACTGGGAGGTTACAAACTCCTGTTTCTGGACAACGTGTTGCTGAGGCTTCGGTCAGTCAAAGAAGGAGCGGTGGAGAAGGTGGCCGTCTGACCGATGCGTTCAGACAATTTTTTGGTCCGCAGCCCCAAGGTATGATCGGTTCCAGCAACCATCGCCAGCGTCCGTTTTACATGGTGCAGGAATACCTAGGGGCAAGATCTGACTTGGACACCTTTCCCACCGAAAATCCTCTGGGTTACTGGGTCTTGAGGATGGATCACTGGCAAGAGCTTGCACAGTATGCAATTGAGCTACTGGCCTGTCCTGCACCCAGCAATCTTTCGGAACGCACATTCAGTGCTGCTGGAGGCTTTGTAACCGATCACAGGGTGCGTCTGTCCACCGACTCGGTCGATCGACTGACCTTCATAAAAATGAATCAGTCTTGGATCACCACCAGCTACCAAGCACCTGATGCTGATGTAACCGAATAATTTTTTTTGAAATCTCAGATCCCTTCAAAGACTGCCTATGCTGATGCTGGGTGACTATCCCTGAGTAATTATCCTCTTCCTCCTCAATGATCACGCTGATAGCTTGTAAGAACAATTTTGGTTCTGGGCACCACCACCAGTGCCTAAGGCCCAATTTTTCAGCCCTTGTTTAACAGGGGCGTGTAATTACAATTTTTGATGCAATACTTTGCAGCAGGGCTCATTTCTGCGTTTCAACTAGAGTATCTGTGAGGGGTTGCAGTGTTGTGGCACCAGCACCAGTGCCTAAGGCCCAATTTTTCAGCCCCTGTTTAACAGGGGCCTGTAATTACAATTTTTGATGCAATACTTTGCAGCAGGGCTCATTTCTGCGTTCCAACTAGAGTATCTGTGAGGGGTTGCAGTGTTGTGGCACCAGCACCAGTGCCTAAGGCCCAATTTTTCAGCCCCTGTTTAACAGGGGCGTGTAATTACAATTTTTGATGCAATACTTTGCAGCAGGGCTCGTTCCTGCGTTCCAACTAGAGTGTCTGTGAGGGGTTGCAGTGTTGTGGCACCAGCACCAGTGCCTAAGGCCTAATTTTTCAGCCCCTGTTCAACAGGGGCATGTAATTACAATTCTTGATCTAATATTTCACAGCAGGGCCCATTTCTGCACCCACCAAGAGCGAGTGAGGACTTACAGTGTTGTGGCACCAGCACCACCACCACCACCACCAAAGGCCCAATTTTTCTGCCCTTGTTCAACAGGGGCATGTAATTACAATTCTTGATCTAATATTTCACAGCAGGGCCCTGTGAGGGCTTACAGTGTTGTGGCCACAACAACACCTAAGGCCCAAATTTCTGCTGAGTATATAGGGCAGGCCACTATTTTCAAACATCTAACTTACAAACGACTCCTACTTGCAAACGGAAGGAGACAACAGGAAGTGAGATGAAATCTACCCCTAGGAAGGGAAATTCTCTCCTGTAAGAGTTAATATGGGAAAAACATTTCTCCTTTCCACTGATGCTTTCCAATCCTTGTTCCACCAAAAAAAACAAATTTTCAAAAAACATTTGTCATTGGGACAAAAAGTGAGGTGAAATCTTCTGAAGAGGAGGACAGACAGCAAAACAAATGTCACAGGGGTGATAACCCTTCCCTATGTTTTCCAAAAAGCTTAAAAAAGATTTTTTTGGCTGGAGCTAAACACGTTAAAAATGTACCCGTTCAAAATTACAAACAGATTCTACTTAACAACAAACCTACAGTCCCTGTCTTGTTTGCACCGCCTGTATACTGCTGTCCAGAGTATATAGGGCCTGGTGGCCCCACACCTTTCCTTATTTTAATTTGGGTGCGGGGTTCCCCTTAGTATTCATACTAGACCCAAAGGGCCTGGTAATGGACTGGGGGGTACCCATGCCGTTTGTCTCACTGATTTTCATCCATATTGCCAGGACCCGACATTACATTAAACCCACAAGCAGTTTTAAATGAGATTTTTTCCTTTAAAAATGACATTTTGTGCAGGGACTGTTCTAAACACGGGAAACACGCGCCACTTTACAGGCATACTATAGACACACCCCAGGTACGATATTTAAAGGAATATTTCGCTTTTTTTTTTTTTACTTTAAGCATCATTAAAATCACTGCTCACAAAAAAAACGGCCGTTTTAAAAAGTTTTTTTTGCATTGATACATGTCCCCTGGGGCAGGACCCGGGTCCCCAAACCCTTTTTAGGACAATACCATGCAAATTAGCCTTTAAAATAAGCACTTTTGATTTCGAACGTTCGAGTCCCATAGACGTCAATGGGGTTCTAACGTTCGTGCAAATTTTCGGTCCGTTCGCAGGTTCTGGTGCGAACCGAACCGGGGGGGGTATTCGGCTCATCCCTACTGGTGACCCCACAATAGGGATAAAACTTTTGTAAAAACAGACCTCTGATGGATCCAGGACAGGTGGGGGGGGCCTGAGGAGCGCAAAGGACTCGGAGGGAGGACCGATGGAGCACGGAGGACACAGAAGGGGGGACCGGAGGAGTATGAAGGACACGGCGGAGGGATCGGAGGACATAGAGGGGGACTGGAGGAGCACAGAGAGGGGGGTCCAGACTGGAGGAGCACAGAGGACACTGGACAGTCGGGGATGATCGGTGCGGCAGTGGGTGGAGTTACAAGCACCAATAGATTTCAATAAAGCAGCTGAAAGCCGCGGGGGGAGAGGAGGAGAAGTGGCTGTCAGCTGCTTTATTGAAATCTATACAGGGAGATCGGTGCTTGTAACATCCCCCCACTGCAGCACCGATCATCCCTGACTGCCCAGGTATCGGGTCAAGCATTGCACGTGTACTCGTGCAAAAGCTCGGTATCGGCACCGTAGATACTAGTATCGTGTGTGTGTGTGTGTGTGTATATACAGTGCCTTGCAAAAGTATTCGGCCCCCTTGAACTTTTCAACCTTTTGCCACATTTCAGGCTTCAAACATAAAAATATAAAATTTAATTTTTTTTTGAAGAATCACCAACAAGTGGGACACAATTGTGAAGTGGAACGAAATCTATTGGATATTTTAAACTTTTTTAGCAAAAAAAAAACTGAAAAGTGGTGCGTGCAAAATTATTCGGCCCCTTTACTTTCAGTGCAGAAAACTCACTCCAGAAGTTCAGCGAGGATCTCTGAATGATCCAATGTTGTCCTAAATGACTGGTGATAAATAGAATCCACTTGTGTGTAATCAAGTCTCTGTATAAATGCACCTGCTCTGTGATAGTCTCAGGGTTCTGTTGAAAGCGCAGAGACCATCATGAAGCCCAAGGAACACACCAGGCAGGTCCGTAATACTGTTGTGGAGAAGTTTAAAGCCGGATTTGGATACAAAAAGATTTCCCAAGCTTTAAACATCCCAAGGAGCACTATGCAAGCGATCATTTTGAAATGGAAGGAGTATCAGACCACTGCAAATCTACCAAGACCTGGCTGTCCCTCTAAACTTTCAGCTCAGACAAGGAAAAGACTGATCAGAGATGCAGCCAAGAGGCCCATGATCACTCTGGATGAACTGCAGAGAACTACAGCTGAGGTGGGAGAGTCTGTCCATAGGACAACAATCAGTCGTACACTGCACAAATCTGGCCTTCATGGAAGAGTGGCAAGAAGAAAGCCATTTCTCAAAGATATCCATAAAAAGTCTCGTCTAAAGTTTGCCACAAGCCACCTGGGAGACACACCAAACATGTGGAAGAAGGTGCTCTGGCCTGATGAAACCAAAATCGAACTTTTTGGCCACAATGCAAAACGATATGTTTGGCGTAAAAGCAACACAGCTCATCACCCTCAACACACCATCCCCACTGTCAAACATGGTGGTGGCAGCATCATGGTTTGGGCCTGCTTCTCTTCAGCAGGGACAGGGAAGATGGTTAAAATTGAGGGGAAGATGGATGCAGCCAAATACAGGACCATTCTGGATGAAAACCTGTTGGAGTCTGCAAAAGACCTGAAACTGGGACGGAGATTTATCTTCCAACAAGACAATGATCCCAAACATACAGCAAAATCTACAAAGGAATGGTTCAAAAATAAACGTATCCAGGTGTTAGAATGGCCAAGTCAAAGTCCAGACCTGAATCCAATTGAGAATCTGTGGAAAGAGCTGAAAACTGCTGTTCACAAACGCTCTCCATCCAACCTCACTGAGCTCGAGCTGTTTTGCAAGGAAGAATGGGCAAGAATTTCAGTCTCTCGATGTGCAAAACTGATAGAGACATACCCCAAGCGACTTGCAGCTGTAATCGCAGCAAAAGGTGGCTCTACAAAGTATTAACGCAAGGGGGCCGAATAATTTTGCACGCACCACTTTTCATTTTTTTATTAGTTAAAAAAGTTTCAACAATCCAATAGATTTCGTTCCACTTCACAATTGTGTCCCACTTGTTGGTGATTCTTCACAAAAAATAAAAATTTTATATCTTTATGTTTGAAGTCTGAAATGTGGCAAAAGGTTGAAAAGTTCAAGGGGGCCGAATACTTTCGCAAGGCACTGTATGTGTGTGTGTGTGTGTATGTATGTGTGTGTGTAAGTGTATGTATATGTGTATGTATATATATATATATATATATATATATATATATATATATATATATATATATAAATGTATGTATAAATGTATATGTATGTTTATGCGCTGCTAGGTCTCAATGTGATGCTTCTTCTAAGACACATGGTTTTGTTTGTATGGAGGTTACCTGAACACAATCCTCTCTCCTCTAGAACATACAACCAACACATAGACAAGGAAAGAAGCCTGGTTTTCTGTTGTCAGATCACAGCAAAGTGCTGTTATGTGTGCTGAAGAAATTTAAGACAAGGCAGCATTTTATAATGGCTCAACGTATGCTGCAGCGCATATTAGGTTTAGGAAAAAAGCAATGTGTCTGAAAAAAAGAAAAGAAAAGAAAAACTCAGGCTGTATATCTTTGAAAATTATGTTGCAACCCACCGCAATGTCGGGTCACTAGGTAGTCAGATTATACAGCTGGTTCTAAAGTGTTCAATATTCTTGCTACTGACAAAAAAAGAAAATTGTTCAGTATTCTCATGTTAAAGTGGAGTTCCACCCAAAAGTGGAACTTCCACTAATCAGATTCCTCCCCCCCTCCGGTGACACAGTTGGCACCTTTCAGGGGGGAGGGGGGTACAGATACCTGTATATTACAGGTATCTGTACCCACTTCCGGCATAAATAGCCGCAGAATCTGCGGTTATTTACGCCACTTCCTGCTCCCGCCCGCTGCCTGCTGGGAAACACACACGGGTCCCAGAGGCAGCAGGGAGCATTCGTATTGCACGGCGCGACTCGCGCATGCGCAGTAGGGAACCGGGAAGTGAAGCCGCACGGCTTCATTTCCTGATTCCCTTACCGAAGATGGAGGCGGCAGCACCCGAGGACGGAGAGATGCTTCGGCCTCGGGTGCCGACATCGCGGGCGCCCTGGACAGGTAAGTGTCCATGTTTTAAAAGTCAGCAGCTGCAGTATTTGTAGCTGCTGACTTTTAAAAAATTTTCTTTCGGCGGCGCCCCGCTTTAATGTTTTTTTATTTTTTTTTTAAGATGTGTGCTAATAAAGTAAATGTAGTTTTCTCAAAGTAGTGTGTTAAGCTACCCATTCATTATACAATCTTCTTGTTCAATTTCCTTTAGATTTACCTTCAACTATGTAGTACTATGTCGTACAATCAGCCTGTTTGATTGCATATAAATTTAAAGTGTTTGTTTGACCTCATATGATATGATTTTGGTAAATCTATAGAAAAGTTGTACAAGAAATTTGTATAATGTATGGCCAGCTTTATTCATACGTGTGTTTTTTGTCTTTTCCTTCAGGTTATACAATCAGCTTGATGAAGGTAAAACCAGGAAAGAAGAGAAAATTAGACAGGAGGCCTATGCCAGGAACAGGGAGAAGGCAAAAGAGTTTAAAAAAGTATGGAGAGAATTTTTGTTCTTTTAAAAAACAAAGCTACTGAAACAGGGCAGAAGTTAAAATGTCACCCCACTATCAAGTGGGGAAAAATGCATACCAAAGAACATAGCTCCTGCATAGGAGAAGCCACTTCAAAAGTACAGATCATGATCTGTTACAACCAGTTAATTTAAATATAAGCAGGAAAATTGTCCTGCTTCGTTGGCGTGCAGCGATGTACCCAAATAAAATGTGTTTTTTTCCCTCACAAATAGAGCTTTCTTTTGGTAGTATTTGATCACCACTGTGGGTTTTTATTTTTTACGCTATATACGAAAAAAGACAGAACATTTTTGAAAAAAATTTTTTTTTTACTTTCTGCTATAAAACAAAACATATCCAATAATTAAAAAAATGTTAAAATCAAATTTCTTCATAAATTTAGGCCAGTATGTATTCTGCTACATATTTTTGTTAAAAAAAAAAACAATGCGTTTATATTGATTGGTTTGCACAAAAGTTATAGCATCTACAAACTATGGGAATCTATGTATGGATTTTGTTTTTCTTTACTGGTGGCAGTCAGCGACTTATAGCAGGACAGCGACATTACGGCGGACAAATCGGATACACTAAGTGACACTTTTGACACTTTTTTTTTTTTTGGGGAACCAGTTACACCAGTACAGTGATTAGTGTTAAAAATAAGCACGGTGGAGCAGATGGAGTAGATGAGAGGAAAAGAAAGATATAAGTGTAAGAAAGATATCTTGATTTGTATCTTGAATAATTGGTAGAAAATACCGCTCCCCGCTGTGACCGGCAATCCATGTAGTACATACCTTTTTACTTGCAATAGCTGCTAACGCACATGCTTATACATGTGCTACAACTATTATACATTGGGTACGAATTTATATATTGTCTTTCTGGACCATGTATAGGCTGTATTTTTCTACATAATTGTGCATGTACATGTATACCAAGAAGTACTATTATACCGTATGTTTTGAAACCCTTTGGTTTCTTAAACAAAGTTTCTCCTTTATGATACAGTGGTTTATGCACCAGAAAGTTTAATAGGTTGTTTAATACCCCGTCCCCTTATCCCCCACCTGATTACTCAGGCCCCCCCAATAACAAATATGGATATGGAAAAGAATTTTGTGGGTGAGGACTGGAATGCCCTCATGCAGGGATATTTACAAAAATTTGGGGAAAACGAACAGACTGAATCCGAAATTTCATCTCTGTTTCACAAGCTGTCCAAAACCCTAGAGAAAAAATCCTCTATGTTTTGGCACATAGAATCCTTTCGAGATTACATTAACCATAATATAAATCCATTCGGGCTCCGCATCCAGATTTTCCCCACCCTAGATGATCTGGACAAGGAATTTAAAGAAACTTGGGAAGGAATTCTCCAGACATGTTCACTAAAACTCATGGAAACCCTAATAGAGGAATACACAAAAAGATCAAAAAACCTAGATTTAGAAATTATAAAATTATGCGGACAATTACAGAAATTCAAAACACATACTTCCGTACCCACCAAAGAGAAAAAACTACATCTGGAAACATTTAACAGAGAAATTCTTTTTAAGAAAAATCAGAAGTTCATGCGAGATAAAAACGCATTTGAAACTGGCAAAGCCTATAAATGGAACCAACCCAAATATATACCCCCAGGGAAAATTCAAACACAGGAACACAAGTGAGTTCCCAACAAACTGTTAAGCACCCCAATCTCACTAATTACCCTAAACCCAAAACCACATTAGGCACAAAACGCCAATTTCATGGCGACTCAACACATGATCAAAAAGCCAAAAAGCAAGCCTCTGACACTACACTTAAATCCACGCACTCCAATTTGGTATCTTCCGAGCCACTCCCTAACCCCTCCACACTCACAAACCACGTCACTTACCAATACCTCACACACATCCACCATGTTAGAAACAGGACAACAGGATCCATCTTTTTTAGATCAGATCTTGGCAGGGATCAGACCAGTCCCTCCCAACCTCAACACATACACTCAACTCACACTTTAGATTCCCAACGAAAGACTTTAATTACACCTAATTTAGATTTAAATGTGATCAACCTATCCACATATACCATCTCGGGGGAAGAAGAATCAGTTTTGAAAAAGGGATAAAATTTTTGCCCCAGTCATAAGTTAGATACGTTTGAATTCTATAAAGACCTTCAATTATTTGTCAGCAAAATTACTTTAATAAAACTCTATTCTAAACAACAGGGTACCAGAGAATATACACCCCAAGAAAATCAGGCACTAGACCAATTAATTTCCCTCCTCAAAGAAAGTGACACAGCAGATCTAATTGATTCTATAGATCTATCCCGAATCTTACAAGCTGTTGAACAACAAGATGCAAAGCAATTCCCTCTAAATCCACACTTAAGAAAAAATCAGACCTATACCCACCTCCGAGTACTAGCCCCAATGCTGCAGCGTTTCTAAAATTAGTCAACAATGACTTGGAAAAACTAAAACTGAACACTAAAGGGCCTCCCAACCTTAATAAAAGAGAATTTGATGCACTCAACTCATTAGCAAATAATAAACAAATTACCATTAAACCCTCAGATAAGGGCGGAAACGTCGTTGTCTTAAACAATGAAGACTACATAAATATGTGCAAAAAAATTCTCGGCAATCCCGACTGGTATCGGAAGATCCCGGCCAGCATTGTCGAGAAATACAACAAAAATTTCTATACTCTGATCGATTCGGATTTTCTCAATAATACTATTACCAAACAAACATGGTCCCCACCTTTTATGCATTGCCAAAAATTCATAAAAACCCTTTCAATCCACCAGGCAGACCAATCATCTCTGGAATAAACTCCATCAGTGACAATGCTAGCAAATTGGTAGACGAGTACCTTAGACCTTACGTGTCGGCATTGCCATCTCATGTAAGAGACCATTTATTGCAAATTTTAGAGGAACTAAACATCTCTGATCAAATCTTACTCGCCACAATAGATGTGGAAACATTGTATAGCTCCATCCCACATAACAAAGGTCTGGCAGCTATAAAACATATCCTTGGGCAAAATCTGGCTAATGACCCCAAGTATGATGAATTTATCCTTGCATTACTTGAATACATTCAGAAGCATAATGTTTTCACCTTTACTGGTTCCCACTACCTCCAGGTGCAGGGAGTTGCGATGGGGACTTGTTGTGCCCCATTGTATGTTAACCTGTACCTGGGGGAGTGGGAACAGATGTTTTTGACCAATGAAGAATTATCAATTTATACTCGCCATATTGTGGGATGGCTACACTACATCGATCATATTCTAATTTTTTGGGATGGTCCTCCCCAAATGCTGGATGAATGTCTCTTACAAATGAATAAAAACAACTTCAACCTTAATTTTACCATGTCCTATGACAGACAATCCATTACATTTCTGGATTTAGAAATATACTGGAATGAACAAGGGAAACTCTCCACAAAATTATATAGGAAAGAAAACAGGGAAGGGAATACCATACTTCATGCCACTAGTCACCATCCACAACCCTTAATCAATTCCATTCCATACTCTCAGTACTTGAGAATTAAACAAAATTGTACTGATGAAGAACACTTTAAGAGAGAAGCAGACAAATTACGCACTAGATTACTCGCCAGAGGCTATTCACATGCCTGTCTCAAAAGATCTTTTAAACAAGTGTCAATAAGACCAAGAAATACCTTACTGCATAACACTAAACGTTTGGGTAGCAACCCATTGAGATTCATAACCACGTTTAGTCAACAACAACACCAAGGGGCGTGGCTTGGCAATGGCGCTGTGAGGCTGCTTTCTCTGGGAGCTCCGTGAATCGTTTAGGCTGAGAACCGGACCTAGCGCACATACCGGCTTTTAAATTACATGTCCATGATGGACAGACCTCCGGGATCACCCGCAGCTAACAGAACCGCAGACATCGCTGCTTATTTCCTGCGGAATTCGGCAACTCCGTCACAGGCCCCGGAGTCCAAGATGGCGCCGCCACGCACTGGCAATGCAGGCACAGCATCGCTCAAGAAGACAGGCAAGGGGCTCCCTAATGCTCCACAAGGTAACGGGTCTCTCCCTAACAGATCTGATTCCCCAATCGTGTCCCCAGAAATCCCAGGGGCTGATAGCTGTTCATCCATACAGCCTGCTAACACCCAGGAGCAACCATTCCCTGAATGCTGGAAAGGGATAATCGCCCTCCTCCCCACTAAACAGGACATCACTGAATCTGCAGCTACTATTGTGAATACCCTGTCTAAAGAGATTCATGATCTAAAGCAGAGAATAGATACTGTAGACTCCAGGGTATCAGAGGTGGAAACATCTGCTTCTCTGCTGGAGTCAAGAATGTCAGACATAGAAAAGGCTCATGTGGATTATAAAAGGCGCCTGATCCTGATGCAACTTTCAATAGATGATGGCGAAAATCGCAGTAGGAGAAACAACATCAGAGTGCGCGGCCTGCCTGAAGCCACTTCAGGAAGTGATCTCAGAGCAACGATTGTGGCCATATTCAATCGATTGCTAGACAAGCCCCCTACAGCGGAATTAGAACTGGACCGCGTGCACCGGGTGCAGGGTCCTAGGGGAGGAGATGATCTCGCACCGAGAGACATATTGGCGAGAGTTCATTATTACACAATTAAGGAAGAAATCCTGAGAAGGGCATGGTCCCAGGGCCCCTTGGACTTTGATGGGGCGTCGGTGCAATTTTTCCCTGATCTATCGCGGCTGACCCTACGCATGAGAGGCCAAATACGTCCACTGCTAGAAGCTATCAGAACGACAGGAGCCACCTACAGATGGGGTCACCCATTCCACTTGATAGTCCTGAAAGGAAACAACTCTTTTGCGCTGCGTTGGCCAGACCAACTGCCGGATCTGTTCAGGTTCCTGGCGATCCCCGGGTTCTCGCTGCTTATTTCCTGCGGAATTCGGCAACTCCGTCACAGGCCCCGGAGTCCAAGATGGCGCCGCCACGCACTGGCAATGCAGGCACAGCATCGCTCAAGAAGACAGGCAAGGGGCTCCCTAATGCTCCACAAGGTAACGGGTCTCTCCCTAACAGATCTGATTCCCCGATCGTGTCCCCAGAAATCCCAGGGGCTGATAGCTGTTCATCCATACAGCCTGCTAACACCCAGGAGCAACCATTCCCTGAATGCTGGAAAGGGATAATCGCCCTCCTCCCCACTAAACAGGACATCACTGAATCTGCAGCTACTATTGTGAATACCCTGTCTAAAGAGATTCATGATCTAAAGCAGAGAATAGATACTGTAGACTCCAGGGTATCAGAGGTGGAAACATCTGCTTCTCTGCTGGAGTCAAGAATGTCAGACATAGAAAAGGTTCATGTGGATTATAAAAGGCGCCTGATCCTGATGCAACTTTCAATAGATGATGGCGAAAATCGCAGCAGGAGAAACATCAGAGTGCGCGGCCTGCCTGAAGCCACTTCAGGAAGTGATCTCAGAGCAACGATTGTGGCCATATTCAATCGATTGCTAGACAAGCCCCCTACAGCGGAATTAGAACTGGACCGCGTGCACCGGGTGCAGGGTCCTAGGGGAGGAGATGATCTCGCACCGAGAGACATATTGGCGAGAGTTCATTATTACAGAATTAAGGAAGAAATCCTGAGAAGGGCATGGTCCCAGGGCCCCTTGGACTTTGATGGGGCGTCGGTGCAATTTTTCCCTGATCTATCGCGGCTGACCCTACGCATGAGAGGCCAAATACGTCCACTGCTAGAAGCTATCAGAACGACAGGAGCCACCTACAGATGGGGTCACCCATTCCACTTGATAGTCCTGAAAGGAAACAACTCTTTTGCGCTGCGTTGGCTGTTCAGGTTCCTGGCGATCCCCGGGTTCTCGATACCCAATTGGTTGGACTTCCCGATCACCTTCAATAGCTCGAGATCTACATCACCAAGACCCCAACGAGCCAGCAGACGACAATGGCGCTCAAGATCCAGGACAGCTCCAAGAGACAATCCTACCTCGCCGGAGTCCTAACTGACCGCACTGGCTCAGAAGGCTGTTTACTGAGAAGCAAGAAGGGGACTCCTGTGGTTCTCAGAACTCTAGACCACACTGATATCCTTTTTCCTTGACCGCACAGTAAACTCTCTGAGTTTTATGAATAGGACATAAAGCGATACAGGGGTATATTATGTGCATGTTGGAGGGACTTTTTGCTCCTCCGTGAAAAGATGACGTGCCTTAGATTGATGTTTGGATTCAAATCTTGTGGGGGGGTCTCGCCGCGCCTCCGCCTCATCGTTCCACAGGTTTATTAAGGGCAGTTTTTACGCTCTTTGTTATTTTTCTTTTTTTTCCCCTTTTTTTGTGGGGCATGAGGTGGAGGGGCAGGGGGGACTCTAATTCAAAAAGGCACGGAGTCGTGTTTAGTTTGTTACCCTCTTGTTCCTTATCAAGAGGGTTAGCTACAATACTTACACTGTATTAGGAATGTTGGTTCACATAGATCTCTTAGTTGATATACATTTCACTTGCAGTGGTTGTATACACATAATCTGAAGATTCTACAGCAAAGAATCAAGTTGTTTATGGTTTTTTATTTTTTGTCTGCTGTTTAAAACGGTAATAGTCAGGTATTGTCCATCATGCCGGTTCTCTCCTGACGACACGTCTCCCGTTGTGTCGCAGAGTCTAGTCTTCCACTAATAGGAAGCGCATATTTGCGCAAGGCTTAATATAGCAACAGCTGGATAATTAATTTATCCTTCCTAGTTTTTTTTTTTTTTCTTTATATCTTTTCAACTCCAATTCCTCCCTTTCTCTTCCTCTCCGTCCTTCCCTTATATCTGGTCTCTCTTTCCCTTCCTACCCCAACTTTACACCCTCTCCCCCTCCCCTCATTATCCTCCCTCCCCCCACCCCCTTTTTTATCCCCTCCCTATACCTCCCTGACTTATTCTTTTCCTTACCCTCCCCCGATTGGTTACTGGGGTGCGACATGGCCCCCCCGGGAAGGCCTCCGGGCTCACACCCTGGTGGGGAGATAAAATTTACCTCCCTCAATGTCAGAGGCCTAGCTACCCCGGAAAAACGCTCTAGACTGCTTTCAGATCTCAAAAAAACGCGCACACAGGTGGCGCTCATTCAGGAAACGCATTTCAAACAGTCGGCAGTCCCCAGACTCAGCAACAGGGACTTCCCCACTGTATATCACGCTCCCTCCCCTCTATCAAAATCGAAGGGGGTCAGTATATTGATAGCCAGATCACTGCCGTGGACGCTATTAGAAGAGAGAGCTGACCCACTTGGCCGATTCTTGCTCTTAAAGGGCAAAATCAGAAATACCACAGTGACCCTAGTAAACGTCTATTTCCCTAATTCTGACCACCTGTCCTTTTTGCGATCCCTCATTCCCTTAATCTTGGATTTCCGGGAGGGTTTGTTCCTGATGGGCGGGGATTTCAATTTTGCTCCAGAACCACTACTAGATGTATCAAGAGGGGCATCTCATCTGTCTTTCTCATACCTTAAAAAACTCAAGGTAGAATTGACCAATCTACAGTTGGTCGACCCCTGGAGGATCATGCACCCTGGGGAGAGGGATTTTACCTATTTTTCTGCGGTGCATGGTACATACTCCAGGATAGACTTCTTTCAGATCCAACATAAAGATTTACCGTTTGTCACCGCATCCCAGATTGACTACATTTCCATCTCTGACCATGCCCCTACGCATGTGACCCTTTGCTGGGATACAGAACTCAGATCCCCCCCAACCTGGAAACTAAACGAGTCATTATTACAAATCCCCGAGATACGTGAGGAGATAGGCAGGACACTGACTAATTACTTCTCAGAAAACATAGATCCCTCGCTGTCTCCAATGACAGTGTGGGAGGCCCATAAATGTGTAATAAGAGGGGAATTGTTTAGGATTGGGGCAGCGAAAAAAAGAGAAATGACTAAACAGATTGACCTTTTGATCTCCCAGGTGCGGTCTCTCGAGCTACTTCACAAGAAGTCCCTAGCAGAAACACACCTCCAGGCTTTATTGAAGACCAGGGGTGAATTGAAAGACCTCCTGTACCACAAAACGGTACAAAATCTGGCCTGGGCTAAAAGGTCCATGTTTGAATTCTCTAACAAGCCAGGTACCATGCTGGCCAGACTACTTCGTGGCCCGAGACAACGTACCTACATTCCCTCTATAGTGACCTCACAGGGAACTACGGTCCACACCTCTAGGGATATAGCTAATGAATTTGCTGCATACTACCAACAACTATATAACTTACACAAGGGGGAACCTACTGATCTTTTAACAGAAAGAGAGGTGGCAGCGGGGGAATACATCGGGTCTTCGGGTATGCCTACTTTGCCAGCTGATGTGGGAGACTCATTTGAGTCAGACATCACCCCTGAAGAACTCTCACTAGCCTTGGCCCAAACGAAGCCAAGGAAGGCGCCCGGGCCGGATGGCTTCACCCTGACCTACTACCAGACCTTTGGGTCTCACTTATCGACACACTTCCTGAAAGCCTAAAACGCACTGAAAGAGGGGGGCATTAACATGGTAGACTCTCTACGGGCATTTATTTCTTTGATCCCAAAAGAGGGGAAAGATTCTAGCCACTGCAGTAATTACCGCCCGATTGCTCTACTAAACGTGGATCTTAAATTGTTCTCCAAAATTCTGGCTAACAGATTACTCCCACATATCCCACATTTGATACACTTTGACCAGGCGGGGTTCGTGCCGCTGAGGGAGTCGAGGGACAATACCATAAGAGTCCTCAACCTTATTCACAAAGCGCAATCCGTCAAGAAGCCTTTTCTGCTACTTTCTACAGATGCAGAAAAGGCTTTTGACAGGGTGGCCTGGCATTTTATGCGGGCCACTCTGGAACATATTGGTGTTGGCCCAAATATGAGAGGCTGGATATCGTCTCTCTACTCGGCTCCCTCGGCAGCGGTAAGGGTCAATGAGTGGCGATCGGACTTTTTTGACATTTCTAACGGGACGAGACAGGGGTGTCCCCTGTCCCCACTGGTTTTTATTTTGACTCTTGAGCCGTTCCTGTGTAGCGTTCGCAGGAATCCCAATATAACCGGGATCACGAAGTCCTCTGGGCATCACAAAATCGCAGCCTTCGCTGACGATCTGATTTTTTTCGTCTCCAACCCACGTATCTCACTACCTAACATCTTGGCAGCTCTACGGTTGTATGGCAAAGTCTCAAATTTCAAGGTCAACTGTGCCAAGTCCGCAGTGCTAAATATCACAATACCAGCCACGGAAGCAGTAAATATGAGCAAATCCTTCCCGTTTCGATGGACGGAGAAATCTATCCGATACCTGGGGGTGGACATCACTCCGGACTTGGCAATTTTCAACCCTTACTCCAAAGACTTAAAATTGACCTTCAGACCTGGCACAAACTCACTTTGACCTGGTTTGGGCGATGCAATGCCCTGAAAATGACGGCCCTGCCCCGGGTTCTATATATACTTCAAACATTACCGATAAATTTACCAATGACCTTCTTTAAGCAAATACAGTCCATTGTGAGGGAGTTCATCTGGTCTCATAAAGCCCCCAGAATAAACATGCAAACACTGTCCAGACCCAAGGAGAGGGGGGGCATCGGTTTACCAGACATCTCTCGGTATTACCGAGCGGTACACCTCGCCAGGATTGTTGATTGGCATTGCAACAAAGATTCAAAACAATGGGTGGGAATGGAAATTGAGGACTCCTCAATCCCCTTGCTCCCATCCCCGTGGCTCTTGTCCCCACTTCCAGAAGACCAGAAAAACCACCCGCTAATAGGAGCTACCCTCCGGGTGGCGAGGAAAATATTCCGTAATACGGATATATCACCCTTACCTTCCCCCTTGACTCCTATCATTGGCAACCCAGACTTTTCCCCCGGACTTACAAGTCGCAGACTGAGACAATGAATCACCTTTGAGAAACAGTCCCTGGGGGAATTCCCATCTTCTTCCACCATCTCTAGACTCACAGAACCTCCGTTAGACAGTCTCAGCACCATCCAGCTTAGACATTTTCTGCAGACTCTTCAGAAAGCTCCCTATGTCCCACGGGGTCACACTCCTCTGGAATCTCTGTGTAAATCAGGGGAACCGATAAGGCACGCACTCTCATTTTTATATAACCTCCTCACTACTCAGGGAGAGGACAAGGCGCCAGAGTTTCTAGTGAAGTGGGAAAGAGATCTAGAGACCCAGTTTACCACACAACAAAAGGAGAAGATCTTGGCTTTGGCTCACAAGTCCTCGATTGCGAGTCATTATCAAGAATCGGGATACAAAATCCTGACCAGGTGGTATAGAGTCCCATATATGTTACACAAAATGAACCCTACGCTCTCGGATAGGTGTTGGAGGTGTGGCACAGAAGTAGGAAATTTGCTCCATGTCTTTTGGTCGTGTCCGGTCCTGAGACCCTTTTGGGAGGAGGTGACTTCGACCATTCAAAGTTTGACCTCGGTCGAACTTAAAGACAACCCAGCTGCATGCCTTTTACACCTAACCACCAGACCCATTAGTAAATACAAGAAAACTTTGACAATGCAACTCCTGAACGCAGCGAGAGCCTGTATTCCCGTGTTATGGTGGGATCCCCTCCCACCTACTAGGGTCCTGTGGTATTCGAAAGTAAACTGTATTCTACAGATGGAGGAACTGACTGCAACTCTACAAAACAAGGAGGAACAATTTATGGACAAGTGGAGACCCTGGAGATATTTTGTTGGTACTGACGCATATCTACAGGAGTTGGCACAAGCACAAACCCAATCTACTTGAAAGGGCGTCCCCGTAGTTATTGCTAAAACAGGCACCTGTACCTGCCCCTCTGGGGTCTGGCAGGTGGGTCCGGTGGGGGGGCGGTGTCGCAGCCATACCCTTCTAACCCCCTTCCCTTAACCTCATCTCCCCCTCCTCCCTAGTCCTTCTTGTCTTTCTTTCCCCGCTTCCCCTCTGATTTCATTCTATTCCCCCCTTTCTCTGTTCTTATGTACTGATAAGCTCACCAAGTAGCCGTGGTGACGGCGTTAACGAATTATTGAGAGCATATTATTCACGGTGAGCAGGAAACATTTGCTCGTATAGCATTAGACATATCTGTCGTAAAATATTTTAAGTATTATATTATATGCCAATACTGTTGAAGATATGTTCACGGTTCATGCAAGGAGGCCCTCGTGTAAGCTACCTTGCTTTATTGTGTTTAGTAATGATATATAGTTGGCTGGAACACACATGTATTACCCCACTTGTTTGGAGGATAACCTGATCTAGGTCTACGATCTCAATCTACTGTACCCTAAACATGTTAATGTATGAAAATGTATGACCTGTCTTTTACTGGACTATGTATCCATGCCTTCTTTATAACAAAATAAAGGAATTTAAAAAAAAAACAACAACACCAAGTTAGAACTATTATAGAAAAATAGTGGCACCGTTGTTCACCTTTAAAAGAGCCCCCTCTGTTGGCGATAGAGTTGTCAGTAGCGAATTTAAAAATGAATATAACAAAACACATTGCAAAGTGAGAGGCACCTACATGTGTGGTGCCTGTCACTATTGCAAGTACATGCTAACCCAAAAAAAAACAATTTTACCCAACGGCAAGGTGTTTTACCCTAAGCACTTTGCCAACTGCAAAACGTTTGGAGTCATCTATATGCTCCAATGTAGTTGCACCTGCTTCTACATTGGTAAAACCAAACTGGAATTCTGGAGGAGGGCCTACAGACATATCACCAGCATGCAAACCTGTGACCCAGACCTCCCCCTTGGAGGTCATGTCACTATTGTGTATGGGGGAAAATTTCCCAAGATTAAATTTTTAATACTTGACAGGATACATCCAAATCCCAGGGGGGGGATTGGAATAAGACCCTCCTCCAGATGGAAGTTAAATGGATTTATTCCCTCAAAGCCACCTCACCCCCAGGCCTGAACGATACCCTATCTTTTAAACCATATCTTGAGGGGTTTTCATCAGGGGGAATGGAGAGATGAACACCTCCTTCCCTCCTCTTTTCTTTCGCCCCCCTACCCCCATGTATCTGGGACATGCCACAGAATAGACGGTCTCTATCGCCAACAGAGGGTGAACCCTCTATAAATAATAAGAACACGATTTACCCTCATGTATATCTGGTGAGTAAAGTAAGAAATGTATATATATATATATATATATATATATATATATAAGTTGTCTGCTTTAACTCATACTGTAAAAATGTGCTACATATGTAATGATATTACGTTGTGATTTTGACACAGATTTAAAAAAATTGTATCATTTAACCATGTATCTTTTTTTTTTTGACAGAAAAAGGTTTTTTATTTTGTCGGAAATCATAAGAATACAAAACAGCAATAGCATGAAGAGTACAGTGTTTGCAATCAGATTACAGCATTTTATAAAGTATTCATTTTCAGGCAGCATTGAGGTCAGGATACCCAAGGGTGGAAGACAGCCTGTGGTGTGAACTATGTCTATAGCTAGTTACAGGTAAGCAATAAAACGGTACAAAACAAAAAGAGGGATGTGTATATGCTATGGAGCGGACAGTAGTCCCGGATGGATCCAAGATCGGTCCCACCATTCCACCTCCAGAAGTATGGAGAGTGGAAAGTATTTTCAGTCTGGGGGAAAGGAAGAGGGGAGGCGAGGGGGGGGGAGGAGGGGGCAAAAAACCCCCTGGCTCCCCCACAACCGCTCCCAGCTCCCTATTAACTAATATACACGGTACAATCATATTTACATAAATCAGGAGTTTAATCAGACATCCGACCACTGTGACCATATTTTCTCAAATTTTGCAGGGCAGTTCCTGCTCTCATATGTGATCTTATATAAAGGAAGGACTTTATTAATTGCACTTTTCCATGAGGCTACTGTAGGGAGATCAGTACCCTTCCATCTCAGGAGGATTTCTCTCCTAGCATAATAGAGGGCAAAAGTTAAGCCTAGTTTAGTATAACGGTCACCCTCCACATCCCCCAGGTAGCTAAGCAGAAAGACAAGAGGGTCCAGTGTCAACGGGGCACCGCAAAAGTCTGTCAATACGTCCGCCACCCCTCTCCAATAGGGCTGGATCTTGTTACAAGTCCAGACCATATGGAAGAAGGAGCCCCTCTCAATGGAGCATCTCGTGCAGAGTGGGCTGAGAGAGGGGTAGATGGAAGCCAACTTCTGTGGGGTATAGTATGCCCTGTGCAAAAATTTCAATTGGACAAAACGGTCTCTAGAGGCTATCATAGAGGAGATAAATGTAGAGACACATTCCTCCCATGTGTCTTCGTCCAGGTCAGGGATATCCAACTTCCATTTTCCCATCAGGTGTGAGGTGTCCGTATCAAGAGCTACTGTGAGATACATGTATAGGGTGGAGAGAGGTTTGTGCAGGAGCTCCGAGGTGAGAAGTCGCTCTATAGAATCTGAGTTTAGAGTAATTGGGGAAGGGAACTGGGCGGCGAGAGCATGCCGGAGCTGCCAGTACCTAAATTGGAAGGAGCGGGGGAGTTTAAATGTTTGTCTTAGTTCTAGGAATGTTGGAATCTTCCCACCTGGCATTACGTGCCTAAGGGCAACAATACCCCTCGTCGCCCACGCCGCCGGATCGGGCACTGTATTTAGGTGGGGAAGAAGGGGATTGCCCCACAGGGGAGTGTGAGGGGAGACCACCAAGGGATCCCGGAGAGCCACCCGTGAACATTGCCAAACCCGAATCGTGGTTTTCATAGGAGTCGTGACGCCCGGATGTGCCTTACACCCCCTAAAGGCTAGGTTAGAAAGGGCTGCATATGAACCAATTATTGCTGCCTCTAGGGTGACTGCTGGGTTCTGTCTGGGCTGGGAGAACCACCAGCGGACGGTAACCAAGACCGCAGCCCAGTAGTATATAAGGAAGTTCGGAAGGGCCAGACCTCCACCAGAGAGAGGAAGATAAAGGGTCCGTCTGGCCACTCTCGGAGGCCTCCCAGCCCAGACAAACTCGCTCACAATACTGTCGAGTCTCCGGAACACCGACCGGGGAATATGGACAGGGGTGTGACGAAAGAAGTATAACAGTTTGGGTAGGTACACCATTTTGATTAAATTCCCCCTACCTACTGGCGTAAGCGGAAGTCTACGCCAGGTTGTGCACTGCTTGGTAAGTTTGTCCAACACTGGAATTAGATTACGGTCGAGGTATTTGTCCAGGGACAAGGCTACCCTTACGCCCAAGTATGTGAACTCTTCGACCCATTGAAGGGGTGTTCGTGTGTCGATACGGGGCATGGAAGGGTGAAGTGGAAAGAGGACCGACTTGTCCCAGTTGACACGAACTCCTGAAAAACGGCTGAAGGTATCAAACTGAGACAAGGCAGCCCTCAGGGAATCAGATGCATCCGCCAAATAAAGGAGGGAGTCATCGGCATAAAGGGACAATTTCTCCTCTAACGGACCTACTTTGATGCCTTTAATAGACCTGTCCTTCCTAATGTGGGCCGCCAAGGGCTCCAAGGCCAAGGCAAATAATGCCGGGGATAGGGGACATCCCTGTCGGGTTCCCCTCTCCAAAAGAAAGGGCTCCGACAGGGTACTGCCCGTGCGTATACGAGCCCTAGGCTGCGCATACAACATTTGAATCCATGTGAGGAAGACTGGGCCAAAGCCAAATCTGGAAAGGACCCTCCACAGGTAGCCCCACTCGACCGAGTCGAAGGCTTTCTCCGCGTCGAGTGAGGCCACCACCCCAGGGTTCCCCGGATCAGCCACTGCGATGTGAGTGTGTAGTCTACGTATATTTATATCTGTGCCTCTTCCGGGCATGAACCCCGTTTGATCTGGGTGTGTTAGGGCAGTGACAACTTTGTTTAAACGGATGGCTAAGATCTTGGCCAGGACTTTTGCGTCAACATTTAGGAGAGAAATAGGGCGGTAGGATGCGCAGAGGGTAGGATCTTTCCCCGGCTTAGGGATGAGTACTATGACCGCCTCGCTCATCGAGGCCGGGAGGGTCCCAATTTTTAAAGCTGAGGCAAAAACCGTCTGCAATCTAGGGGTTATTTCTTCCATATAAGTCTTATAGAATTCCACCGGGAATCCGTCCGGACCCGGGGTCTTCCCTGCCTGCATCATTTTGAGAGCTTTTTGTATCTCCTCTAATTGAATAGGGGCGTCTAGTGTGTTAGCTGCAGATTGTGTGAGAACTGGAATGTCAATTTCGTCCAAGTAGTCAGTAAGGTCTTGTTGGTCATATATTACTCGTGAGCTATATAAGTGCTGGTAGAAGTTAGTGAAACATCTATTAATTTCCGCTGGGGAAGAATGAAGTGACCCATCTCTGTCACGAATCTGCGCTATTGCCGTTACCCCTGATTGTTCCCTGGATAGCCAGGCCAAGAGACGACCTGTCTTCTCCCCCTGCTCGAATATTCGCTGAGATTGGTATAACAGCTTCTTTTGTGTCAGGGAGGTCTGTAGCAGAAGGGATTGTTGGGTAAGAGATTGGAGTGCTATGTAGTCTCGCGGGTCACGGGAGCGGACATATAGGGCTTCCTGTCTGATCGCCTCAGTCTCTAGTCTAGTAAGCTCTGCTCTACGTAGTCTCCTCACCTTAGCAATGATACATTGGTAATGCCCCCTTGATGAGGCCTTAAAGGCCTCCCAAACCACATTATCAGAGGCGGACCCCGGATTGACCTCCCAAAATTGCTGCACCGTGTCCCGGAACTGAGAGTCGACATCTGCGTCGGATATCCAGAACCTGGACAACCGCCAGAGTCTATCTGCTGGGTCTAACGTCAGTTCCAGGGATAACAGCAACGGGGCGTGGTCCGAGATCCCCCGTGGAAGTATGCCTATGTCCCGAACTCTGGGGAGGACAGGCGCCGCGACGTAGGCCAGGTCTATGCGAGAGAGGGATCTATGAGAGGCAGAATGACAAGTAAAGGCCTTGGCCTGAGGGTTCTTCCACCTCCATACATCCACCAGGCCGTACGTGTCAGCCCAGTCCGCCAAGTCACGGCGTGTGGTGTCTCCCCCTGCGCTCCTGTCCAGCCCAGAGTCCGGAACAAGGTTAAAGTCACCCATCAATACAACATTATCTGGGGGGAAGCGGGCCAGCACCCCCGAGATCAAATTGAGGAGTCTGAATGAGGCCGGGGGGGGCAGATATACTCCCACCAACACCCAGGGCGAGTCATATATCAAGGCATGTATTAGTACATATCTCCCATCAGGATCAAGGACTAAATCAAGGAGCTTAAAAGGGAGAGTTTTCAGGACCAGTATACTAACCCCCCTTGCAAAATTGGAGTAGGTAGAGTGGTAGTGATGACCCACCCACGGTTTTTTCAGACTGAGAGTCTTGCTACCAATCAAATGTGTCTCCTGTAACACACAGACATGGGGATTATGCCTCTTTATAAACTGAAACACTAAAGAGCGTTTTAGTGGAGAGTTTAAGCCACGTGTGTTCCAGGAGAGAATATCTAGGTTAGGCATGTATACATCTTATTTATAAGAAAAGCAGGATACAACTTATATACTCTTCCTAATTCGGCACAGGTCATCCCAGGGGATGCCCGAGGCGAATCAGAGCCTGACATTACTTTGAGTACAGAGAGCAAACACAGCACCGTCAAAAAATATAAAACAAAAACGAAATCAAAGACAAAAAACTGGGAGCCAGGAACACGGCTCAACATCCCCAAACCCCCCCCCACCCCACCCGACCCCCAGAACAGGAGGCAGGTCTGTATCCCCAAACTTGCTTCAGCCCGACGGCTGCTCATGGAGGCAGTGAACTAGAGGCAACCGACCTCTGTGAGTCAAAGAAAAGTAAGTGTGCTTTAAGTTCCGGTGAGGATAAAAATGGTGTGAATCACCCGGAGCCCCGGGGGTACAAAACTTGTAGTGGTCCAAATGAACCCCCCGACCCCAGCCGGGGTCGAGGCGATGCTGGAGAAGATGACAGGGGAAGTGCGTGGGAGGGGGGGATGCAACAACAGGGGTGTCTGTACGTAGCGGGACCGGTCTCATTAAGGATAAAGTAACATGACCGAAGTGGCATCGCAGGAAAGAAAGTGGGGTTCAGCTTTTCTTCCCTAATGGACCGCAGCAATGAGGGAAGTCCGTTCGGAGGTGATGATCAGAGTTCAGATCTGGTGTCCTGCTTGCTTCCGAGCTGGGAGTTGAATGGGTATGCTCTTAAGGGAGGGGAAGCATGGCTCAGTCCAAAAGGCATGGAACCCAAAGAAGTGTTGAGCATCTAGGCCCCGCCAGCCGATAATGACATGAGAGGGGTCCGCAGAGGTATACAAAGGGTCAGACTCTCCCCTCCAAAAACAAAATCGCCCGCAACCTCTCCAGCAGTGTACTCACAGTTTCCCCAATAGAATCATCTTTGGATGGTGTCAGCCCACGCGGCAGCTTCTCTGGGGGAGGTGAAGAAGTGCACTTTTTCGCCGTCCTGTACTCTGAGTTTGGCAGGGAATAGCATGTTGTATTTGATCCCTTTTTGTCGGAGCATGGCGCGAACATGGTCGAAAGATTTTCGTTGCCTCTGTGTCTCCACAGAGTAATCCGGGAAGATGAGAAGTTTCGTGTTCTCATAATGTAATTCTCCTTGCATACGAGCAGAGCGGAGCACAGTGTCCCTGTCTCTGTAGTGGAGAAGTTTGAAAATGAAAGTGCGCGGCGGCGCTCCCTGTGGGCCCCGGCTGGCAGGCATTCGATGGGCGCGTTCGATGGAGAAGTGTGAGGAAAATTGTGCCTTCGGTAATAGGGTTGGGAGTAGTTTCTCCATGAAGTCAACCGGATCCGTTCCTTCTGCGCCTTCCGGGAGGCCGAGAACTCGGAGATTATTCCTCCGGTTCCGGTTCTCGGCGTCCTCGGCCCTGAATTCAAGTGCTTTAACCTTCGATTTTAGGATCTGAATGTCCTCATGATGTGCTCTTTGCACATCTTCCGTGGTGGAGATCCGCCGCTCCGCCTCCCCCACACGCTCTCTAAATCGATCCATGTCGCGTCGGATGAGGGCCGTCTCCTCCTGGACATGGTCTATCTTGATGGTGAGGGTGGACTGGCAGGTGGAGATGGCGTGCATCAGAGCCTCAAACGCCTGGGATCCAGCCTGGATCGCGCCATCCGGCGGGGCAGAGGTCTGCGTCTCCATGTTGCAGGCCTTAGGAGGGGAAGGCCCAAATTTCGGCGGCGTTCTTGTATGCTCAGGAACTCGCGATTTCTGTGTTCCTTTTTTGTTTCTGCGCATTCCCTGAGCCGCCGGGCGTTTCTAGTGATAAATGGCAGGGAATTAAATGCAGTATCCACACCAGGATGTAAGAAGGAAAAAGTCCGGAGTGGGAGCTCTGGTACTAAACGTCCGCTCCCAGCGCCATCTTGGACACGCCCCCAACCATGTATCTTTAATGCGATGACTAAATGGTATTACTTAACCATGTATCTTTAATACAAATTATGATGGATGTCTGTATTTCTCTCCTGTACAGGACATGCAATTGGATTGGACTCGCTAGGACGGTCTACAACCTCTTGCTTCATTTCCATTCCTACTACATAAGCGATTCATGCTTATTCTTTGTTTCCCCATCCTTTGTCCTTTCTCTACCTTCCCTCTCTGCTTTCCCTTTTCGTTCTCCTTTCTCTCCCTCTTTTTTCCTTTCCCATTCCCCTTCCCCCTGTGCCTCCCCTGTTGGTGGCTGACCATGGGAGTTGCCCGGCACGGAAAGCCGCCCAGCCTCTGTACTGGGCGGCTTTATCTGGAGGATGATGGACGTATTACATCTCCGCCCACATCCTCCATCTTGCCACTCCGGCGGACATGCGTAGTCCTCCGGAGTGACTTTCCGTGCCGATGGGCTGGGTATGCGGGACGCCGCTCCGACGTGCTGGCGTTCGCTACCCGGTTCACTACCCGGTTTTACCGATACATACAGACATGTGTATATATATATATATATATACAGTGGCTTGCGTAAGTATTCGGCCCCCTTGAACTTTTCAACCTTTTGCCACATTTCAGGCTTCAAACATAAAGATATAAAATTTTTATTTTTTGTGAAGAATCACCAACAAGTGGGACACAATTGTGAAGTGGAACGAAATCTTTTGGATTTTTGAAACTTTTTTAACTAATAAAAAAATGAAAAGTGGGGCGTGCAAAATTATTCGGCCCCCTTGCGTTAATACTTTGTAGAGCCACCTTTTGCTGCGATTACAGCTGCAAGTCGCTTGGGGTATGTCTCTATCAGTTTTGCACATCGAGAGACTGAAATTCTTGCCCATTCATCCTTGCAAAACAGCTCGAGCTCAGTGAGGTTGGATGGAGAGCGTTTGTAAACAGCAGTTTTCAGCTCTTTCCACAGATTCTCGATTGGAATCAGGTCTGGACTTTGACTTGGCCATTCTAACACCTGGATACGTTTATTTGTGAACCATTCCTTTGTAGATTTTGCTGTATGTTTGGGATCATTGTCTTGTTGGAAGATAAATCTCCGTCCCAGTTTCAGGTCTTTTGCAGACTCCAACAGGTTTTCATCCAGAATGGTCCTGTATTTGGCTGCATCCATCTTCCCCTCAATTTTAACCATCTTCCCTGTCCCTGCTGAAGAAAAGCAGGCCCAAACCATGATGCTGCCACCACCATGTTTGAAAGTGGGGATGGTGTGTTGAGTGTGATGAGCTTTGTTGCTTTTACGCCAAACATATCGTTTTGCATTGTGGCCAAAAAGTTCGATTTTGGTTTCATCGGACCAGAGCACCTTCTTCCACATGTTTGGTGTGTCTCCCAGGTGGCTTGTGGCAAACTTTAGATGAGACTTTTTATGGATATCTTTGAGAAATGGCTTTCTTGTTGCCACTCTTCCATAAAGGCCAGATTTGTGCAGTGTACGACTGATTGTTGTCCTATGGACAGACTCTCCCACCTCAGCTGTAGTTCTCTGCAGTTCATCCAGAGTGATCATGGGCCTCTTGGCTGCATCTCTGATCAGTCTTCTCCTTGTCTGAGCTGAAAGTTTAGAGGGACAGCCAGGTCTTGGTAGATTTGCAGTGGTCTGATACTCCTTCCATTTCAAAATGATCGCTTGCACAGTGCTCCTTGGGATGTTTAAAGCTTGGGAAATCTTTTTGTATCCAAATCCGGCTTTAAACTTCTCCACAACAGTATTACGGACCTGCCTGGTGTGTTCCTTAGTCTTCATGATGCTCTCTGCGCTTTCAACAGAACCCTGAGACTATCACAGAGCAGGTGCATTTATACAGAGATTTATTTATCACCATCAGTCATTTAGGACAACATTGGATCATTCAGAGATCCTCGCTGAACTTCTGGAGTGAGTTTGCTGCACTTAAAGTAAAGGGGCCGAATAATTTTGCACGCACCACTTTTCAGTTTTTTAATTGCTAAAAAAGTTTAAAATATCCAATAGATTTCGTTCCACTTCACAATTGTGTCCCACTTGTTGGTGATTCTTCACAAAAAATTAAAATTTTATATCTTTATGTTTGAAGCCTGAAATGTGGCAAAAGGTTGAAAAGTTCAAGGGGGCCGAATACTTTCGCAAGCCACTGTATATATATATATATATATATATATATTATATATACATATACATATATATAATATATACATATACATATATATATATATATATATATATATATATATTATATATACATATACATATATATATATATATATATATATATATATATATGGATACATTTTCAATCTCATTTAATCAATCAATTATATATCATTTTCCCAATTGGTCTGATATATAATTCTTCCTCCTTTTCTTTCAACTATATCTAGCAATTCCTTACTATCCCTTGTAATACACCACTAATATTCCTAGATATAAATTAACTATTAAGCATATCATTATGAATCAACCTTTCTTTTTCCTAATACTACCTACTACTTATACATTCATATTTCCTTTTTTTACTTCCAAGGATTCCTCTCCATTTTTGCCTCAGTATATTCCCCTGGTCTGGCCATCCTCGGTGGAGTGCATGAGGGATTCCCCTCCCCCACCCTTCTATTGGAAATTTCCTTCTACATGAAACATTGGCACATATGCTCGTTTTTGATTGATCTATCACCAGTCCAGTATTCTGACGCCACTCCAATTGCAAGGTCCTATGGTAACCAACGAACCATTGTCTAAATATCTCTATTAACCAGCTATATGTAAGTGTTAAAATATTTAACCGGAACCTAACCTTTATCCTCGAACTTTGTGTTGTGGATTTCTTTGAAACTGATTTTCTGTATATTTAATTTTATTCTAGAAAAGGTCCTCCTAAATCTTCACACCCCTGAAGAAGATTTTGACATGTATATCGAAATGCGTTGGGTGTAAAGAGCACCTATAGCTTATCTCTCATATTATATATGTGATGTACAAATAACCTATGCCTTGCATCATTTGTTTTAAAGTCTTTTCAATAAAATTTATATTTTTATAGACATGTTTGTATCTGTCCGGCTATTTTTAGTGCCTAAAAAGTCCATTTAGGGGAACCCCCTTTTTTTCTTAAATTAAATTAGCACGGTCACTGTACTGACACTGGCTGGTAAAGGGTTAACATCAGGGGCGATCAAAGGGTTAAGTGTGTGCCTAACCTGTGCTTGGTTGCTGTGGGGGAGGTGCTTGTAGTGTGGATAGGCAGAGATCCGTGTCCCTGCTGTGCAGAAACACAGGATCGATACATTCCCTACTGAAAGAACAGCAGTCTGCCTTGTTTACATAGGCAGACCGCCGTTCTGCTTGTGTCCCAAACAATCGGCGGGTCCCGGCAAACATCGAGTCTGCCAGACCCACTGATTGGCTCCTGCTGTGTCCAATCACAGCGGGAGCGGGACGTTGGCAGCACGCGTGTGTGCCCCAGACTCGGGGGTGCAGGATCACGTACTAGGTACGTGATGCTGTGCAGGAGTGCTGCCTTGCCGCATATATATACAGTATACGGTCGGCAGGTGGTTAAAAAACAAAGCTACAGAAAGGGGCAGACTTTAAAATGTCATCCCACTATCAAGTGAGGAAGAATTCATATCAAAGAACATAGCTGCTGCATAGGAGAAGCCAATTCAAAAGTACAGATCATGATCTGTTACAACCAGTTCCTAAACCAGTAGTTTCTGAATTCAATTATAAGCAGGAAAAAGGTCCAACTATGTAGTGCAAGCCTGATTGGGCCCAAAATGAATGGTTAGTTTAATTGAGAGTTTAATTAAACTAAAAATCAATATGTGATCAAACTAAGTAGGATCTAAAATATGTCTGCCTTTGTCATCTACAGTGCCTTAAAAAAGTATTCACACCCCTTGGAAACTTCCACATTTTGTCATGTTACAACCAAAAACGCAAATATATTTTTTATTGGGATTTCATGTGATAGACCAACACAAAGTAACACATAATTGTGAAGTGCAAGAAAAAAGATAAATGGTTTTCAATTTTTTTTTTTTTTTTATAAATATCATCTGAAAAATGTGGCGTGCCCATTTACTTTGATACCCCTAACGAAAATCTAGTGGAACCAATTGCCTTCAGAAGTCACCTAATTAGTAAATAGTCCACCTGTGTGTAATTAATTCTTAGTATAAATGCTGCTGTTCTGTGAACCCCTCAGAGATTTGTTAGAGAACCTTAGTGAACAAGCAGCATCATGAAGACCAAGGGACAGACAAGACAGGTCAGGGATAAGGTTGTGGATAAATTTAAAGCAGGGTTAGGTTATAAAAAAATATCTCAAGCTTTGAACATCTCAGAGTACTGTTCAATCCATCATCCGAAAATGGAAAGAGTATGGCCCACTGCAAACCATCCAAGACATGGCCGTCCACCTAAACTGACAGGCCGGGCAAGGAGAGCATTAATCAGAGAAGCAGCCAAGAGACCCATGGTAACTATGGAGAAGCTGCAGAGATCTACAGCTCAGGTGGGAGAATCTGTCCACAGGACAACTATTAGTCATGCACTCCACAAATCTGGCCTTTATGGAACAGTGGCAAGAAGAAAGCCATTGTTGAAAGCCATAAGAAGTCCTGTTTGCAGTTTGCGAGAAGCCATGTGGGGGACACAGCAAACATGTGGAAGAAGGTGCTCTGGTCAGATGAGACCAAGATTTAACTTTTTGGCCTAAAAGCAAAACGCTATGTGTGGCAGAAAACTAACACTGCACATCACCCTGAATACACCATCCCCATCGTGAAACATGGTGGTGGCAGCATCATGTTATGGTAATTCTTTTCTTCAGCACGGACAGGAAAGCTGGTCAGAGTTGATGGGAAGATGGATGGAAACAAAAACAGGGCAATCTTAGAAGAAAACTTGTTAGTCTGAAAGACTTGAGACTGGGGCAGAGGTTCGCCTTCCAGCAGGACAACAACCCTAAACATACAGCCAGAGCTACAGTGGAATGGTTTAGATCAAAGCATATTCATGTGTTAGAATGACCCAACTAAAGTCTAGACCTAAATCCAATTGAGAACATGTGACTTGAAAATTGCTGTTCGGACGCTCTCCATCCAATCTGACAGAGCTTGAGCTATTTTGCAAAGAAGAATGGGCAAAAATCAAAAATGTCACCCTCCTAGATGTGCAAAGCTGGTAGAGACATACTCAAAAAAACTTGCAGCTGTAATTCCAGGTGGTTCTGTATACAAATGCACACCACACTTTTCACATATTTATTTGTAAACAATTTTGAAAACCATTTGTCATTTTCCTTCTACTTCATAATTATGTGCCACTTTGTGTTGGTCTATCACATACTGTAAAATCCCAATAAAATACATTTACGTTTTTGGTTGTAACATGACATGGGGTATGAATACTTATTCAAGGTACTGTACATTACATACATTGATGTGTACACAGAAACCTTTGTTGTATAAAAGCTGTAATGCGTATAAAGAGTGCTAAATGCATCATATCTTGGTATATACTATCTACACACACACCAAGGTCTTCATCTATTGTGAACCGCTGTGGTGTCAATGTAAAGTTAATGGCACCCTCAAAACGGTTCACAGAGCGCAGTGCAAACTTTGAAATTGAATGGAATTTGATCACATGGGTCTGAACACCCATGCGCGCCGATTCCAGTGCGGACTAAAAAAAGGGTCTTGCATAATTTTGGTGCAAATGCAATTTCAGCCATACAAACTGTATGGCTGAATTTGAAATTGCACAGACATCACGTGTGATCGGCACAGCAATGCAGTGCCAATCACATGCGATGTCTGTTATTGCATAAGTGGGAACCCTGCCTAAACGTTTCCTATACATAAAGCAAAAATAAATCCTAGCACCACACACTTTTCTGTACTGTATATATTGGGGGCATTAAAGAACAGAATATTAGTGAATGGTAAGAAGGTATAACTTCCAGGCACAGTCTACGTTTAACTATGGGAGCTTCTTACAGTATAGGACTTTAAAGGCACAAAAAGATTTTCTGTCATAAAATGTATAATTTTTATTACAATTTTTTAAGGTTTTGTACACATGACAGTAAACGTTTTTTCACATAATAAACACAAAATGCAATAGTCTCTCTACTTATTTTTTGATTATACATGCAAAGGTCACTTAGGCATTTAAATTATGTGAGAAAATTTTTTTAATGTCGTGTACAAAACCTTTTAAAAAATTGTAATAAAAATTATACATTTTATGACAAAATACCTTTTTAAACCTTTAAAGTCTCAAAAATGGAGGGAATTTAACCCTTGTTAGTATTGCAATATAGGGATGTTGGCCAGCATCACAGAATAGCCTCGAAATTCATTTTTTGCTACTTTATATTATTGGGTTATTTTCTTATCTAATGCTTTTATCCATGCTTTAAATTTACAGAGGACATTGGAAAAGCTGACAGCGAACAAGATGAAGTAGCAAGAAAAACCGTTGAAGACTCCAGAACCTTCTGTCTACCTAGTGCGGTTTTTGCCCTGCAAATTTATTGGCGTGTGTTAGAAGAATACTCCTTGGCATCTGTCACGGAACATCCCACACTCCGCTTGAGTGCTTCCGTCAGTATACCACTTCCTTGTAGTCTGGATACAGATATCAGATATTCCAACCTCTCTGAGCACAAAACAAGGCGACACTTGCTTGTTGCTAACATGGAGTAACTTTATTTAGAATCAAAATTACAAGACTTTATATGCCATTGGAACCTCCTCTAACAATACAACTGTAATCTAATTAACATGAGCTAGTTTACTAAATCATTTACCCAGACTAACTGGCTACGTCTCCTAGCTCATTGACTATTCAAAACACATTACCATAAACATCAACACAGAGTTAATTAGAACAAACAACAATGAGTTGAATACCCTTAGAACCTGTGAGACTAAACTCATTTACATTAAACACATTATAGCTGACATCAGACAGATAAGTGGAGTTGATGACATTAGCATCTTCTCACAGTATGAGTCCCAACAGTATGACTCAGTCTCTATTGCTACTATGGAAAATACAGGGTCCCCAGAGTCTGTGTGTCCTGGGGACAAGGACCCGCAGCCAAAGTAACAACACCTTAAGGGTACCCCAAATGCCAGGGCCCATAATCTGTAGGCAAGAGGCTCACATTCAGTCCCCTCCAAAAGCCTCTATCCCGGGTGAGTCTGTCACAGCATCCAAGCGCATTTTTCTGTGCTAGCATGCAACTCTGGCAGATAATTCAGCACTCGCTTATACTATGTAATGGTCTACTGAGAGTGACACCATGAACTGGTTACAATCTTCTGTGAAATACCAACTACAAGCATGGCTTTAGAGGTAATCTGCTCTGTCATATTCACTGGTGGAGGCAGTCAGTGCTTGGTAATCATGTGTGTGTGTATATGTCTTTTACAACCATGTTTTTATTTATTAATTTTCCTAAATAAATGTGAAAATTTTATATAAACAATAGAGAGAGCAAAGACAAAGAGAAAAGTAAATATATGACATATAATGGCATTTATATCAAGAAAATTTTATATAAAATTTTCCAAAATAAATGTGAAAATTTTATATAAAAAATAGAGAGAGCAAAGACAAAGAGAAAAGTAAATATATGACATATAATGGCATTTATATCAAGAAAATTTTATATAAAAAATAGAGAGAGCAAAGACAAAGAGAAAAGTAAATATATGTCATATAATGGCATTTATATCAAGAAGGAGGAATATGGCCAGTTTCTGAGAGGTGGAAGTTTTGTAAAATAAATTTAATAATAGTGTGTGAGTGTATATTTGTTTATTTTTGTGTAAAATTTTAGTGGAAATATGTTTTTATTATTAAGCTGTTTTGTGTAAATATGTTTTTATTAATAAGCTGTTTTGTGTAAATATGTTTTTATGTTTGCTGTTTATTAATAAGCTGGTAATAAGTTGTTTGTATGATTTTTGTAAAAATTTGTTTGTAAAATTTTTGTGTAAATATGTTTTTATTAATAAGCTGTTTTGTGTAAATATGTTTTTATTAATAAGCTGTTTTGTGTAAATATGTTTTTATGTTTGCTGTTTATTAATAAGCTGGTAATAAGTTGTTTGTATGATTTTTGTAAAAATTTGTTTGTAAAATTTTTGTGTAAATATGTTTTTATTAATAAGCTGTTTTGTGTAAATATGTTTTTATTAATAAGCTGTTTTGTGTAAATATGTTTTTATGTTTGCTGTTTATTAATAAGCTGGTAATAAGTTGTTTGTATGATTTTTGTAAAAATTTGTTTGTAAAATCTTTGTGTAAATATGTTTTTATTAATAAGCTTTTTTGTGTAAATATGTTTTTATTAATAAGCTGTTTTGTGTAAATATGTTTTTATGTTTGCTGTTTATTAATAAGCTGGTAATAAGTTGTTTGTATGATTTTTTAATAACATGTTTTGTTTAGTTGTTTGAGAAATCAATCCTTCGGTTGCACTATTTAAAAATTGTTCCAGTACATTGCATGTAAACTCTTTTACAACCATGTTTTTATTTATTAATTTTCCAAAATAAATGTGAACATTTTATATAAAAAATAGAGAGAGCAAAGACAAAGAGAAAAGTAAATATATGACATATAATGGCATTTATATCAAGAAGGAGGAATATGGCCAGTTTCTGAGAGGTGGAAGTTTTGTAAAATAAATTTAATAATAGTGTGTGAGTGTAAATTTGTTTATTTTTGTGTAAAATTTTTGTGTAAATATGTTTTTATTAATAAGCTGTTTTGTGTAAATATGTTTTTATTAATAAGCTGTTTTGTGTAAATATGTTTTTATGTTTGCTGTTTATTAACCACTTGAGCCCCGGACCTTTATGCTGCCTAAGGACCAGAGGTCTTTTTCCAATTTGGCACTGCGTCGCTTTAACTGCTAATTGCGCGGTCATGCAATGCTGTACCCAAACGAAATTTGCGTCCTTTTCTTCCCACAAATAGAGCTTTCTTTTGATGGTATTTGATCACCTCTGCGGTTTTTATTTTTTGCGCTATAAACGGAAAAAGACCGAAAATTTTGAAAAAAAATGATATTTTCTACTTTTTGTTCTAAAAAAAATCCAATAAACTAAATTTTAGTCATACATTTAGGCCAAAATGTATTCGGCCACATGTCTTTGGTAAAAAAAATGTCAATAAGCGTATATTTATTGGTTTGCGCAAAAGTTATAGCGTCTACAAACTAGGGTACATTTTCTGGAATTTACACAGCTTTTAGTTTATGACTGCCTATGTCATTTCTTGAGGTGCTAAAATGGCAGGGCAGTACAAAAGCCCCCCAAATGACCCCATTTTGGAAAGTAGACACCCCAAGGAAATTGCTGAGAGGCATGTTGAACCCATTGAATATTTATTTTTTTTGTCCCAAGTGATTGAAAAATGACAAAAAAAAAAAAAAAAAAAAATATTTACAAAAAGTGGTCACTAAATGATATATTGCTCACACAGGCCATGGGCCTATGTGGAATTGCACCCCAAAATACATTTAGCTGCTTCTCCTGAGTATGGGGATACCACATGTGTGGGACTTTTTGGGAGCCTAGCCGCGTACGGGGCCCCGAAAACCAATCACCGCCTTCAGGATTTCTAAGGGTGTAAATTTTTGCTTTCACTCTTCACTGCCTATCACAGTTTCGGAGGCCATGGAATGCCAAGATGGCACAAAACCCCCCAAAATGACCCCATTTTGGAAAGTAGACACCCCAAGCTATTTGCTGAGAGGCATATTGAGTCCATGGAATATTTTATATTTTGACACAAGTTGCGGGAAAGTGACACTTTTATTTTTATTTTTTTTTTTTTTCATAAAGTTGTCACTAAATGATATATTGCTCACACAGGCCATGGGCATATGTGGAATTGCACCCCAAAATACATTTAGCTGCTTCTCCTGAGTATGGGGATACCACATGTGTGGGACTTTTTGGGAGCCTAGCCGCGTACTGGACCCCGAAAACCAATCACTGCCTTCAGGATTTCTAAGGGTGAAAATTTTTGATTTCACTCTTTACTGCCTATCACAGTTTCGGAGGCCATGGAATGCCCAGGTGGCACAAAACCCCCCCAAATGACCCCATTTTGGAAAGTAGACACCCCAAGCTATTTGCTGAAAGGCATGGTGAGTATTTTGCAGCTCTCATTTGTTTTTGAAAATGAAGAAAGACAAGAAAAAACATTTTTTTTTTCTTTTTTCAATTTTCAAAACTTTGTGACAAAAAGTGAGGTCTGCAAAATACTCACTATACCTCTCAGCAAATAGCTTGGGGTGTCTACTTTCCAAAATGGGGTCATTTGGGGGGGTTTTGTGCCACCTGGGCATTCCATGGCCTCCGAAACTGTGATAGGCAGTGAAGAGTGAAATCAAAAATTCACGCCCTTAGAAAGCCTGAAGGCGGTGCTTGGTTTTCGGGGTCCCGTACGCGGCTAGGCTCCCAAAAAGTCTCACGCATGTGGTATCCCCGTACTCAGGAGAAGCAGCAGAATGTATTTTGGGGTGTAATTTCACATATTTCCATGGCATGTTTGAGCAATATATCATTTAGTGACAACTTTGTGCAAAAAAAAAAAAAAAAAAAAAAAATTGTCTCTTTCCCGCAACTTGTGTCGCAATATAAAATATTCCATGGACTCGACATGCCTCTCAGCAAATAGCTTGGGGTGTCTACTTTCCAAAATGGGGTCATTTGGGGGGGTTTTGAACTGTCCTGGCATTTTATGCACAACATTTAGAAGCTTATGTCACACATCACCCACTCTTCTAACCACCTGAAGACAAAGCCCTTTCTGACACTTATTGTTTACATGAAAAAGTTTTTTTTTTTTGCAAAAAAATTACTTTGAACCCCCAAACATTATATATTTTTTTAAAGCAAATGCCCTACAGATTAAAATGGTGGGTGTTTCATTTTTTTTTTTCACACAGTAATTGCGCAGCGATTTTTCAAACGCATTTTTTGGGGAAAAAACACACTTTTTTTAATTTTAATGCACTAAAACACGCTATATTGCCCAAATGTTTGATGAAATAAAAAAGATGATCTTAGGCCGAGTACATGGATACCAAACATGACATGCTTTAAAATTGCGCACAAACGTGCAGTGGCAACAAAATAAATACATGTTTAAAAGCCTTCAAAAGCCTTTACAGGTTACCACTTTAGATTTACAGAGGAGGTCTACTGGAAAAATTACTGCACTCGATCTGGCCTTCGCGGTGATACCTCACATGCATGGTGCAATTGCTGTTTACGTTTGACGACAGACCGCCGCTTGCGTTCGCCTTAGCGCGAGAGCAGGGGGCGACAGGGGTGTTTTTTTTTTTGTTTTTTTTTTCTTTATTATTTTTTTGCTTTTTTAATCTTACTTTTAAACTGTTCCTTTCATATTTTTTTTTTTAATCATTTTTATTGTTATCTCGGGGAATGTAAATATCCCCTATGATAGCAATAGGTAGTGACAGGTACTCTTTTTTGAAAAAATTGTGGTCTATTAGACCCTAGATCTCTCCTCTGCCCTCAAAGCATCTGACCACACCAAGATCGGTGTGATAAAATGCTTCCCCAATTTCCCAATGGCGCTATTTACATCCGGCGAAATCTAAGTCATGAAATACTCGTAGCTTCCGGTTTCTTAGGCCATAGAGATGTTTGGAGCCACTCTGGTCTCTGATCAGCTCTATGGTCAGCTGGCTGAATCACCGGCTGCATTCTCAGGTTCCCTGTTGAGACAGGAGAGCCAGAGAAAAACACGGAAGACGGTGGGGGGGGGGGGGGCATTCCCTCCCACGGCTTGTAAAAGCAGTCTAGAGGCTAATTAGCCGCTAGGATTGCTTTTACATGAAAGCCGACCGCTGGCTGAAAAGAATGATACCAAGATGATACCTAAACCTGCAGGCATCATTCTGGTATAACCACTCAAAGTCGTGAATGGCGTACCTGAAGACAAAAAAATGGTTAACAATGGTTAACAATAAAGCACAGTAAAGTGTAAATAATTACACACCTGAAAAACAAACATGATAAAACATAATAACAATAACAATAAAACATTGCAGAATAGAATACAGTAAAAAAGAGCAGAACAATAGAGAGAGAGAATAGAGAGAGAGAGAACAATAAAACAACTATTTTTTTTTATTTCATATTTTTTTTTTTTTTACACTTTTTTTGTAACTAACTTTTATAACGGTACCCGGTTCCAGGTTCGGGTCTCTCAAAATGCGATGGCATCTTGGGAGACCCTGTGAAAGTGCGCCTAGTCTGTGCAATGCTGTACCCTACGCTAATACTCAACTAGTGAATGGTAGCGTTCAAAACATTCACCAATGCAAAGACCAGGATTGTCAGGACAGGAGGGACAATAATAGCGGGTGTCACGCCTATATCCGCGCTAGCTGCAGACACAACATCTTTTTGGGGGCGTTCGCTGGGTAGGGGTACTCGGGAGGACATAAAAATGCCTCTCATGCAGCCGACTGCATTTGGTTGGGGATGTGAATGGGGGAAGTACGGGCGCTGCAGAAGCGGTGGGTTCCCAATTAGGATTGGCGAATGCAGCAGGAAGGGCATTATGGGCACGACGGGCCTGTGTTTGTCTTTCTGGTGGCAGCGGGACACTACTTGTGCTTGCCATCTCGCCAGCTTGAACTGCACTTATGGGACTCGCCACGTCACCACGTGTTACTGCAGTGCTGGTTTGACTACGACCGGGGTGTACTAGGCCGCTGGCGCTTGCCAGTTCACCAAAACGCTACCAAAAAACTGTTAGCGATCGCAGGGATCAGGCCTGACTCTGCGAACGCTGCAGTTATGCTTTTAGTGTTTTGTAAGTGACAGTGATCGATCGATACTGCACTTGGGTGGGCTGGGCCGGGCGGAGGGGCAAAACGCAGGTGCTAGCAGGTATCTGGGCTGATCCCGCTAACACTGCGTTTTTGGGAACCCTAAACTGCTGGTGACGCTAGTATAGATCTGATCGGATCAGATATTGATGCGATCAGATACTATACCACTAAGGGTGGTGTACGGTGCGTGCGTGGGTGTTAGCGGTACTGGCGCTAATCTGACGCTGCCTGGGGCTGGTGCTTGCCAGTTCACCAAAATACTACCAAAAAAACTGTTAGCGATCGCAGGGATCAGGCATGACTCTGCGAACGCTGCAGTTATGCGTTTAGTGTTTTGTAAGTGTCAGTGATCGATCGATACTGCACTTGGGTGGGCTGGGCCGGGCGGAGGCGCAAAACGCAGGTGCTAGCAGGTATCTGGGCTGATCCCGCTAACACTGCGTTTTTGGGAACCCTAAACTGCTGGGGACGCTAGTATAGATCTGATCGGATCAGATATTGATCCGTTCAGATACTATACCACTAAGGGAGGCGTATGCTGCGTGCGTGGGTGTTAGCGGTACTGGCGCTAACCTGACGCCTGGGGCTGGTGCTTGCCAGTTCACCAAAATGCTACCAAAAAAACTGTTAGCGATCGCAGGGATCAGGCCTGACTCTGCGAACGCTGCAGTTATGCGTTTAGTGTTTTGTAAGTGACAGTGATCGATCGATACTGCACTTGGGTGGGCTGGGCGGAGGCGCAAAACGCAGGTGCTAGCAGGTATCTGGGCTGATCCCGCTAACACTGCGTTTTTGGGAACCCTAAACTGCTGGGGACGCTAGTATAGTATCTGATCGGATCAGATATTGATCCGATCAGATACTATACCACTAAGGGAGGCGCATGCTGCGTGCGTCAGTGTTAGTGGTACTGGCGCTAATCTGACGCTGCCTGGGGCGACGCATATCACCGCCGGGCGATCGGGGGGCTAAACCTTTATTCGGTAATAAACGGCGGGTGCCCTGACACTATAAAAAATAAACAAACTAACCAGCGTTAACCGTAACGGTTATACGGTGATCAGTGGTGAAAGGGTTAACTAGGGGGCAATCAAGGGGTTAAAACATTTATCAGATAGTATAGGGGGGTCCCTGACGCTATAAAACGCTGACGGCGAACCTAAATATTTACCTCACTAACTAGCGTCACCAGCGACACTAATACAGCGATCAGAAAAATGATCGCTTAGTGACACTGGTGAGGGGGGGTGATCAAGGGGTTAAAACTTTATTAGGGGGGGTTAGGGGGGTACCCTAGACCTACAGGGGGGTAACAGTATCTGTCCCAACACTGTAACTGTCACAAACTGACACCATGCAGTAATCAGAAAAAAAAAAAAAAAAAAAAAAACTGCTGGTGTCAGTTTGTGACAGGGGGGGGGGGGTGATTGGGGGGGGATCGGGGGGCGATCGGGGGGGGGATCGGGGTGTTTTGTGTGCCTGGCATGTTCTACTGTGTGTGTGTGTGTTGGTGCACTCACATTGATGTCTTCTCTCCTCGGGCCGGAACGGAAAATACCGACCCGAGGGGAGATGACATCATTTCCTTTGCTGCTGTTTAGCATACAGCAGCAAAGGAAGATTCTCATTGGCCGGCGGCGATCGCGAGGGGGGGGCCACGAACGGATGGTCTCCCCCTCATCACCGATCGCCGCTGGACAAAAGACGACCGCCTCGGGCACCGGGGGGGGGTCCGATCGGACCCCCCACCCGCGGAAGGCAAATCACGTACACTGTACGTGATTTTGCCTGTCCGTGCCACTTTGCCGACGTACATCGGCGTGAGGCGGTCGTCAAGTGGTTAATAAGCTGGTAATAAGTTGTTTGTATGATTTTTGTAAAAATTTGTTGTTTGTAAAATTTTTGTGTAAATATGTTTTTATTAATAAGCTGTTTTGTGTAAATATGTTTTTATTAATAAGCTGTTTTGTGTAAATATGTTTTTATGTTTGCTATTTATTAATAAGCCTGTAATAACTTGTTTGTATGATTTTTTTAATAACATGTTTTGTTTAGTTGTTTGAGAAATCAATCCTTCAGTTGCACTATTTAAAAATTGTTTCAATACATTGCATGTAAACTCTTTTACAACCATGTTTTTATTTATTAATTTTCCAAAATAAATGTGAAAATTTTATATAAAAAATAGAGAGAGCAAAGACAAAGAGAAAAGTAAATATATGACATATAATGGCATTTATATCAAGAATGAGGAATATGGCCAGTTTCTGAGAGGTGGAAGTTTTGTAAAATAAATTTAATAATAGTGTGTGAGTGTAAATTTGTTTTATTTTTGTGTAAAATTTTTGTGTAAATATGTTTTTATTAATAAGCTGTTTTGTGTAAATATGTTTTTATTAATAAGCTGTTTTGTGTAAATATGTTTTTATGTTTGCTGTTTATTAATAAGCTGGTAATAAGTTGTTTGTATGATTTTTGTAAAAATGTGTTGTTTGTAAAATTTTTGTGTAAATATGTTTTTCCTGACAGACTCCATGGCAGCCAACGTGTGGGTTTAGTCCCGCCTCTACTACCCTATAGGACACTACTCCCATAAATCTTTGCTCCTCACCAGCAGCCGTGTTCTTTTTTTGTCCTCCTCCAAGGACCTACCCTGTTTCCCCGAAAATAAGACCTAGCGTGATGGTCAGTGATGGCTGCAATATAAGCCCTACCCCCCAAATAAGCCCTACCCTGTTTCCCAAAAAATAAGCCCTACCCTGAAAATAAGACCCACAAGGACTTTAACTAGGGCTTATTTGGGGAGTAGGGCTTATATTGCAGCCATCACTGACAATCACGCTAGGTCTTATTTTAGGGGAAACAGGGTAGTTAAAATGGTCTTTCTACCCGAAGATTATTTTCTCCCTGCGATCAGATCTGGCGAGCGATTCCTAGGCTGGGATCGCAGTATTCCAATAAGCCCTAGCTACTAGCAGGGTATGGAAGGGGCATATGGAAGAGGCGCTGAAGACGGTGTAGTCCTAGCCACTGGCAGGTGAACCCCAAACTGGTCATACAGCCTAGCTACTAGCAGGTGACCCTTGTTGCCCAGGAATAAGTCCGGTCTGTGCTGTTTTACCTGACCCAGGTCTCGATCGCAGCAGGAGTGGTGAGTCCGTTCCGTTTTCTCTGTTATGGCAGCAGTTTGTGTAATCCTTCCCTGTGTTTGTCTCTGCTTGTGTCCTGTGTCCTTCCCCGCACTGTCGGGTACAGTGTAGCTGGCAGATATGGCGGCTGGTTCCCTCTGCGTTCCAGCCGCCGTTCACTTCCTGGTTTCGTTTTCGCGGCCGTTCTGCGCATGCGCGGGTCCGGCACGAGAACGAGGCTTGGTTCGCGCACGCGCATAGCGGTAACTGCGCGTGCGCACTAGCGGCACGGCGGTGACGTCACAGGGGCGCCAGATTTAAATTTGGGAAAATGGTCTGCAGGCTTGGGAATGCTTGCAGACTGTCGGCAGTGTATCCCCTTGCTCTGATTCTGCTATATCAGGTAAGGGGGCTTCTGAGGACAGGTTTTGTGGCCTGCCCTTACTGCTTTCTAAATCCTATCTGGTTGCCTTGTTGTTTCAGCCCCGATGGATCCCTCCGGGAGCATGAGCGCTTCACCGCCTGCCTCTGGCCAGCCCTCTCGCAACAGGTACTTGGTAGGGGGGTTCCTGCCTGGGTGTTGCAGGGGGGGGGGGGGGTTATGGAGCATCAGTTATCTGTTGTCTCCATTAACACAGAAGGACTTGTGTTTTTTCTTTTCAGCCCTTCTAGGTCTACTCAACAACGTAGCTCGCACAGAAGTGGTTCCTCTAGATCACAGCACCGGCATTCCTCTTCCAGATCTGGACATCATGGTTCCTCCTCGAAATCGAGACACCGTAGCCGGGAACCATCTCGCCCTTCCAAATCTCACTCCAGTCATGCAGCCGAAGGAGCCTGCTGGGGGTGTAGGGCAAAGGTTCCTATAGGCAAATCCCTCTGCGATACCTGCTATATAAAAGCAACAGGTGAAAGAGGTGGATCGGATCAGCAACTCAAGTCTCTGGTGGAGAAGATCGTGAAAGAGAATCTAAAGGAATTGGGGTCTAGCCAATCCCATGTTTCTCCTACAGAGCCTCCAGACCCACCAATTAGGGATACCCAGGCTCAGGACACTTGTGAGTCCTCTTTACCCAGTCACCTGTCTGATGTCTCCTCAGATAGTGATTCAGAAGGAGAAGACCCTTATACTGGATTTAGTTTTGACTTACTTCCTCCTCTGATTAAAGCCATAAAGGAAACTTTAAACTGGGAAGAGCCAGTGACGGCCCCTGCAAAACAGAGGAAGTTCTTCAAGCAGCTGAAGAAGGAACGTGTCAGCTTCCCCTTTTTCACTGAATTAGGTGAAGTTATCACGGATGAGTGGGGAAAGGTAGAGAAAAAGAACTCCCTTCTCTCTAAAATTCAAAGGCTTTATCCCTTCAAGGAAGAAGAAGTCAAGCAACTAGAGTCTGCTCCGCTAGTGGATGCAGCTGTGATGAGATTGGTCAGGCATGTGACCCTCCCTCTGGAAGACACGGTCTCGTTCAGAGACGCCTTGGACAGACGGATAGACTCGGATTTGAAGCGGGTCTATCTCACAGCAGGCATGGCATGTAAACCAGCCTTGGCTCTGGCCGCCATGTCCAGGGCCATGGAGACGTGGTCAGATAGCGTGGACGAGACACTTAGAGGTGTCTCGGAGGAAGTGGCCAGGAGTTCGCCCATCCAGGAATTAAGGTTAGCCTCATCCTTTCTGGGGGAGGCTTCAATCGACATTATCCGCTTGGTGGCTAGAGTTATGTTGTCTGCTGTTACTGCCAAGCGTGCCCTTTGGCTTCGCCCTTGGCTGGCAGACCCAGCATCAAAGCAGGTTTGGTGCCGTATCCCCTTCGATGGGTCCTCTCTTTTCGGTAATAAATTAGACAGCGCCATAACCCGTGCCACCGGGGGTAAGTCGGGGTTCCTCCCTCAGGACAGGCGATTACAAGGCCAGAGAAGATCGTTTCCAAGGAAACAGAACCAGGATCGTGCCAGGGAAGCACGCGGATACAGGCCGGGCCGTGAGTTCTCCAGATCCTGGAAGGCCAGACAATCTTCTTTTAAGAAGACTGCTAAGAGTAGTATGTCGGGTGAGAAGGAACCGACCAAGTCTTTTTGAGATGGGGCCCGCCCAGGCAGGCCAGGTGGGGGCTCGCCTCCTTCGCTTTCGGCATGTTTGGGCGGCCTCGATCCAGGACTTTTGGACCGTAAGGACGATTTCCTCAGGCCACACCTGGGTTTTCAGCAGTGCTCCCAGGCTCAGGTGTGTCCCCACATCTCTTCCAGCCACAGAAGAAAAAAGAAAAATCCTTTTAGCTTACGTGAGATCTTTGTTAGATCAAGGCGCGGCTATTCCTGTCCCAGACGACCAACGTGGCATGGGGATGTATTCTCCTCTTTTCATGGTCCAGAAAAAGAATGGAGCATGGCGACCTGTCATAGATTTGACGCACCTGAACCACTTCATCAAAAAAGAGAGGTTCAAAATGAAAACCCTGTCCACAATTCGACAGTCAGTTCAACCAGGAGACTGGCTCATTTCAATAGATCTCAAGGACGCTTATTTCCACGTTCCAGTGGCAGCAGACTTTCAACGCTTTCTCCGTTTTTCCATAGGCCAACTACACTTACAATTCACATGCCTTCCCTTCGGTCTGTCCACCTCTCCACGAGTCTTCTCGAAGGTCTTGTTGGCCGTTGTGGCTCTACTGAGAACCAGAGGGATCCGTCTTCATCACTATCTGGACGATCTCCTCCTACTGGCGCAAGACAGAGATTGCCTCCTGAAACACAGAGATATGGTCATCTCAACTCTCCAAGAATTCGGATGGCTCCTGAACCGGGAGAAGAGCCAACTGGAGCCTTCTCAGTCTCTCGTGGCCCTCTTCGATACAGCGAAAGGCACAATTTCCTTACCCGAGGAGAAGATCACAATAGTTCGGGACAGGATTCGCCTGGCTCTCTCCTCTTCTCATCTCCGGGCCCTCCAGTGTCTGAGAATCATAGGCACCATGGTGTCCACAATACCAATGGTGAAATGGGCTCAGTGGAGGATGCGTCCTTTCCAGAAGGGATTTCTTCTTCAATGGTCGGGCGACAAGAATCAGCGCGTTTACATCTCTCAGACCATGAGGGGTTCCCTCCTCTGGTGGCTTCAGAAAGAGAATCTACGCAGGTGTCACTCCATCCTTACCATCACTTGGATCACTGTGACATCAGACGCCAGCGAGAGAGGCTGGGGTGCTCATTGCCTAGCGGAAGTGGCTCAAGGCTCCTGGGATTTCCCAGCGCGGAGATTGGTGTCAAATATCCTAGAGTTGCGTGCAGCCTTCCAGGCACTGCTGGCATTTCGTCATCTGATAGCAGGGACATCCGTGTTACTCAGACTGGACAATACGACGGCAGTAGCCTATGTAAGGAAACAAGGGGGTACCAAGAGCCTGTCTCTGCTACAAGAAGTGGAACCAATAATGGTCTGGGCCCAGAAGAATCTGGTCAACCTAACGGCAACCTATGTTCCAGGGATTCTCAATGCCCAAGCGGATTTTCTCTCACGAGTCCACTTGGACAACAACGAGTGGTCTCTCCACGAGGATGTGTTCAGATGGATTCTAACACTGGGGATCTCGCCAGAGGTCGATCTCTTCGCCTCCCCGTACAACAAAAAGCTAACGAGGTACTACGCAAGGTTTCGAGATCCACAAGCCTACGGGATAGACGCACTGACAGAACGTTGGTGGTTCCACAGAGCCTATGCCTTCCCTCCGACACCTATCATCTTCCAGTTCTTGCGGAGGCTCAGGTGGGAGGAGGTGGAGATAATAGCCATCATTCCTTACTGGCCCAACAGGCCTTGGTTTCCTCTTCTATCACTCCTCAGCTTCCGAGAACCAGTTCTTCTTCCAACCAGAACGGATCTACTCTCCCAAGGCACGATTCTCCATCCGTGCCCAGCTCACCTACAGTTGAGGGCTTGGTTCTTGAGAGGGGTAGGTTGGAAGCACTAGGTTGCCCTAAGGAGGTTATTCCTACACTTCCTAATGCAAGAAGACAAAGCACTAACAAGGTGTATGAGCGTATTTGGACAAGGTTCTCGATCCATATGTCGTCCAGGGCCAAGTCATGTGGCGCACCTGCAGTCCAGGACATCTTGAGCTTCCTCCAATCAGGCCTGGATTTACCCTTATCTGTCAGCTCACTGCGTGTACAGGTTTCAGCGATCTCAGCCTTTACTGGGGTGTCCTGGGCCAGACATGCCCTTATTCAACAATTCTTCAAAGGAGCAATTAGAATGAGGCCTCAAAGGAAACCCAGGTTCCCTAAATGGGATCTACCTCTAGTTCTTGAGTTCTTCTCTCAACTCGTTAAACCACTGTCTGTTAGAGATCTTACTATCAAGACTGCCTTTTTGATTGCCATCACCTCAGCCAAGAGGGTGTCCGAGATCCAGGCCTTAGGGTCAAAAGAACCTTTCTTAACCTTCTTTCCAGACAGAGTGACTCTAATTCCAATGCTAGGGTCAAACCCTAAGGTCACCTCAATCTTTCACGAGAATCAAGAGATCTCACTTCCTACCTTTAGATCTGCTGGAAATCTAGAAATACATCCACTCGATGTTGGTGTCTCCTTGAAGCATTATCTAGAAGTAACGGCTCCCTTCCGTCAATCGGAATATCTCTTTGTGTCGTTCTACGGGAAGAACAAGGGGCTCCGAGCCTCAGTCAGATCCATTGCTGCATGGGTTGTACAGGCAATTCAATGGGCATATAGAGAGAAGGGCTTGGCTCCTCCAGAAGCGGTGACAGCGCACTCGACTAGAAGTCTTTCGACCTCGTGGGCAGCTTCTCGTCACGTCTCGCCTGAAGTGATTTGCAGGGCGGCTTCTTGGTCATCGATCCATACCTTCATGTCCCACTATTGTGTTGAGCCAGCTGCTCTATCCTCAGTTGATTTTGGTGTTAAAGTACTGTCGGTGGACGGTATTAAATAAATCTTTGTTTTCTTCAGCATTTTGCCCACCCGGGTGTGTACGGCGAGTTATTTCCCACACGTTGGCTGCCATGGAGTCTGTCAGGAAAACGGAAAATTCCTATCAAAATACTTACCGTAATTTTCCTTTCCTGATGGACTCCATGGCAGCAGGAGTTCCCTCCCAAATGACTGGAGTAGGCTAGTTATCGAACACGGCTGCTGGTGAGGAGCAAAGATTTATGGGAGTAGTGTCCTATAGGGTAGTAGAGGCGGGACTAAACCCACACGTTGGCTGCCATGGAGTCCATCAGGAAAGGAAAATTACGGTAAGTATTTTGATAGGAATTTTCCGTTTTATTAATAAGCTGTTTTGTGTAAATATGTTTTTATTAATAAGCTGTTTTGTGTGAATATGTTTTTATGTTTGCTGTTTATTAAGAAGCTGGTAATAAGTTGTTTGTATGATTTTTGTAAAAATTAGTTGTTTGTAAAATTTTTGTGTAAATATGTTATTATTAATAAGCTGTTTTGTGTAAATATGTTTTTGTGTTTGCTGTTTATTAATAAGCTGGTAATAAGTTGTTTGTATGATTTTTTAATAACATGTTTTGTTTAGTTGTTTGAGAAATCAACCCTTATCAAAATTATTCCAGTACATTGCATGTAAACTCTTTTACAACCATGTTTTTATTTATTAATTTTCCAAAATAAATGTGAACATTTTATATAAAAAAATAGAGAGAGCAAAGACAAAGAGAAAAGTAAATATATCACATATAATGGCATTTATATCAAGAAGGAGGAATATGGCCAGTTTCTGAGAGGTGGAAGTTTTGTAAAATAAATTTAATAATAGTGTGAGAGTGTAAATTTGTTTATTTTTGTGTAAAATTTTTGTGTAAATATGTTTTTATTAATAAGCTGTTTTGTGTAAATATGTTTTTATGTTTGCTGTTTATTAATAAGCTGGTAATAAGTTGTTTGTATGATTTTTTAATAACATGTTTTGTTTAGTTGTTTGAGAAATCAATCCTTCGGTTGCACTATTTAAAAAGTGTTCCAGTACATAGCATGTAAACTCTTTTACAACGATGTTTTTATTTATTAATTTTCCAAAATAAATGTGAAAATTTTATATAAAAAATATCGTGTCACCTTGTTTGCACCTTTTAAAATCCCAATTTTCCCTTTATTGCATGTTGTATATTGTAGGGATGTGACACTGATAGGTGGCACTGGTGGGCACTGATTAGCGGCACTGATGTGTACTGTGTGGGACCAATGTCCCTCTAACAGAAGCAGGTTAACGGCTTTCTTTTTTTCTTCATGCTGACAGCGTGAGGAAAAGAAAAAAATTATAACCAGCTTCTTTTTACTTCTGTGATCAGCTGTTATTGGCTGACAGCTGATTACGTGGTATAGGGCCTGCAGTGACCCGATCATAGACCCAGGGGGCGCGCAGGCAGCACGAGAACGGGAGGACATCCATGGACGCCCTCCTGGCATTTTAAGCCTAGGCTGTAGCGCGGGCGCCAAGTATTTAAAGTGGTTGTAAAGTCAGAAGGTTTTCTTATCCTAATGCATTCTCTAGGTGGGAGGGCTGCTTGCTCGTCTTCCCCCCCATTCCTGTCCTGCCCAGCTGCATGCTCCTATAAGGGTCTGGTATGGATTTTGGGGAAGAGCCCCACAACATTTTTTGGATTAAAAAAGCGGATAGTAAAGATCAATTTTTATATAAAAGTGCATTGTGGAGATCATTTTTTTAAATAAAAGTGTATAGTGGAGATCAATTTTTATATAAAAGCGGATAGTGGAGATCAATTTTTATATAAAAGTGCATAGTGGAGATCAATTTTTATATAAAAGCGGATAGTGGAGATCAATTTTATATAAAAGCACATAGTGGGTGTGTGGCCTGACCTGACTAGAAGATGGCAGCATAATTCTAGAGCTCCCGCCGCTACAGACTACCATTTGAACATGGGGACTGCCTCTCCTACCTCATCGGAATCCCGTTCTCGCTCCCCTCTCGAACAGAGGGTTTGAGCCAGCATATTCCGGCAATGTTCGATCCCAGAGGGGAAATATGGCGTCCTCCCGCCACGGGCGAACACAGGCCGCATCCCCACCGCTGACTGACTCGCCACCCGCCCCAACACAGGGTACGCCGGAGCATAGTGTTCCTCCCCATCAACATCTCAGCATGCAGGACCTAAAAACTATCGCCGCTGACATCAATGACACATTGTCCACCGCCATCTCTGAGCTCCGCCTGGACATCCACGCGCTGACTGACAGGGTCCGTAAGGCAGAGAGAGTGTTGGCTCAACAGGGCACGGTCCTCCCTCGGGCTACACTGAAGATAGACACGCACACCCTGCAGCTCCGAGATCTCCAGCCCCATATGGAGGATCTCGATAACAGAGGCAGACGTCACAACTTAAGAATCCGAGGCATCCCCGAATCGGTAGAAAGTGAGCAGCTCTCCTCCACTGTCATTAGCCTCTTCAATGATCTCCTTGACCAGCCTGCACAGACGGAAATAGTAATGGAACGGCTCCACAGAGCACTTCGCCCCAGGGGGAGAGATACTGATCCCCCACAGGATGTCATTTGTTGTCTCGTGGACTTCAAAATAACAGAAGAAATATTAAGAAAGGCTAGAAATAGAACCCAACTTGTGGTGGGCAGAGCTACCGTTCAAATATTTCAAGACCTCTCCAGCATCACGCTGCAGCACCGTAGGGATCTTAAACCCCTCCTCGACGCTCTTCGCGCCAACGGCATACATTGCAAATGGAAAATTCCGTTCTGTTTGTCAGCCACTGTACAAGGCCACACTGTGTTACTAAAAGTGCCGGAAGACCTACAGCACTTCTGCGGTGCCCTAGGCATTCCGCTTGTGGAAGTCCCGCAATGGTATGCAGAATTCCGCCATCCAGTTACCAGAAAGGATCCGCGCCTTGAAGAACCCATGGAGACACAAGCCACACGCCACCGTAGACGCAGATCCCCTTCGGGACCCAGAATTCAACAAGTACATGGCTTCCATCATGATCCCAGCCCCGCGGAGTCTCCTAGACAGCGGCGAGCCAGACGTGACTACAAATACCGACTTCCACACTGTTACCTCCTCAGTGATGTTGGCTCCCCCTGACCTGGTATATCCGCACGCTCCTGCCCATGGAGCGACTGTTTTGCTTATCACAGTTTCCGTTGCTTGCCTGTTCTATTCTACATTTATTTACCGGCATACTAGACTGGGTTATTTCCGATAAGGCTAGCCAAGTAAATTGCCTCTTCCGTGACGGGATACGATTGCCACTCAACTACCCTCCATACATTGATTTCTTACAGAGAATGGGAGGACTACAAACATGGAAGACTGTGAGTTCAAACTGCCACCTTCTCCTGAACCTTGCAGTCTAGCCTATTAAGCATGTAATGTTACCTCTTTAGGCAGTCCTGCATAGCAGAGATTTACATTTCCTGGCTCTAACTTCTATTGACTCATCCCCTTTAACGGTCCACGTTTATGCACCCACTTTCATTTTTAGATATTTGATAAGGCATGGGTTGTTGGCAATGCGTGGGGAGGATGCTCGCCGGGAGTCCCATTGTACTTAATCCTAGAGAACACCTTATTATATACCCCTTGGGAAACTACATGCACACTTGATGCATATGGGGGCTTCAATTCCTCTAGATACCTTCCCCATATTCTCACACACATGATGGGTGAAGACCGGGACCCTGGCGTCCATCCTTCCATGTATGCCTCCTCACGTTGAACTAAGATAAGTCTATGGTATTAGGTACCCCCATCACACCTCCAAAAACCTAATTCGCTATGGATGTTGGAGTGGGATAACTGACTCATTACACCTCTACTGATAGTGATGAGAGCTGATGTTTTCAATCAGACAGTTGTTTGTTCTGCCAATGGGCTCGCGAGGTGGGACGGTGGACACCTGCCGACATAAACTCAGTTAGAAACTTTACTCTTATAGTTGATATCTCACTGCACCCAGATTATGCACCCAGGCCTCTTTAGGCAAATGTCCAGGTGCCATCTCTCTCTGCTAGTGGGGAGTGACTCCGGCACTTCCGACCATACCAATATGGCCCACCCCCATGCGAGACTCCACCCTTTTAATGTATACGGATGATTATGATTATACAATATCCCTATTGCAGATAATATAGGTACACAAGCTTATAGCTGGCATGGTTATATTCCACCCCAACATGGCTCGATAAATACTACTATCACTTGCTGCTATTGCTAAGGCAACTACTCTACTTTGTGTCCCACATCACGGAACACTCACGGACCCTACTTGTCTATGCCAACTCTGGTGGCTTAGGAACCTTCATTCTATACATCACGTTTATTCATACACTAACACTCCCTGTTTGGTATGAGCTAACGCATACTATCCCAACTGTATGATAACTTACAGCAAATGAATTGCATAACACTTTATAAGACGGTTCGGTTATATATCTAGGCAGCCATTCTATAACCATCGACTTAAATTGTTATTGTTGTTGTTTTTAGTTACGGTTTCTATGGAAATAGTTGAATGTTCCTACCTCTAATTGTGGAAACACACCTCTAATACCCCAAATGCATAAGACTTATGGTTCACCTCCACACATGCATTCCAATGCCCTGTAGCAGCGGGTAGACACTCTCGTAGCACACCTCTTCCTCGCCAGCTCTGTGCCAACTCCCACACGGGTCCTCAGGGCGATATAAAATACCAATAGGTACTTCTGTGTTGCCGGGGCACCGTACATCACCGATACTACACAATTGCGAGAAGGGTGGGCTGGTCCCCCCTCTCTTCGGTGAACTCACCAAAAGTACCTTTTATCCCCTTGCTCAAGGGCTAATTTGAGCCTAATTATGGCGCATCACCACATTCCCCAACCCAACATGAGTATTAAATTCTACTCGCTAAATGCTCGTGGACTTAATACCCCAGAAAAGAGATCTCAACTACTACTGCAACTTTAAAGGACTAAAGCTCATGTAGTATTACTACAGGAGACCCATTTTAGGTCAGATAACATCCCTAAACTTCGTAACCGCTTCTATCGAACAGCGTACCACGCCTCCAACGCAGATTCAAAAACTAAGGGTGTTTCAATACTGTTCTCCAAACATTGCCCCTTCCAAATGCAAGATATCGAAAGAGATGACAAGGGTAGATACTTATTCATTAAAGGCACACTTCACAACAGACCTATCACACTTGCTAATTTATACGCACCCAATAAACACCAAGTACCCTTCTTCCGCAAATCCTTACACCGACTTACCTCCTTCCAGAATGGTATACTACTAGTAGGGGGAGATTTTAATACTGCACGCTCTCCTTCCCAAGACACCTCCACGGGATCGTCATCCCTAACATACAGAGCCCTCTGAGCAATCAAAATGCAACTAAGCGACTTGACCCTACATGATTCCTGGCGTACTCTACACCCCAAAGAGAAAGACTACACTTTCTTCTCCTCACCTCATAATAAATATTCCAGACTGGACTACTTTTTCATTTCACAAACTGACTTGACGTTCCTTACTAAGGCTACAATCGACCCAATGCTTCTATCTGACCATAACCCAATCTCTATGACCCTGACTTTCCCGATTTCAAAGGCACATTCACCTATCTGGCGTCTTGATAACTCCCTGTTAATGGACCTTGAGGTTACACAGACAATTAACACACATCTCCTGCGATATTTTCAGGAAAACAATTCTGATATCTCACCTACAACTCTTTGGGCGGTGCACAAATGCGTCATCCAAGGAGAACTTATCTCTCTAGCGGCGAAAAGGCGCAAAGCTAAAATGGCACATATTGAGGAACTGTCCAGGCGCATTCGTTCTCTTGAACAGATCCACAAACAAACCCTAGCCACACAATCCCTTACAGACCCGGTACAGGCAAGAGAAGAATTACTGGAAGAATTGGGGAAAAAGCTAAAACGCAAATTCGCACTAACCAAACGAATATTCTATGAATATGGAAACAAATCTGGGAAAATGTTAGCCAGAGCTCTTCAAATTAAAAAAGCAGCTTACACCATTCACACCATAAAAGATTCCTCCGGAAACTCCATTGTTACTTCAGACGGTATTGCAAATCAATTCGTCAGGTATTTCACCAAACTTTATAACCTGCCTTCTGTCAGCCACCTGACAGAACGCAGGCTATCGACAGTTTTCTAGCTCAATATAGTCCCACACCTATTACCCCAGATGATTCGGCTAAAATAGACCATCCACTTACTAAAGAAGAAGTTATGATAGCCCTAAAACAATTGAAATCAGGCAAGAGCCCTGGCCCTGACGGCCTCTCCGTCTGCTACTACAAATCATTCATCGACATACTACTCCCTAGATTCCTGAAAGCGTTTAATTCACTTCCCTCCTCAACCCAAACGAATAACGATATCTTAACTGCTCATATAACCCTTATACCAAAACCTGGTAAGGACACCACTTTGGTATCGAATTATAGGCCCATATCTCCCTTGAACGTGGACGTCAAACTTTATGCGAAAGTTCTCGCAAACCGTATTCTCCCTCTACTTCCCAGACTCATATCACTAGAGCAGGTCAGTTTTGTCCCTTGACGTGAAGCTAGGGACAACACCATAAAAGCCATTAACGTACATCATTGGTTGTCACAATCTTCAAAACCAGGCTTCCTGCTGTCCCTTGATGCGGAGAAGGCGTTCGACAGAGTGGCTTGGGACTATATGATAGCAACACTAAAGGCGATGGGATTTCCAGACCGCCTACTTCAACTAATTTTGGCACTATATGCCAAACCGTCGGCCAGAGTTTGGGTCAACGGCCATCTGTCAGACACCTTCTCCGTGTCTAACGGCACACGCCAGGGATGTCCCCTATCACCCCTTATCTTCATTCTCACTATAGAGCCCCTCCTTCGTCGAATAAAGGCCAACCCCAATATAAAAGGAATCAACATTAAACATAATCATTATAAAATAGCAGCGTATGCTGATGATATATTGCTTTTCCTTACAGACCCATTGACATCCATACCCAATTTACTGAAAGACCTCACTTTGTTCAGATCTCTTTGTTCAGGTTCCCTTCTTACCGAAACTGTGACGCAGTGTCAATTAAACTTTCCCTTTGAATGGGAACCGCATGCGATAAACTATCTAGGGATTCGGATCCCCAAAAACCTATCAAATCTTTACTCTAGTAACTTCCTGCCTATTCTCCAGTCTATCCAAACAGACCTCCAAAGATGGAACTCGGGCTTTTTTTCATGGTTTGGAAAAGCGTCCATTATAAAAATGAATATTCTGCCTAGAATCTTATACCTCTTCCAAACCCTCCCAATTCATATTCCCGGATCTTTCTTCACGACTTACAAACGACTATGCAGAAACTTTATCTGGTCTCCAAAGCACCCAGATTAAGCTGGGAGAGATTAACTCTTCCCAAATCGAAAGGGGGAATTGGGCTCCCAGATATCTACAAATATCATTGGGCCTGCTTGTTGACCAGAGTAATTGATTGGCACGTTCACGCTGATACTAAGGACTGGGTAAGACTTGAAGAGTCATTTGCAGGTATCCCAATATCACACCTTTCATGGATTTCGCAGAAAGCGATCCCTAAAGATTGCACCAAACACCCATTTATACACCCTACCCTCCTCCAGTTTAGGATGGCATGTAATAAGCACAACATAGCGTCCTCACCTGGGCCCCTGACTCCTATCAATCAAATCCTGACTTCCCTCTTGGACTTTCCCATACCAATGTTGACGCCTTACGACGGCCTCCTTCTCTGAGGGCAGAACACTTCTTCCACAACAGCGAATTCATATCATGTGATGATCTCTCCGTCCGCTTTCCTGATCAAACTATTCCGTTCTTCAAATATTTACAGGTCAGGCACTTTATCCTAAGCTCCAAACCTCTGACCAACTGGCATAGGGACTACACTCCCTTCGAAGCCATCTGCACCGCCACTGAACCTCAGAGACATTTGATTTTGACCACATATTTACTCCTTTTCTCAAACTGCAATCCCAAGTCTAATGTAATTAGCCAGAGCTAGGAAAGAGAACTCTCACTAGATCTTTCTAACGTAGAATGGGAACAGATATGTGAACACATTCATAAAGGTTCCATCAAGAAAACGGTTACAAAATATATTCTAGATGGTACAAGACCCCGGTAAAAATACATAAATATCATCCCAGCATTTCCCCACTATGCTGGAAATGCAATCTATCACAAGGTTCCCTTCTCCACATATGGTGGGAATGCCCGCTTATACAACCTTTCTGGAAGGAGGTACATCGCCTCATCCCCCAACTCATGACGTACACACCCGACTTTACCCCCGCCCAATATTTGCTCCATCACACATCTCTACCACAATCGGCCTACAAAAAGTCCCTTACCCTCTACCTCATTAATGCAGCCAAACAAAGCATACCAATATTCTGGAGACAGAACCATCTATCTCTTACTGGTACCACCGTATCGAAAGAATAGCGGAAATGGAGGCCCTTATTCATCAATCTAAAGAAAACCCAACAAAATTTCGAGAAATCTGGGCATGCTGGTTGCATTTTAAAGAAACAGCTGAATACTGCAATTCCATACACTAATACACTTTTATTCTCTCAGAGGTACTCCACAATACTCCACAAATCTCCACTTGTCAATATTAAACTCATGCAAGAGACTGGTCCTATCACGCCCTTCTCCAAACGTACGATCTCTATCCTTGCCGGATGTTATCTATAACGGTTCTATCACTCGGTCCTTCCTAGAGTCTATACCCCGGGCAGTATTGCTATCCGCCACTAAATGTGCCTCCTTAGCTCTACTCCCTCTGGGGCTTCCCAACTATTTTTCCACTGTCATGAAATTAGACAAACCACCATGCAAGCGAACTACCCCTGTTATGACAACGCCTGCAAAGGCCCACAGCTCCCCCATGCAGGCAGTTAGAGCCCGCTAGGGGTGCTTGGATGTCAGAGGAACATGCTCAAGTTCACCTGGCTTTCTCCCTTAATAACTACTCATGCTGGATCTTATTCCTTACCCCAATAACCAACAATAGAAACACTTTCTTACCACACGTGATGACCTCCTTTGTGGGTTCCCCTCTATTGTTTAGTCCTTTAATATACGCATAGTTTACTGATTACTGTACTTCTTATACTGTACTGAATTAACTCTGTGGACTTTCATACAGTACAGCCCATACAACATCTCATTGCTGGATTGTACTTTCTGTGTTATGTTGTACTCTTCAATAAAATGTTTAAAATAAAAAAATAAAAATAAAAAGGTGCTAAAAAAAAAGAACATAGTAGAGATCATTTTTTATATAAAAGTGTATAGTGGAGATCATTTTTTTAAATAAAAGTGCATAGTGGAGATCAATTTTTATATAAAAGTGCATAGTAGAGATCATATTTATATAAAAGTACATAGTGGAGATCAATTTGTATATAAAAGTGTATAGTGGAAATCATTTTTATATAAAAGTACATAGTGGAGATCAATTTTTATAAAAAAGTGTATAGTGGAGATAATTTTTTTTAAATAAAAGTGCATAGTGGAGATCAATTTTTATATAAAAGTGCATAGTGGAGATCATTTTTTTTTTAATAAAAGTGCATAGTGGAGATCAATTTTTATATAAAAGTGCATAGTAGAGATCATATTTATATAAAAGTACATAGTGGAGATCAATTTTTATATAAAAGTGTATAGTGGAAATCATTTTTATATAAAAGTACATAGTGGAGATCAATTTTTATATAAAAGTGTATAGTGGAGATAAATTTTTTTAAATAAAAGTGCATAGTGGAGATCAATTTTTATATAAAAGTGCATAGTGGAGATAATTTTTTATATAAAAGTGCATAGTGGAGATCAATTTTTATATAACATTGCATAGTGTTGATCAATTTTTATATAAAAATGCATAGTGGAGATCAATTTTTATATAACATTGCATAGTGTTGATCAATTTTTATATAAAAGTGCATAGTGGAGATAATTTTTTATATAAAAGAGTATAGTGGAGATCAATTTTTATATAAAAGTGTATAGTGGAGATCAATTTTTATATAAAAGTGAACAGTGGAGATCAATTTTTATATAAAAGTGCATAGTGGAGATCAATTTTTATATAAAAGTGCACAGTGGAGATCAATTTTTATATAAAGGTGCACAGTGTTGATCAATTTTCTATAAAAGTACATAGTGGAGATCATTTTTACATAAAAGTGCATATTGCATAGTGTTGATCAATTTTTATATAAAAGTGTATAGTGGACTTCAATTTTTATATAAAAGTGCATAGTGGAGATCATTTTTTATGTAAAAGTGCATAGTGGAGATTATTTTTCTATTAAAGTGCATAGTGGAGATCATTATTTTATATAAAAGCACATACTGTAGATCATTTTATTATATAAAAGTGTATAGTGGTGATCATTTTTACATAAAAGTGCATAGTGGAGATAATTTTTCATATAAAAGTACATAGTGGAGATCAATTTTTATATAAAAGTGCATAGTGGAGATCATTTTTTATATAAAAGTACATAGTGAAGATCAATTTTTATATAAAAGTGCATAGTGCCATTGCATAGTGCCAAGGTGACATTTGTAGGCCCGGCCTTCATGAAAGGCCTGTTTGTCGCGTAAAAATTTAATTTCTTTTTTGGCAATGATATTCTCGTTATAACATTCAATGTGTTTTCAGTTTTTAATTGAGTTCAGAGAAAGAGGGATGGGTATTCACCACTTCAGCCCCGGAAGAATTTACCCCCTTCCTGACCAGAGCACTTTTTGCGATTCGGCACTGCGTCGCTTTAACTGACAATTACGCGGTCGTTGGTTGCACCGAAACAAAATTGATGTCCTTTTTTTCCCACAAATAGAGCTTTCTTTTGGTGGTATTTGATCACCTCTGTGGTTTTTATTTTTTGCGCTATAAACAAAAAAAGAGCGACAATTTTGAAAAAAACGCATTATTTTTTACTTTTTGCTATAATAAATATCCCCCAAAAATATATAAAAAAAAACAATTTTTTACCTCAGTTTAGGCCGATACGTATTCTTCTACATATTTTTGGTAAAAAAAAATCGCAATAAGCGATTATTGATCGGTTTGGGCAAAAGTTATAGCGTTTACAAAATAGGGGATAGTTTTTTGGCATTTTTATTAAAAAAATTTTTTTTTTTTAAATGGCGGCGATCAGCGATTTTTTTCGTGACTGCAACATTATGGCGGACACATCGGACATTTTTGACACATTTTTGGGACCATTGTCATTTATACAGCAATCAGTGCTATAAAAATGCATTGATTCCTGTATAAATGACACTGGCAGTGAAGGGGTTAACCACTAGGGGGTGGGGAGGGGTTAAATCAGTACTAGGGAGTGATTACTAACTGTCAGGGGGATGGGCTGTAAGTGTGATGTCACTGATCTCTGCTCCGATGACAGGGAGCAGAGATCGAGTGACACTGTCACTAGGCAGAACGGGGAGATGCTGTTTACAATAGCATCTCCCCGTTCGTCCTCTCCGTGAGGCGATCGCGAGTATGCCCGCGGCGATCGAGTCCGCGGGACCCGCGACCCGACTCACGGAGCTTGCCGCGGGCGCGCGCGCACCCGCTGGCCGCCTCTTAAAGGGGAACGTACAGGAACGTGATTTTGCCTGTACGAGCCCTTCTGCTGACGTAAATGTATGTGAGGCGGTCGGCAAGCGGTTAAATGCGTTGATCTGGGAATACAGACCATCAAAGTTTCTATCGATGTCTACTAATCGTTTCTTGTATTCTTCAGTTAGCAAACTCATCATCTGGCTAGAGCATGATTTTAAGATGTTCTCCCAAGCTATTTTGAAGGAGGAATCAATATTGTCAAAGGATGGAAAGATCTGAACCCTAATGCCGCGTACACACGAGCGGACATTACGGCGGACTTTGCCCGGCGGACTTTTCGACGTACTTTCCGACGGACTTTGTGAATGAACGGACTTGCCTACACACAATCCACCAAAGTCCGTCGAATTCGTACGTGATGACGTACGACCGGACTAAAACAAGGAAGTTCATAGCCAGTAGCCAATAGCTGCCCTAGCGTGGCTTTTTGTCCGTCGAACTAGCATACAGACGGCGGACTTTTCGACCGGACTCGATTTCAACGGATAAATTTAAAACAAGTTTCAAATCTAATTCCGTCGAACTTTTGAGAAAACAAAGTCCGCTGGAGCCCACACACATCGAATTGTCCGACGAAATCCAGTCCGCCGGGCAAAGTCCGCCGTAATGTCCGCTCGTGTGTACGCGGCATAAGACCTAAAGGGTTCAAAACTTCCTTGATATATTCCACTAAAGTTTTGGTATGCCAATAAAGTGACGATTTCTTTTCTAGCCACTTGGTTAGATTGGAAAACAGAAATGATCATTCTAATTCTTTTGATTCGTTTTGACCATATTCTTTCATATTTGACATATGCTCTATCCAGATTGTTATTATTTTTACCATATAAATACATATACTACAATTTCTCTTTGGCTTTGATGTCTGCCGGCCTTGTCAGCTCTTACCTATGTTATATACTATATGCGATATATACACCATATTCTGTAGTGATATAGTATACCTGACTATATATATTACATTTACATCTTAGGACTCTGCACCTATCTTGCCTTGCGCTGTTCCTTGTGGACTCTTTGGGCCGGATATACCCGATGATTCCCTTGATGTGATGCTGCCACTCGTGTAGATGCATGGAGGAAACTCACTACAATACTTTACGTCAGCGTGCAAATATACGTACCCATACATCAATTTGCTCTTTACATAAAGTATATTCTTTATTGGCAATTTGGGGGATCAGGATTTGGAGTACTACTCATCTTTGATCCATGTAACAATTACAATCGGTGTGAACTAGTAAGTCCTTTTTCCATTACCAATTATTCTTTTTGTCCTCTTTCCCAAGTCCCTATTCTATGTATGTCCATCACACTGTATTTTGATATCATTGATATACTTTGATTGGTATGTTTTTATTCATACACTTTTCAGACTATGTAATACAACTGCACAGGAAATCCCTGAAGAAGGAATTACATCCACAATATTCCAAAACATGTTGGATTCTTCCATATGTATCATGTATGCATGTGTTCCTTACTATTAGAACCCTCATGATCATGATATAGTGCAGTAATTGTATGCTACACTCTTTGCTTTTAAACTTCCAATTTATGTGCAATTTTTAATAAAGTATATATATTTTTACATATTTCGATCTCTTTCACCATTGACTACATTTCTACTCCCTCTCACCTGCAAAATCCCTGGGGCATTTCCTTTAAATATTTTTTCCTCCCTGGGACTTATGGAACCGGGAGGTGGAGTGAGGTGCTCAATCCCCAACCAGGTGGCCTTTTGAACGGCCTCCATTACCATTTACATGATCCTATAGCTCTGAATATACCTAACATTAGACATGCAGACCCTTAGTTTAATCTTGTGGAATGTGAGAGGCCTCAATTCCAGGATTAAACAAGCCTTGGTGTTTAAATATATACAAAAACGTAACCCAAGTCTTATCTTCCTCCAGGAATCTCACTTGGTTGGATCCAAAACACTAGCCCTTCATAGGGCATTTGTGGGCAGAGCATTTCATTCCACATACTCAAACTATGCTGGGGGGTGTCAGTGTTGGTGTCCAAATCCCTCATATACCATACCAAGACGGTCAAAACTGACCCCCTTGGCAGATTTGTCATCCTGGTCCTGTTGATTGACAATAGTTCATATACATTTGTGGCAGTATATATCCCACCTCCGTTTTCGGTGGAGGTATGGGAGATGCTGATGAAGGGGGTCCTCCAGGTTGCAGAGGGACCTATCATCTTGGCAGGGGATTTGAACGTGGTCCTATCGCCAGGAATGGATAGATTCAGCATGACACAGAAAAATAGCTCCCCTCTGGCACCGTGTGTAAAACCATTTGACCTGGTGGAGGCTTGAAGGTGGAAGAATCCAGATGCCAGGGCATATTCCTGTCATTCCGCCACGTTCAACGCCCTTTCCAGGCTGGACATGTGTTTCGTGTCTAGAGAACTGTTACCAAGAATAATGGAGGCCCAATATCTCCCCCGTGCCATCTCGGACCACTCCCCTTTGAAGGTCACTTTTGATATGGAGTGGCCGAGAGGGTATACCCTGTGGAGGTTGAGCCCTTTGTGGCTCCAGGAGCAATGCTTTGAGAGATCCACAAAAACGTCTATACATAACTTTTGGTTGGAACACAAAGATGAAGTCCCAACCTGGGATGCTTTCCAGGCTACACTTAGAGGTTCCATCTCTGGAGTTATTAAACAGCTTTGAGCAGATAGGGAATGGAAGGTGAAGGACTCAGAACGGGTAACTACTGACCCCGAGGTGGATTACAATAAAAACCCTAACCCAGATACATATAGGACCTGGAGGAAGGGCATTTGCCAATTAGACCTAGTCTTCCTAGAAAAAACTCTGAAAAAACATATGCATCAAGCACAACGTGTATTTGAGTTTAGCAATAAAAATAGGCTGTTGGCCTACCTAGCCCATTCACAGCATGCTCCAGCCTCTATTCCACGCATTTTTGACAATCATCAGAAATAATGTACTACACAACTAAACATTGCCAACGCGTTTGTACAGTTTTACTCTGACTTAAACTCTTCCAGAGTGGATTATGCGGCAGAGACGGTTCGTGAGTACCTGGCCCCCATCCCTCTCCTGGAACTGACTGAGGAGGCAGCAAAAGAGCTAGAGCTTCTGATAAATGTATAAGAAATCATATCTGCAATGTCAGCCCGAATAAGACACCAGGATTGGATGGCTATCTGGTTGAGTGGTATGGCACTTATGCAGACAGTTTGGCACCTAGGCTGCTAGAGATGTACAAGGGGGCCCTGGATCAAGATACCCTTCCCAAATCCCTGAGAGAGGCACTTATTGTGCTAATAGCTAAGCCGCACAAGGACTATGAGCTATGAAAATCATATAGACCCTTATAGTTAATCAACGTTGATGCTAAAATACTAGCCCAATTTTTTTACAATTTTTGCTTTCATTAAATCAACCTCTAGAAGGTTACAGGATGAAGACTCCAACAACACCCAAAGACCGATTTTTCTACAACAATTTGACAGGGGCATTAAATTATTTTTTTACAGCAAGGCCAATTTTTTAGTGCAATGCCAGTTCTTTCATCAAAACTATCTAAGGTTGCAATGTCTCTATAATAATCCTCCTCCATCATCTATAATAGATTCCTATACAAGATCGCACTGTCTCTATGGTAATCCTCCTCCATCATCTATATTAGATTCCTATAGAAGGTCGCACTGTCTCTATAATAATCCTCCTCCATCATCTATATTAGATTCCTATAGAAGATCGCACTGTCTCTATGGTAATCCTCCTCCATCATCTATAATAGATACCTATAGAAGGTCGCACTGTCTCTATAATAATCCTCCTCCATCATCTATAATAGATACCTATAGAAGGTTGCACTGTCTCTCTATGGTAATCCTCCTCCATCATCTATAATAGATTCTTATAGAAGGTCACACTGTCTCTATAATAATCCTCCTCCATCATCTATATTAGATTCCTATAGAAGATCGCACTGTCTCTATGGTAATCCTCCTCCATCATCTATATTAGATTCCTATAGAAGATCACACTGTCTCTATGGTAATCCTCCTCCATCATCTATAATAGATACCTTCAGAAGGTCGCAATGTCTCTCTATGGTAATCCTCCTCCATCATCTATAATAGATACCTATAGAAGGTTGCACTGTCTCTCTATGGTAATCCTCCTCCATCATCTATAATAGATTCTTATAGAAGGTTGCACTGTCTCTATAATAATCCTTCATCATCTATATTAGATTCCTATAGAAGATCGCACTGTCTCTCTATATAATAATTCCCCTCCATCATCTATAATAGATTCTTATAGAAGGTCGCACTGTCTCTATGGTAATCACCCATAATAGATTCTTATAGAAGGTTGCACTGTCTCACTATATAATAATCCTCTTCCATCATCTATAATAGATACCTATAGAAGGTTGCACTGTCTCTCTATAGTAATCCTCCTCCATCATCTATAATAGATTCTTATTGAAGGTTGCACTGTCTCTCTATAGTAATCCTCCTCCATCATCTATAATAAATTCTTATAGAAGGTCGCACTGTCTCTATAATATTCCTCCTCCATCATCTATAATAGATACCTATAGAAGGTTGCACTGTCTCTATAATATTCCTCCTCCATCATCTATAATAGATACCTATAGAAGATCGCACTGTCTCTATAATAATCCTACTCCATCATCTATAATAGATACCTATAGAAGGTTGCACTGTCTCTATAATATTCCTCCTCCATCATCTATAATAGATACCTATAGAAGGTTGCACTGTCTCTATAATAATCCTCCTCTATCATCTATATTAGATTCCTATAGAAGATCGCACTGTCTCTATGGTAATCCTCCTCCATCATCTATATTAGATACCTATAGAAGGTCGCACTGTCTCTATAATAATCCTCCTCCATCATCTATAATAGATACCTATAGAAGGTTGCACTGTCTCTATAATAATCCTCCATCATCTATAATAGATACCTATAGAAGGTTGCACTGTCTCTATAATAATCCTCCATCATCTATAATAGATACCTATAGAAGGTCGCACTGTCTCTATAATAATCCTCCATCATCTATAATAGATACCTATAGAAGGTTGCACTGTCTCTATAATAATTCTCCATCATCTATAATAGATACATATAGAAGGTTGCACTGTCTCTCTGTGGTAATCTTCCTCCATCATCTATAATAGATTCCTATATAAGATCACACTGCCTCTCTATATAATTTCTCTCCATCATCTATAATAGATTCTCATAGAAGGTCACACTGTCTATGGTAATCACCCATAAGATTCCTAAAGAAGATCTGTCTTCTATGGCACTGTCTCTATGGTAATCTTCCTCCATCATCTATAATAGATTCCTATCTCAGCTCTCCTATAGATCTCTATGGTAATCCTCCTCTATCCGCTCTGTATCTCCGCCATCCTCTATGATAGACTGGTATAAAAGGTCGCACTATCTCTCCCTCACTCTCCTCCATCCCCCACACTGTGTATTTCCTGCTTCCTCTCTCATAGAATACAGATAATCAGATCGCCATCTCTCTCCTGCATCTGCTCCTCGCTAAGTCACCGTACATACTATTTCCTCTCCCAGCATCCTCAGCGTTTTTATCCTAAAACACTAGAGGACGATTTGTCTCATATCCGGGCTTCGGCCGGCGGCCATTTTGTCGATGACCTCCTGCGTTGTATGTAATGGGAGAGATTTCTCGGACACTAGAGAACAAAACCTTCCATGCTGAGGCTCCGGCTGGAGGCCGCCATGATACAGAGGACGAAGTCACCTCATGTAGCTGTAGAGGAGGAAAACATGGAGGGAACGTTTTCTGTGTAATTATAAAGATAAATAATGGGCGTTGTGCACCATCTATCCCCTCATATACAACATATAAAGTAAATACATATTGCAATAAAGATGTATATACATATAATTCCTGACATTATGTATAGTAATGATATATACAGTATAAATCCTGTGTTATATCTCTATGCTTGTGTATATAACATTATATATATATATATATATATATATATATATATATATATATATATATATATATATATATATATATATATATATATATATATATATATATATATATATATATATATACATACACACACACAAACACAGTATATACATACATATATACACACAGTTCAGTATATACATATATACAAACACACAGTATATACATACATATATACACACACACACAGTATATGCATACACATATACACACACAATAGATATATATATATATACACAGTATATACACACACACAGTATATACACACACAGTATATACATGCATATACACACACACAGTATACACATACATACATATATACACACAGTATATACATACATATATACACACAGTATATACATACATATACACACAATATATACATACATATATACTCACAGTATATACACACACACAGTATATACATACACATATACACACATAGTATATACATGCATATACACCAACACAGTATATACATAAACACACACACACACACAGTATATACATACATATACACACACACAGTATATACACACACACAGTATATACATACACATATACACACACACACAGTATATACATACATATACACACACAGTATATACATACTTATATACACACAGTATATACATACATATATACACACACAGTATATACATACATATACACAGACAGTATATACATACATTTATACACACACAGTATATACATACATATATACACACACAGTATATACATCGCCCAAATGCTGAGGATGCGGTAAACATGATGGAACTCTACTTCACGTATGGTGGGAATTCCTTTTGGAAAACTATTGCTGTCCTTATCAAATCACTCACTGGTTCTTTTAGCTCCACAGACAGCTCTCTCGGGGTTGGAACTGGAAGCCTGGCCTACCGCAATGCTTTCTCTAGTATCCCATATCCTCATAGCTACCCAACTCTTCATTGTCCATCATTGGAAGAGCGTCAACCCACCTTCTCTCCAATAAGTGTTGCCAACCGTCAGTATTTTTACTGGCAGCCAGTAAGAAACTGCACTTTTCTCTTGCCAGTAAATGCCAGTGACTGGAAAAGGTGGCCAATAAAAAATATGGCTCTGACGCTGGGTCAAGACCATCCGAGTGCTTGTACAGGGTGTTCAGGCAGCGCCGGTGGGGGGCAGGTCTGGTGGGGGACAGCGCTGGTGGGGGGCAGCGCTGGTGGAGGGCAGGTCTGGTGCCTGAGCGTATCACGTGATGTCATGGTGCAAGGGAGCCGAGCAGAGCAGCCGGAGCCTCGTGTGCGGGTCTGTGGGATGGGAGCAAGGCAAGCCGAGAGCGGGACTGACAGTGCTGTTTGGATTGGAGTGGACTGAAGGGACCACAATGGAGAGAGACTGTCACTGTGACTCAGGAGGGGACATGTCGTGTTGGTGAGGTGTCATCCTCATCTGTACTGCCACACACTCAGTGACACTGCGAGAGTCAATGTCATGTGTGTGTGCCTCCCATTCTAAATTTTTGCCCTCCTCAGTCCTGTCCCTGAGCAACTTACTTACTTTTTTGAAAACTAAATAAGAAATAGTTTTTTTTGCCTTAATATCTAAATTACCACCATACATATACTGCGGCAGGGCAGCCTGGCTGCACGAAACAACGTACCTGTACGTTGTTCGCACTTCCTGGTCTACGAGCCTGAATGCCCGCCGCCGGCGACCCGCTCCCGCTGTGATTGGACACAGCGGTTGTAAATCATTGGGTCCGGTGGCCGTGATGGCCACCAGCGACACCCGCGATCGTTTGGGGGAATGACAGAACGGCAGTCTGTCTATGTAAACAAGGCAGACCATCATTCTGTCATAGAGGAAGAGAGAGATCAGTGATTCCTACTAATCAGTAACACCGATCTCTCTTTTCCTCTAGTGTCACCATCCCCCACACATTAGAAAGCACACACAGGGAAAACATTTAACCCTTTGGTTGCCCCCAATGTTAACCCCTTCCCTACAACTAGCTGTTCATTTTCCTTTTCTATGTTTCCTTTTTTATATCTCTGCATCTGAAATGGCAGCCATTTATACTGTTGAAAATGCAGCCTTGTTAAAGGGATGAAATAATTTGCACTTATTCACTAAAATGTATTGTAGGCTTTTATTCTGAGAAATATAAACACTGTAATGTGTGTAGCACTGTGCAAGTACTCACTTTAATAATTTGGTTTTCTTTTTCTTTTTTTTTTCACTGAAATAAATACACTCTAATATTAATCCTTGATTTCAAAATGGCTGTTGTAGGCCCTGTTTAGAACTTGGTTTTGTCAGATGAGATGCTGTATACATGCTCATTGCAATTACTGTAGTGAGACCTCTGCACAGTGTTCATCTAAAGCTACAAGTTAGTGCAGTGCGTCCTGCTCACAGTGTTCAGCTAAAACTACAAGTTAGTGTAGTGAGACCGCTGCACAGTGTTCATCTAAAGCTACAAGTTAGTGCAGTGCGTCCTGCTCACAGTGTTCAGCTACAACTACAAGTTAGTGTAGTGAGAACTCTGCACAGTGTTCATCTAAAGCTACAAGTTAGTGCAGTGCGTGCTGCTCACAGTGTTCAGCTAAAACTACAAGTTAGTGTAGTGAGACCTCTGCACAGTGTTCATCTAAAGCTACAAGTTAGTGCAGTGCGTCCTGCTCACAGTGTTCAGCTAAAACTACAAGTTAGTGTAGTGAGACCTCTGCACAGTGTTCATCTAAAGCTACAAGTTAGTGCAGTGCGTCCTGCTCACAGTGTTCAGCTAAAACTACAAGTTAGTGTGGTGCGTCCTCCTCAGTGTTCAGCTAAACTTACAAGTTATTTTTTTGCGAGCTCTGCACAGTGTTCAGCTAAAGCTACCTGTAGAAGGTTGGTGGTGTTTTCCTGATCCTATCACTACCGCAGGCAGCTAAAAAAGCTACAAGTTATTTTTTTGCGAGCTCTGCACAGTGTTCAGCTAAAGCTACCTGTAGAAGGTTGGTGGTGTTCTCATACTACAGGCAGGCAGTTGATTTTGCTAGCTGCAGTATCAGTATATATATATATATATATATATATATATATATATATATATATATATATATATATATATATATATATCCCAGCTTAGTGCAGCTACAGGCCATTAGTATGTCTGGAAGGCCAAGAAGGAGAGGCAGACAGTCACAAGCCAATAAATGAGGGCAAGCAGGCTCTGTGTCTAGTGCTGGTCGTGGAGATGGTGCATCCTCATCAGCACGTGGCCATGGGACACGCTTGGCCTTTTTTTCGGCAGCTGGCCGTGTTGAGCCGCAACATGCGGAAGACTTGGTCGAGTGGATGACCAAGCGGTCCTCATCCTCCTCATCCTCTCTCACCCATGCTCAGAGTACTTTGTCTGGCAAAGCAGCGGCCTCTTCCCTTGGCTCAATGTCATCAGTGACTCCTTCCCTAGCCCCACCATGTCCTCCTGAGGAGTCCCTCAAACTGTTTGACCACAGTGTTGGGTACATGCTCCAGGAGGATGCTCAGCATTTGGAAGGCTCTGATGATGATACTGAGCTCGATGAAGGCAGTAACATGAGCACGGACAGAGGGGGTGCCCAAGAAGGACAGCAATCTGGCAATCATGCTCAACCTGCTGCAGCATACTGCCAGGTTTGCTCCAGTGATGAGGAGGGAGGGGATAATGAGGTCACTGACTCAACGTGGGTGCCTGATAGGAGAGGGGAGGAGGAGGAGGCGGCACATCGCCAACGAGGCAGGATGCCCTCCAGGGGCCAGCCTAAGGGCAGCACACTGACTGCATCACACCCCAAAGCTCCACATGTGCAGGGTGCTGCAGTCTCTGTGCGTTATTCAAAAAGTTCTTTGGTGTGGGCCTTTTTTGAGACGAGTGCATCAGATCGCACCACTGCTATTTGCAACATATGTCTCAAGCGTATCTCGCGTGGCCAAAACATCTCCCGCTTGGGTACCACATGTTTGACCAGGCATATGTTGACCTGCCATGCAGTTCGTTGGCAAGCGTATCTAAAAGACCCACACCAAAGAACAAAGAGGACCTCTCCTTGCTCCTCATCAGCTGAGATCTCCAACCCCACTATACCTTCAGTCCTCTCTGAGACCTGCACTGAGAGGAATGAAGGTGTAGAATTAGGTGTGTCACAGCCAAGTACTTGTGGGCAATCTGCTTTTGATACACCGACGTCAGATTGTACCAGGCAAATTTCCCTGCCCCAGCTGCTGCACCGCCGAAAGAAGTTTGCTCCCAGCCATCCACATGCCCAGCGGTTGAATGCTAGCTTGGCAAAATTGCACTTCAACGGCTGCCTTTTCAGTTGGTAGACTCTGCCCCCTTCCGTGAGTTTGTGGAATGTGCGGTTCCTCAGTGGCAGGTACCCAAACGCCACTTTTTCTCACGGAAGGCGATTCCGGCTCTCTACCGGCATGTGGAAGGCAATGTCCATGCCTCGCTGGACAGGGCGGTCAGTGGTAAGGTGCATATTACCGCTGACTCATGGTCCAGCAGGCATGGACAGGGACGTTACCTAAGTTTCACGGCGCATTGGGTGACTCTGCTGGCAGCTGGGAAGGATGCAGGACAAGGTGCAGTAGTGTTGGAGGTTGTTCCGCCACCACGCCTCCAAAATGCCACTAATAATGATTGTGACACACCTCTCTCCTCCACCCCCTCCTCTTCTTCTTCCTCCATGGCCTCTTCCTGTGCTTTTTCCTCGGAACCAGCGGTGCTCCGTAGCCGCTCAAGGGGCTACGCAAGTACGCAGGCCAAAAGATGCCATGTGGTGCTTGAGCTGGTGTGCTTGGGGGACAGGAGCCACACTGGGGCAGAGGTTCTGTCAGCTCTGCAGGGGCAGGTTCAGAGGTGGTTGACGCCACGCCAACTTAAGGCAGGAATGGTGGTTTGCAACAATGGCACCTCCTCTCTGCCCTCCGACAGGGACAAATGACCCATGTGCCCTGTTTGGCTCACGTCCTTAACTTGGTGGTGCAGTGGTTCTTGGGCAGGTACCCGGGCTTACAGAATGTCCTGAGGCAGGCCAGGAAAGTCTGTGTGCATTTCCGCCGGTCATATAATGCCAGTGCTCGGCTGGCGGACCTCCAAAAGGAGTTTAACCTGCCCAAGAACTGCCTAATCTGTGACATGCCCACCAGGTGGAACTCAACGTTGGCCATGCTGCAGCGGCTGCACACGCAGCAGAGGGCCATCAATGAGTACCTGTGCGACTATGGCACCAGGACAGGGTCAGGGGAGCTTGTTTTTTTTTCCCCACGCCAGTGGGCCATGATTAGGGATGCATGCACTGTCCTGTCACCATTTGGGGAGGCTACGAGGATGGTGAGCAGTGACAGTGCATGCATCAGTGACACTGTCCCCCTTGTCCACCTATTGGAGCACACGCTGCGTGGAATAAAGGACAGGGCACTTGAGGCAGAACAGAGGCAGAAAGAGGAGGACTTCCTTAGCTCTCAAGGCCCCCTTTATCCAGACAGTGTTCCTGCGTGCCCACCAATCACACAGGAAGAGGACGAGGAGGAGGAAGATTGTGTCAGTATGGAGGTGGAGCCTGGCACTCAGCATCAGCAACAGTCTTTAAGAGATCAGTCCCAAGAAACGCATGGACTTGTACGTGGCTGGGAGGAGGTTGCTGCAGACCATGTCGTCCTTAGTGACCCAGAGGACTCCGGATCGAATGCCTCAGCAAACCTACGCTGCATGGCCTCCCTGATCCTGCAAAGCCTGCGTAAGGATCTTCGTATTCGTGGTATCAAGGAGAAGGACCAATACTGGCTGGCAACCCTCCTTGATCCACGTTACAAGGGTAAGGTTGCAGACCTTATCTTGCCATCGCAGAGGGAGCAGAGGATGAAACGTCTTCGGGAGGCCTTGCAGAAAGGTCTGTGCAACGCGTTGCCAGAGAGTGGGAGGTTACAAACTCCTGTTTCTGGACAACGTGTTGCTGAGGCTTCGGTCAGTCAAAGAAGGAGCGGTGGAGAAGGTGGCCATCTGACCGATGCGTTCAGACAATTTTTTGGTCCACAGCCCCAAGGTATGATTGGTTCCAGCAACCATCGCCAGCGTCTGTTTTACATGGTGCAGGAATACCTAGGGGCAAGATCTGATTTGGACACCTTTCCCACCGAAAATCCTCTGGGTTACTGGGTCTTGAGGATGGATCACTGGCCAGAGCTTGCACAGTATGCAATTGAGCTACTGGCCTGTCCTGCATCCAGCGTTCTTTCGGAACGCACATTCAGTGCTGCTGGAGGCTTTGTAACCGATCACAGGGTGCGTCTGTCCACCGACTCGGTCGATCGACTGACCTTCATAAAAATGAGTCTTGGATCACCACCAGCTACCAAGCACCTGATGCTGATGTAACCGAATAATTTTTTTTGAAATCTTAGATCCCTTCAAAGACTGCCTATGCTGATGCTGAGTGACTATCCCTGAGTAATTATCCTCTTCCTCCTCAATGATCACGCTGATAGCTTGTAAGAACATTTTTGGTTCTGGGCGCCACCACCAGTGCCTAAGGCCCAATTTTTCAGCCCCTGTTTAACAGGAGCGTGTAATTACAATTTTTGATGCAATACTTTGCAGCAGGGCTCGTTTCTGCATTCCAACTACAGTATCCGTGAGGGGTTGCAGTGTTGTGGCACCAGCACCAGTGCCTAAGGCCCAATTTTTCAGCCCCTGTTTAACAGGGGTGTGTAATTACAATTTTTGATGCAATACTTTGCAGCAGGGCTCGTTTCTGCGTTCCAACTAGAGTATATGTGAGGGGTTGCAGTGTTGTGGCACCAGCACCAGTGCCTAAGGCCCAATTTTTCAGCCCCTGTTTAACAGGGGCGTGTAATTACAATTTTTGATGCAATACTTTGCAGCAGGGCTTGTTCCTGCGTTCCAACTAGAGTGTCTGTGAGGACTTACAGTGTTGTGGCACCAGCACCACCACCACCACCAAAGGCCCAATTTTTCTGCCCTTGTTCAACAGGGGCATGTAATTACAATTCTTGATCTAATATTTCACAGCAGGGCCCATTTCTTCACCCACCAAGAGCGAGTGAGGACTTACAGTGTTGTGGCACCAGCACCACCACCACCACCAAAGGCCCAATTTTTCTGCCCTTGTTCAACAGGGGCATGTAATTACAATTCTTGATCTAATATTTCACAGCAGGGCCCATTTCTGCGCCCACCAAGAGCGAGTGAGGACTTACAGTGTTGTGGCACCAGCACCACCACCACCACCAAAGGCCCAATTTTTCTGCCCCTGTTCAACAGGGGCATGTAATTTCAATTCTTGATCTAATATTTCACAGCAGGGCCCTGTGAGGGCTTACAGTGTTGTGGCCACAACAACACCTAAGGCCCAAATTTCTGTATATTTCTGAGTATATAGGGCAGGCCCCTACTTTCAAACATCTAACTTACAAACGACTCCTACTTGCAAACGGAAGGAGACAACAGGAAGTGAGATGAAATCTACCCCTAGGAAGGGAAATTCTCTCCTGTAAGTGTTAATATGGGAAAAACATTTCTCCTTTCCACTGATGCTTTCCAATCCTTGTTCCACAAAAAACCCTAAATTTTCAAAAAACATTTGTCATTGGGACAAAAAGTGAGGTGAAATCTTCTGAAGAGGAGGACAGACAGCAAAACAATAAATAAAGCATATTAAATAAGGGCATTAGCCAATGTATCCCATTGGGTAATAAATTTAAAAGAGCGAACAAAAGTCCTGGATGGCTTAACTCCAATGTAAAAATGCATATAAAAGCAAAGGAGAAGGCCTTCAAAAATTACAAGGTTGAGGGATCATCCCCAGCATTCAGACTTTATAAAGAATGCAACAGGATATGTAAAGGTGCAATTAGGACAGCTAAGATAGAACATGAAAGACACATAGCGGAGGAGAGCAAAAAAAATCCCAAGAAATTCTTTAAGTATGTAAACAGTAAAAAAGGGAGGACAGACCATATTGGCCCCATAAAGAATGAGGAAGGACATCTGGTTACAAAGGATGGGGAGATGGCGAAGGTATTGAATTTATTCTTCTCCTCAGTCTTCACGAGTGAATCAGGGGGCTTCAGTAACCAAAACTGCAGTGTTTATCCTCATGACACAACACAGGAAGCACCTCCATGGTTAACAGAGGACGGAATTAAAATTAGACTTGAGAAACTTAACATTAATAAATCACCGGGACCAGATGGCTTGCATCCGAGGGTACTTAGGGAACTCAGTCAAGTGATTGCCAGACCGTTGTTCCTAATTTTTACAGATAGTCTACTGACTGGAATGGTACCAGCTGATTGGAGAAAAGCCAATGTAGCACCTATATTTAAAAAGGGCCCAAAATACATCCCTGGGAATTACAGACCAGTTAGCCTAACATCGATAGTATGTAAACTCTTGGAGGGGATGATAAGGGACTATATACAGGATTTTAGTAATACGAACGATATCATTAGCAGTAATCAGCATGGATTCATGAAGAATCGTTCTTGCCAAACCAATCTATTAACCTTCTATGAGGAGGTGAGTTGCCATCTAGATAAAGGAAGGCCTGTAGACGTGGTGTATCTGGATTTTGCAAAAGCATTTGACACAGTTCCCCATAAACGTTTACTGTACAAAATAAGGTCCGTTGGCATGGACCATAGGGTGAGTACATGGATTGAAAACTGGCTACAAGGGCGAGTTCAGAGGGTGGTGATAAATGGGGAGTACTCAGAATGGTCAGGGGTGGGTAGTGGGGTTCCCCAAGGTTCTGTGCTGGGACCAATCCTATTTAATTTGTTCATAAACGATCTGGAGGATGGGATAAACAGTTCAATCTCTGTATTTGCAGACGATACTAAGCTAAGCAGGGCAATAACTTCTCTGCAGGACGTGGAAACCTTGCAAAAAGACCTGAACAAATTAATGGGGTGGGCGACTACATGGCAAATGAGGTTCAATGTAGAAAAATGTAAAATAATGCATTTGGGTGGCAAAAATATGAATGCAATCTATACACTGGGGGGAGAACCTCTGGGGGAATCTAGGATGGAAAAGGACCTGGGGGTCCTAGTAGACGATAGGCTCAGCAATGGCAGGCAATGCCAAGATGCTGCTAACAAAGCAAACAGAATATTGGCATGCATTAAAAGGGGGATCAACTCCAGAGATAAAACGATAATTCTCCCGCTTTACAAGACTCTGATCCGGCCGCACCTAGAGTATGCGGTCCAGTTCTGGGCACCAGTCCTCAGGAAGGATGTACTGGAAATGGAGCGAGTACAAAGAAGGGCAACAAAGCTAATAAAGGGTCTGGAGGATATTAGTTATGAGGAAAGGTTGCGAGCACTGAACTTATTCTCTCTGGAGAAGAGACGCTTGAGAGGGGATATGATTTCAATTTACAAATACCGGACTGGTGACCCCTCAATAGGGATAAAACTTTTTCGCAGAAGAGTTTACCAGGACTCGTGGCCACTCATTAAAATTAGAAGAAAAGAGGTTTAATCTTAAACTACGTAGAGGGTTCTTTACTGTAAGAGCGGCAAGGATGTGGAATTCCCTTCCACAGGCGGTGGTCTCAGCGGGGAGCATTGATAGCTTCAAAAAACTATTAGATAAGCACCTGAATGACCACAACATACAGGGATATACAATGCAATACTGACACATAATCACACACATAGGTTGGACTTGATGGACTTGTGTCTTTTTTCAACCTCACCTACTATGTACTATGTAAAATGTCACAGGGGTGATAACCCTTCCCTATGTTTTCCAAAAAGCTTAAAAATGATTTTTTGGCTGGAGCTAAACACATTAAAAAAGTACCCATTCAAAATTACAAACAGATTCTACTTAACAACAAACCTACAGTCCCTGTTTTGTTTGCACCTCCTGTATACTGCTGTTCAGAGTATATAGGGCCTGGTGGCCCCACACCTTTCCTTATTTTAATTTGGGTGCAGGGTTCCCCTTAATATCCATACAAGACCCAAAAGGCCTGGTAATGGACTGGGGGGTACCCATGCCATTTGTCTCACTGATTTTCATCCATATTGCCAGGACCCGACATTACATTAAACCCGCAAGCAGTTTTAAATGAGATTTTTCCTTTAAAAATGACATTTTGTGCAGGGACTGTTCTAAACACGGGAAACATGCGCCACTTTACAGGCATACTATAGACACCCCCCAGGTATGATATTTAAAGGAATATTTCACTTTTTTTTTTTACTTTAAGCATCATTAAAATCACTGCTCCCGAAAAAACGGCCGTTTTTAAAAGTTTTTTTTGCATTGATACATGTCCCCTGGGGCAGGACCCGGGTCCCCAAACCCCTTTTTGGACAATACCATGCAAATTAGCCTTTAAAATGAGCACTTTTGATTTCGAACGTTCGAGTCCCATAGACGTCAATGGGGTTCTAACGTTCGTGTGAATTTTCGGTCCGTTCGCAGGTTCTGGTGCGAACCGAACCGGGGGTTATTCGGCTCATCCCTACTCAGAACCATCTCCATTCCAACCTAGGAGCCGTAGAGCCAGACCTATAAGTTATCTCCATAGGTAAAGTATCCATTGGTAGAATGTGCCCCTTATATTTCTGATAGAGGGCATAATATATTAGATGCTTGACTATTTATTTATATATTTATTTATCTTATAGCATCCTACTCCTGATGAGTGGCTTTAAACGCCATACTCTTTTTAATCATCTGTATACATATAATTTTTATATCATGTACTGTTTGCATTATTTATATTATGTAGAATCAACTTGTATGTCTATTGTATGTATCATTGTTCTTTGTATTAACCATGCTCATTTAAGATTAAATATGCTATTATTATGTATGGTTTTCTTTGTAAACCTTATACATGATGTATTTTTACATGATGTACTGTATATTACATTTGTTTATCAAATTTCTTAATATTATCATGTTACTAATCAATTTTATCATGCCTATGTGGATAGTCCACCGGGGGTTGGATTAATAAATCCATTTATGGTCATGATCAAACCGTTTATATAGTTATTGGTAGTTACAGAGAGGCTTCATTTAAAGTCCCGCCCTTCTTTTTTTTTTCTTTTTTCTCTGTTTTTGCATGCAGTGTAAAATGGCTTTACATTTTGCCTGAAGTTGGATTTCATTCTGTTACAATATTCCTAACCCTTTACCCTTAATGTCCTTTTGGAAGCCAAAGAAATGCACATACATTTTAAGATTGACTTTTGTGCTTGCCTACGTTTTTATCGTTTGGCTCCTGCTTTTCTGTTACAGCAGTTGTGCAGGGTGTTGAAATACTGTGCAGTCTAATAGACACCAGGTTTGACCCAGTGTACTCTTTAATGTTGCAAACCAGGTCAGACCCTTCCCTTTCTTATGTGGTAAGTCTTATTAGAACCAGTGTGAAGGCTGGATCCCTTGAAGAAAAAATGTTTTAATGGGTTTTCCAGTGTAGAGTTCTCCCGCAGGAGCCATCCCATTTCCCTATTTGGTGCACCTATGACATTTTCTTCTTCTTTCACTGGCTCAATTAACAGTCTAGAGGTAGTGTGGGGTGTGTTTGTTTTTAACTTGGATGGGTATGGGGGAGGCATGGGATGCCCCAAAGAAACAACTAACATAGACGTTCTCTCCTCACCTTCCTGGTATAGAACTTCCAGAGTTACTGCTTGCTAGGAGAAATGTTTAGGAAGTGCTTCTTTGTAGAAACATAAAAATAATAAATTGCATATAGTCTCTAAGGCACAGTGCTTAGGTTAGTACTTGCAAGGCCTTATGATCCTTAGCTGCCACCTTCTGAGCACTTCTCAGTGAGGGAGGCAAAGCCTCACAATACCACCAGCCTCTGGACCCTCTTCCATTCAACCTACCCCTGGTATTCTCGAGTGCTTCTCCAGACCATAAAAGAGCAATCCTAGACTTTAGGGAAGCTATGGCTGGGATCTCTGTGTCCTCCAAACAGCATCTCCAGCAGACTTGCAAGCGGGTGTAGGGTGTAGCGGCTTCACAGAGGGAATCGCACGTACTGACTTTATAACCAGGCAACGTTTATTACCGGAGAGATGGTGGTAGAAATAGTATTTACAGCAGTAATGCAAGTAGTTTCACTCCAGACATGGAGGCATAGATGCACAGCACAGTCACTTCTGATGTAAGCAGTAGTTGTATTCATCAGCACTCTAGTCACTTCTCACTGACTGACACAGTATAAACCCAAGCACACAATGTGTATCTGTAGAGGCTGATATTCACACACGTTACCCGGTAACAGCGATATTCCTTCAACAGATGGATATAGGCATCTGATACACTTGTCCCTCCCTCACAGCGAGGACACCGGATTTATTATCCGCAATGGGGAGTCTTTCATCCGACCAGGAATGTTGATACAGGACTCCGGAGGAACCCTGAGCTATCCCTCACAGGCCGGAACACTCTCCCTAACTTCTCCTAACTCTCCCTGACAAGCAGGTTCACCCACCCTGTCTGTGTACACACGTGAACGCAACTAAACAAGGCTGACTTTTCTATATAAGATATCCACCCAAAAATGGCCGCCAAATCTCTCGATTTGCTTGTCCTATCAAGACACCAGACTTCTCCAAAATGGTGCTGGAGACAATATAGAGGCCAAACAGCTCTGAACCTATGTACACATAATAAAGATATCAAAGAGGCTGGAAGTGAGAATATACACTTATTTACATAGTTACATATAGTTACATAGTAAGTGAGGTTGAAAAAAGACACAAGTCCATCAAGTCCAACCTATGTGTGTGATTATGTGTCAGTATTACATTATATATCCCTGTATGTTGCGGACATTCAGGTGCTTATCTAATGCCGCGTACACACGGTCGGACTTTTCACCTGCAAAAGTCCGACGGACCCGCCGGACTAAGTCCGGCGGAAAATCCGACCGTGTGTGGTCTCCATCGGACTTCCGACGGACCGTTTCGGGCGGAAATCCGACGTACTTTAGATTTGAAGCCTGCTTCAAATCTTTACGTCGTACCTCCGCCGGACTCAGTTCCTGACGGAAAGCCCGTTCGTCTGTATGCTGGTCCGAAGGACCAGATACGACGGAGGAGCAGGTTACTGCATCTCGCGCTCGCTGCAATAGGAAAAACAAATTTTCCCATTGCGGCGAGCGCGGGGGGCATCCCAGGCCCTTAGGTCTGGTATGGAACTTTAAGGAGAACCCCCCTACGCCGAAAAACCGGCGTGGGGGTCCCCCCAAAATCCATACCAGACCCCGATCCGAGCACGCAGCCCGGCCGGTCAGGAAAGGGGGTGGGGACGAGCGAGCGCCCCCCCCTCCTGAACCGTACCAGGCCGCATGCCCTCAACATGGGGGGGTGCTTTGGGGGAGGGGGCGCCTTACGGTGCCCCCCCACCACAAAGCACCTTGTCCCCATGTTGATGAGGACAAGGGCCTCTTCCCGACAACCCTGGCCGTTGGTTGTCGGGGTCTGCGGGCGGGGGGCTTATCGGAATCCGGGAGCCCCCTATAATAAGAGGGCCCCCAGATCCCGGCCCCCCCACCCTATGTGAATGAATATGGGGTACATGGTACCCCTACCCATTCACCTAGGTAAAAAGTGTTAATAATAAAACACAACACAGGTTTTTAAAATAATTTATTAAACTGCTCCGGGGGGGGTCTTCTTCCGTCTTCGGGGGTCCCTCCGCTTCATCTTCTCCCGGCGTCCGGTTGGTTCTTCTCCGCTCTCTTCTCCCGGTGTTCCAGTTCTTCGGCCGGCTCCTCTGCTGTGTTCAGGTAGCTCTCTTGCCAGCAGAGGTCCGGACTTCTGAGCTGCTGGGCTTCTTGTCTTCTCTTCTCTTCTCTTCCCCCAGATGTTGACACGACGCTCTCTCCGGCTGGACTGGTCTCCGAGGGCTGCGTTGTGACTTATATAGGCGGAGACCCCGCCCCCATATGATGTCACAGGCCCTGGGCATGCTGGGACTGTGACGTTTTAGGGGGCGTGGTCGACCACGCCCCCTAAAACGTCACAGTCCCAGCATGCCCAGGGCCTGTGACATCAAAAGGGGGCGGGGTCTCCGCCTATATAAGTCACAACGCAGCCCTCGGAGACCAGTCCAGCCGGAGAGAGCGTCGTGTCAACATCTGGGGGAAGAGAAGAGAAGAGAAGACAAGAAGCCCAGCAGCTCAGAAGTCCGGACCTCTGCTGGCAAGAGAGCTACCTGAACACAGCAGAGGAGCCGGCCGAAGAACTGGAACACCGGGAGAAGAGAGCGGAGAAGAACCAACCGGACGCCGGGAGAAGATGAAGCGGAGGGACCCCCGAAGACGGAAGAAGACCCCCCCCGGAGCAGTTTAATAAATTATTTTAAAAACCTGTGTTGTGTTTTATTATTAACACTTTTTACCTAGGTGAATGGGTAGGGGTACCATGTACCCCATATTCATTCACATAGGGTGGGGGGGGCCGGGATCTGGGGGCCCTCTTATTATAGGGGGCTCCCGGATTCCGATAAGCCCCCCGCCCGCAGACCCCGACAACCAACGGCCAGGGTTGTCGGGAAGAGGCCCTTGTCCTCATCAACATGGGGACAAGGTGCTTTGTGGTGGGGGGGCACCGTAAGGCGCCCCCTCCCCCAAAGCACCCCCCCATGTTGAGGGCATGCGGCCTGGTACGGTTCAGGAGGGGGGGGGCGCTCGCTCGTCCCCACCCCCTTTCCTGACCGGCCGGGCTGCGTGCTCGGATCGGGGTCTGGTATGGATTTTGGGGGGGACCCCCACGCCGGTTTTTCGGCGTAGGGGGTTCCCCTTAAAGTTCCATACCAGACCTAAGGGCCTGCGACGGGGCTCGCAAGGTTTCAATCTCGCCAAAAAAAGCGGCGAGATTGAATTCCTTTTCTAGTCCCGTCGTACCCGAGTCACGTTCAAAATGAACGGACTTGTCCGTGTGTGGGAAAGTCCGTTCATTCTGAAAGTCCGGCGGAAGTCCGTCGGGAAGACCGGATTCCGGAAAGTCCGGCCGTGTGTAGGCAAGTCCGGCCGTTCAGAAAGTCCGGCGGTAGTCCGCCGGAAGTCTGGCGGCAAGTACGTCGGACCTAGCTTTCTAGAAAGTCCGACCGTGTGTACGCGGCATAATAGTTTCTTGAAGCTATCAATGCTCCCGGCTGAGACCACTGCCTGTGGAAGGGAATTCCACATCCTTGCCGCTGTTACAGTAAAGAACCCTCTACGTAGTTTAAGGTTAAACCTCTTTTCTTCTAATTTTAATGAGTGGCCACGAGTCTTGTTAAACTCTCTTCTGCGAAAAAGTTTTATCCCTATTGTGGGGTCACCAGTAGGGTATTTGTATATTGAAATCATATCCCCTCTCAAGCGTCTCTTCTCCAGAGAGAATAAGTTTAGTGCTTGCAACCTTTCCTCATAACTAAGATCCTCCAGACCCTTTATTAGCTTTGTTGCCCTTCTTTGTACTCGCTCCATTTCCAGTACATCCTTTCTGAGGACTGGTGCCCAGAACTGGACAGCATACTCCAGGTGCGGCCGGACCAGAGCCTTGTAGAGCGGGAGAATTATCGTTTTATCTCTGGAGTTGATCCCCTTTTTAATGCATGCCAATATTCTGTTTGCTTTGTTAGCAGCAGCTTGGCATTGCATGCCATTGCTGAGCCTATCATCTACTAGGACCCCCAGGTCCTTTTCCATCCTAGATTCCCCCAGAGGTTCTCCCCCCAGTGTATAGATTGCATTCATATTTTTGCCACCCAAATGCATTATTTTACATTTTTCTACATTGAACCTCATTTGCCATGTAGTTGCCCACTCCATTAATTTGTGGAGATCTTTTTGCAAGGTTTCCACATCCTGCGGAGAAGTTATTGCCCTGCTTAGCTTAGTATCGTCTGCAAATACAGAGATTGAACTGTTTATCCCATCCTCCAGATCGTTTATGAACAAATTGTATAGGATTGGTCCCAGCACAGAACCCTGGGGAACCCCACTACCCACCCCTGACCATTCTGAGTACTCCCCATTTATCACCACCCTCTGAACTCGCCCTTGTAGCCAGTTTTCAATCCATGTACTCACCCTATGGTCCATGCCAACGGACCTTATTTTGTACAGTAAATGTTTATGGGGAACTGTGTCAAATGCTTTTGCAAAATCCAGATATACCACGTCTACGGGCCTTCCTTTATCTAGATGGCAACTCACCTCCTCATAGAAGGTTAATAGATTGGTTTGGCAAGAACGATTCTTCATGAATCCATGCTGATTACTGCTAATGATACCGTTCTTATTACTAAAATCTTGTATATAGTCCCTTATCATCCCCTCCAAGAGTTTACATACTATTGATGTTAGGCTAACTGGTCTGTAATTCCCAGGGATGTATTTTGGGCCCTTTTTAAATATTGGTGCTACATTAGCTTTTCTCCAATCAGCTGGTACCATTCCAGTCAGTAGACTATCTGTAAAAATTAGGAACAACGGTCTGGCAATCACTTGACTGAGTTCCCTAAGTACCCTTGGATGCAAGCCATCTGGTCCCGGTGATTTATTAATGTTAAGTTTCTCAAGTCTAATTTTAATTCTGTCCTCTGTTAACCATGTAGGTGCTTCCTGTGTTGTGTCATGAGGATAAACACTGCAGTTTTGGTTACTGAAGCCCCCCGATTCACTCGTGAAGACTGAGGAGAAGAATAAATTCAATACCTTCGCCATCTCCCCATCCTTTGTAACAAGATGTCCTTCCTCATTCTTTATGGGGCCAATATGCTCTGTCCTCCCTTTTTTACTGTTTACATACTTAAAGAATTTCTTGGGATTTTTTTTGCTCTCCTCCGCTATGTGTCTTTCATGTTCTATCTTAGCTGTCCTAATTGCACCCTTACATTTCTTGTTGCATTCTTTATAAAGTCTGAATGCTGAGGATGATCCCTCAACCTTGTATTTTTTGAAGGCCTTCTCCTTTGCTTTTATATGCATTTTTTCATTGGAGTTAAGCCATCCAGGACTTTTGTTCGCTATTTTAAATTTATTGCCCAATGGGATACATTGGCTAATGCCCTTATTTAATATGCTCTTAAAGCAAACCCATCTCTCCTCCGTATTCTTTGTTCCTAATATTTTATCCCAATTTATGCCCTTTAGCAAGGTTTGTAGTTTAGGGAAGTTGGCTCTTTTGAAATTCAGTGTCTTTGTATTCCCTTTATGTTTCCTATTTGTGTGATTTATACTGAAACTAATTGACCTGTGATCGCTGTTACCTAAATTGCCCCGTATTTCCACATCCGTGATCAGGTCTGTATTGTTGGTAATCAGTAGATCCAGTAATGTTTTATTTCTAGTTGGTGCGTCTACCATCTGACCCATAAAATTGTCCTGCAAGACATTAAGGAACTGGCGAGCCCTAAATGAATGCGCGGTTCCCTCCGCCCAGTCTATGTCTGGATAATTAAAATCCCCCATTATGATAACACTTCCCATCCTTGCTGCTAATCCAAATTGTGATAGGAGATCTGTCTCCACTTCCTCCCTCAGGTTAGGGAGCCTATAGCATACTCCCAGTATTATTTTCCCCTTAGCTTCATCCCTTTAGAGCTCTACCCATAAGGATTCCACCTCCTCTCTAGCTCCCTAAGTGATGTCATCTCTCACAGTCACTTGTACATTATTCTTGATATATAGGCATACCCCTCCCCCTTTTTTACCCTCTCTATCCATGTGGTATAGGGTATACCCTTGAATGTTTGCCAGCCAATCATGAGAGCTGTTGAACCAGGTCTCTGAAATTTCCACAAAATCCAAATCCTCCTCATACAACAGTATCTCTAGTTCACCCATCTTGTCCGCCATGCTCCTGGCATTGGTGAACATGCTACATAGTTTAGACCGGTCGCATATTGTCCTCGTATTGGGCGTTTCGAGATTGCAACTAGGACTTGCTACTATACTCACCTTGTGTTTTTGTGCTTTGGTTAACCTACCACTAATGCCCCCAATACTACCCTCTGGAATATCTACCGCGCTGGCTATCTCTGCCTCTGGACCCTCCCCCCATCGCCTAGTTTAAAAACCCCTCTAACTTTTTGGCCATCTTCATTCCCAGCAGATCTGCACCCTCCTCATTTAGGTGCAGTCCGTCCCTTCTATAGTACCGGTTACCGACTGAGAAGTCGGCCCAGTCCTCCAGGAACCCAAACCCCTCCTTACTACACCAGCTCTTCAGCCACTCGTTTACTTCCCTAATCTCCCTCTGCCTTTCTGGTTTAGCTCGATGTACCGGTAGTATTCCTGAGAATACTACCTTGGAGGTCCTTTTCCTCAATTTAGCTCCTAAGTCCCTAAAATCGTTCTTTAGGACACTCCATCTGCCTCTGACTTTGTCATTGGTGCCAACGTGCACCATGACAGCCGGATCTTCCCCAGCCCCTCCCAGTAATCTGTCCACAAGATCGGTGATGTGCCGAACCCGAGCGCCCGGTAGACAACATACTGTTCGGCGCTTCAGGTCTTGGTTACAGATTGCCCTCTCTGTCCTTCTAAGAATTGAGTCCCCTACCACCAGGATCAGTCTTTCCTTTCCCTTTGCTACAACCCCCACCCCCCTGCTGGAGGAGTTCTTCCCCTGGCAGCTAGGAGAGTCCCTCAGCTCCTGCAGTGCTGGTCCCTGACTGGTTTCACCAATGTCACTCAATGGAGTGTACTTATTGGGATGCTCCAGTCCTGGATCAGCCTCCCTGGCACTTCCCCCTCTACCCCTACTGTCACCCATCTACTCTTTGCTAGTGCCTGCACCTCTTTGTCTCCACCTGCCTCTGTGCTGGCCCCTGCCGGCACCTGCCGTGTATGTTCCTGGCTCTCCTTTAGTATGGAGGGACTTCTCAGTGCTGACAGTTGCTTCCCCAGATTCAGAACCTGGGCTTCCAGGGAAACAATGTGCTTACATTTTGCACAGCAGTATTCTCCCTCGATCGGATGATCAAGGAACGCATACATGCAGCAAGATGTACAAAGAGTCGCCTCTCCACACCCGCCGGGCATCGTACCTATTAAATTTAGTGAGGATTGGGGATTTTACCCTGTTCAAATTACCTAACAGCTAGCTTCCTGGCACTAATACTCAAGACAATACACAGGTACTCAAGACAATACACAGGTACACAGGTACACAACAAAATACACAGGTACTCACAGACCTACGTGTACTCGCAATACACAAGTATACAGTACACAATACACAAGTACTAACGATCCACACACACTACTCAGACAACACTCAGGTACTTACACTACACAGGTACAATGACCCCTGTTATAACCTCCTATTTTAAACTCTGGTTTTTACCTCACCACTTAGACCAGTTCCACTTACACAGAGTTCCAAAAGCCTCACAATGAGCAGGCTCACTTATGTGTCCTACACAGAGTTATATAGGCCTCAAGCACCTGTGAGCAATTAACCACTCCCCTTAATTGTTAGCCTGAAACCAAAGAAGAAAAAAAAGGTATTTAAAAAGTGACAGAAAAAGGTGATTGAAAAGCTAAAAGGAAAAGCCCCAAAAATGCAACCCAGCAAACAAAAAGTAAGACTTGTTCACTCTCCCTCTGGTTTCTAACTCACCACTTAGACCAGTTCCACTTACACAGAGTTCCAAAAGCCTCACAATGAGCAGGCTCACTTATGAGTCCTACACAGAGTTATATAGGCCTCAAGCACATGTGAGCAATTAACCACTCCCTTAATTGTTAGTCTGAAACCAAAGAAGAAAAAAAAAAAAAGCTATTAAGCACTTGTTAACCCACTACCTCCTGCAGCCAGCTAGGCTGCCCTGCACACAGCTGCTTAGACTGCCCAGAGGGGCAGAGCCCAGAAGGTTACAGGATCACCAGTGTCAAATGGTAATGGCTGGAGGGTCTCCGCATTACCACAGATCTTGTCTTCAGGTCCGACAGACACCATCTCCTACAACTGGGCCCCTACAACTGGACTTCACTGTAACATTCTTCTCGAGGTATCTCTCTTGTAATGACTATATATACCTGGGTATATGTGCATAAATCTACCAGGACTCCTATTGGGCCCTTTGCTGATAATGCCTGTTTGTACATTTTTCTTATATAATCCTTGTATTTCTCTACTAGTGTGCGTCTATGGTTCAGATGCCCTGTCCTGGGTGGAGAGTCCCTTCCAACTTTTTTTATTAATCCCACTGCGCAAAGGTGCGGGCTCCTATATTTACCTACAGGTTTAGTCAGTGGGGGTGTGCATTAAGGGCACATGGGCGCCGCCCCCTCTCTCCAACCACCCCCCCCCACCCCTGTGTATAAGGGATAGATTCATGCATTGCATGAATCTATCCATGGCCACTGTAGCCGGCCCCTTTTCGGTGTGTTAGGAAAGCATGTATGTATGTGTGTATCCTATTGGCCCAAAGGACAGGTGCTACAATTGGATGCCTTTTGGGAGGAGATGCACGGAGGACACAGGAGCCGCTGCCTGACCCACCACCAAGATGGGTAAGAGTGCTGGGCAGACGGGGGGGGGGGGGGGCACAGTGGCTGCATTTTAAGGGCACAGTGAATATAAATATACTTTTTTTTTTTTTTTTGCGCCCTCCCAGCCGCCACTGAGTTTAGTGCAATATCCAGTTTGGGGAGGGCTATTTCTCATAACCCCCAAAAAGAGGGCTACACCTTTTTGTCCTTAATAATAAAAAGTATACTTGATACAAGAATGTTCTAGCTTTATGCTAATGAGATGCTTCTTATTCAACTTCAACCTTCCCTCCCCAGTTACTGCTAGCTTCACGCCAGATGGTTTTTCTCTCAATTGCTGTACCCAGCACCCTGACTGCACCAATGCTGAACCTGAACTCTGTTCACTTACTTGACAGTGGTGCCGAATGTGACTCAGTGGCCAGAAATGATGCATTCCTGCTGTATACATTCCCTCTTTCTTCCTGTGGGACAACATTCAAGGTAAGGGTACTAAAATATTAAAACCTTTTACTGAAAATTATGCTATAGAAATGTATTCCCGGAACATTTATTGGAATTCAATATTTAAAATGAAATCGATATCAAAATGAGAAGTATTTTCTCTAGCAATTGGACATGGGGCATGTGAAATTCTCTGAAAAAAAATGGTTGTGGTGGATTGTGGCTGGATTTAAAAAAAAAAACAAAAAAACAAAAAACTGCCTATAGCTGAACTCAAAGTTTGACTTGAAAAGCTTTCACCTCAGCTTGATCAAAACTGCTGAATATTTGTATTGCCAAAAGGATTTGTATTTCTGTCCAATCTTGAGACTTGCACAGTTCTGCAACACATCCCGGACCTGCCTGGTGGAGCAGAAGACAGTTAAAGTAATCTTTCTACTTCCTGGAATATGGTACACACCTGTAAAGGGAGGAATTCTGCCATATTGTACTCTAAATCCCCCTGGCCTGCGGGCTGCCTTCACGAATAAAGGAATGTCCACACGAGCAGCCTGTGACCTATTTTACTGTAAGACAATGTCAACCACTTCATACAGCTAATTCATTAAAAGAGTTCATGTTAATACAGTAAACTTGAGCACAAAGTCCAGCACTACAGTACTCTTCAATGTAGTAACACTCAACACGCTCTCCAGCCATCTTCTCCAGTCTCCATTGTAGGTCCTCATTGACTGTGCCTGCGCCCTTCTCCAAAGGCTCCCCTCTTTTCCGGGCTTCAGACTTGCATTGTGTATATCAAGAGTAGCCTGTTCCCATCTTCCTTCTGCCCAGGGCTCCATGCACTCAAGATTATAAAAGGGCATTAACTCCACCCAGAAAGGGTCATCTAGCACCTGTTTACATGCGCCTGGACAAAGGGAGATGCAGCAGACAGCTGACTTTATATCTTGGTCACTCTGCTCTCTTCTGTCAGCATATTTTATTGTACATGAGCACTGTAGCATACCCAGTAGGCTGAGGTACCTGCAATCCTTGATTCAAGAAAAAACACCATACCTGCGTCTTGTAGTAGAAGGGTAGAATTGTGTGTTTGGCCCCATAAACCTTTAAATTGCAGCACCAAAAAGTACAGAAAAGCATGAGCATGATTCTGCACTAAAGCTCATGCATTTTTCAAGCCTCATGCTGCAAGCAAAACTTTGCTCAGGTATGGACAACCTAAAGCAGAGATCTGCTGGGAGGGGGAGAAATTAAGTCAGCAGCTACACCCGAAGCCGTCCTTCGGCTCCAGGTGCAGGCGCCAACATCCTTTTACTAAGGGAAACGGGAAGTAAAGCCTTGCGGCTTCACAGCCTATTTCCTACTGCACAGGCGCGAGTTGGAATGGTCCCTGCTGTGTGTCTACCAAATGACCGGGGGGAGGAGAAGGGGCTGGACATAACGTAGTTCGCCGCACAATGGGCGCTCTATGCCCGCAAGTGGGAGCAGATACCTGGATTTGACATGTATCTGCTCTCCCCCCTGAAAGGGGGGGGGGGATCCGATGAGCAGAAGTTCCATTTCTGGGTGGAACTCTGCTTTTAAAAGTAGGGGCCAAAGCTTCTCTTGGCCCTATTTCTTCTATGGCATGCAGGAATGTGCTTAGTTCTGCACTCCTGTGACCTGTATTCAGACAACAGTGAGCTAAAGTCTGCTGTTAGCTGACATCCCCAGTCAGGACTCTGGAGCGATCCTGATTGTAATGTGGCGATCCACCCAGATGCTGGTTCACCCTCTCGGCGCGCTACTGAGAACTCCAGCGGGTCACTCCTGCCCCTCCATAGCCTGGTGATTCAGTGATTGCTGGAGGAGCAGAGCAGGGAGCCGGAAACTAACAGTCTCTGCTCACTGAAGAACTGAGTGATCAGCATTCTTTGAATGTTCAGCTCTCGGTCTTAAAGGCATTCATTCTCCTTTTTCACTATAGGAGTCAGAGTTGGTCATCTTATTAAAAACGATGTGCCCTATGTGTGGCTTATGTCAACGGTTTGTGCATTCTTAAATAGAATTGAAGTAAGGGGTGTGTTTGTGTGTGGGGTTTTTCTTTTTTAAATCCGTTTATCTTAACTATGTACTTTGAATGAGGTTATGAATGCAAAGTGTAACCCTAGGTGGTTGGAGATCAGGCCGTGTATGAGAATGAGCTGCTTGCCACAGAAAGTGTACAGACATGGAAAGGAATATCCATTACCAGAGAAACTACATTCAGGTATTATTATTTTTTTTCGTCTTGTCTGTAAGCCTCGGTTCACACCAGAGGCGGCACGACTTGCAGGTCCCTCACCGAGGCGACCTGCACACGACTGCCTGGGCGACTTGCCAAACGACTTCTGTATAGAAGTCTATGCAAGTCGCCCCAAGTTGCCCCCAAAGTCGTACAGGAACCTTTTTCTAAGTCGGAGCGACTTGCGACTGCTCCCAACCCAGTACAGTGGGAAAAACATCCAAAAAACACAAACATTAAAAAAAAGTGCATGCAGAAATGCATCTGGACTGCATGCATCATAAGCATCCGCACCCTAAAATCCCTTAAACAGAATTAAACACCAACTCCCCACATACCCATACCTTCCAACTTTTTGAGATTGAAATGAGGGAGACCTACTAGCAAAAGTGTATAGGCATAGGACACACCCCCATTAAAGGAGAATAAACCACAACAGAAAAAGATTAGTTAAACCCACAAGGGTTGGGTTTTTTTTCCCCCCACTACTATTCCATTTATACTGGGTTTTGACATTTACAAATGCAGCAATTTAGGCTTTGGATGAAAAGGCTTAGTGCTGGGAAACACTTTTTGAATGTCAAATAGTTCATTTTATATACAACTATATAGATCAGACCAAAATGAGACAAATGAGGAGGAAAGGGGGACAGAGGGACATTGCTCCTAATAAGGGACATTTGGGAGCTATGCATACCGATTTTATAGGTTCTTATCTGTTTCTTCCCTACTCTAATTGGGTTTTTGATCAGCTAGCACATTCACATAGTTAGTTATTTGTCTATGGGGAAAAAGTCCCACCCCTTAAGTGCGTTCCATTTAATGCTACTATGAACCCTTTAAAAACCATTTGCATTCAACTGTTTAATGTTGGACACGATAAGATAACTGTAACCAATGTCTTTCTGCTTTTGTCTATAAAACACTGATAATGTTATCAATGTCATTTACTCAAACCGTTGTATATGCTTTTGCCAAATAAAGTTTAAAAAAAAAAAAAAAGAAAATGCATCTGGAACAGATCCGGAGGAAGTTTTGTGGTGTACACGAGTACTGGAGGCAGGCAACTAGCATTTTCAGGAGGCCTTCAAATAAAAAAAGTTGACCTGTTTTAGTCCAGATGTCATTTACACAATAAGGGATGCTCTACGGCAGTGGTTCTCAACCTGGGGGTCGGGACCCCCTCGGGGGTCAAATGATGATTTGCCAGGGGTCACCAAATCCTGAGCTGTTCCTGAAGCCTGCACCGCTCTCCCAGCCTTTTTTCAGCCGCCCAGCAGGGCTGTACCTGGAGCCCACGGCCGCCCACTCAGCCTCTTCACAGCCGCCCATTCAGTTCAGGGCATGGCTGGGGGGCAGAGACTGGAGGTCAGCTGACTGGTGAGGAATGTGAAGTGGGAGGGGCTGGAGGAGACCCTATCTCCTGATTTTGGCATAGGTGTCACTGCTACGAGATGCCACAAAGTGCACCGTGAAGCCGGAGACACAGTGAGTAACACTACCTGTGATTATAGTTGCAATTAAAAGTCCTCACTATAGTTTTCAGATCAGATGACCTTGATCAAGAGCACCTAAGTTGGCTCATCAGAACCACCCCGAGCATTGGCACTCATCCCAACTCCCGGCCAGCATTGCCACTCATCCCATTCCCCCAACCAAGGAGTAAGAGAAGAAATAAAAATAGAGAATACATGGAAGGGAGAGGAAAAGAGGGGGTGGAAAAAAGAAAAAGGGAGAGAAAGAATAAGAGAAAGAACAAGAAAGACGGCTAGAGAGAGGGATGGGGGAAAAAAAACAATAAATTAGTACAGAGAGAGATAAAAGGGAAAGAATGGAGAACAAACAGAAAGAGTCGTACATCCTAAAATGTACCATAAGGGGTTTTAATAATGGAAGAAGTGGAAGGGAGTCAGGGAGCGCTAAATGTCCATGGGTTAGGGGCGCAAATTACTTGTCTTGCCCTGGGTGCCGACAACCCACGCTATGAAAATATTTTTACTGTTAGGGGTCCCCACAACTTGGTAAATTTTATCAAGGGGTCACGGCACTAGGGAGGTTGAGAACCACTGCTCTACGGCCTTTTGGTCCCATTTCTCCTATTCTAGAGTAGGCTGAGGCCCTGTTTTTGTGATTGGCGAGAATCTAAGAATTTTTATCTGTTGGAATAATTTGATGTGAGACTGAAATTGTATATTGCAGTGTTTGCACCAACTTGAGACTTCTGCTAGCCTGTGGGTAACAGGTTATTGAAGGTCCACCTTGCAGGTATTCTATGGTCAAGCTTGTGCCTGATCCTCAGGACACAATTTTTCTGTAAAATTACAAGCCTGAACAGTGATGTTCCTCGTCTTCAATAAGATAGTGTCTGGTGTTTTGGAGAAGAAGAAAAACTGGTAGCCACAGAAAAATAAAAGACGAGAACCTAATGTAGTAAATGGGTAATAACCTCCATCGATGACAGATAAGTATTGGGTACGTTTTGAAAAAAGTTGAAATGGTGTTATTTGCACCCTTTCAGGTGTAAATGACCTTTTTGGTATATGCAAACTCCTACAATGCTTGTGTAGAACATGGCTGTCTCCATGCAGAGAAGATGGTGGCTCTAGATTCTTAGCCCAATCCTATATCCTTTTTGAGGGACTACAGAATAGTGAGTGGAAAGTGCACTTGTGGGCACCCATTTAGCAGGTTTATGGTGGTATGTTGAAAGGTGTACCATGGAATTAAAAGGTTCCAAACAAGCCGAGTACAAGCAAGATGTTTCTTTTAAAGAACAATTATGAATTTAATGACTAACTGTCACGTCTTAGATTATAGGTGTAGCACAAATTCCAAAATAAACCTACAATTCAACCTCCATCCCAACATGCAACTGTTCACACAGTCAAAGATCCAACTTTTGAAACTATTTCTATCCTCATCCATCATCCATCTATTCAAACCCTCCGCCCAAAATAAATGCTTGAGCATTTGAATCTATATGCTGGGGGAAACTTGCTTGAAAATATACATTTTGCCATTTAAAAAAACTGTTGGAGGTCATACCTATAATCGCCAATTACTTATACTCTATTTTAACAAAAGTCTTAGTCCGTAGAGTTCAATATTGAGTTGGCCCACCCTTTGCAGCAATAACAGCTTCAACTCTTCTGGGATGGCTGTTCACAAGATTTAGGAGTGTCTATGGGAATGTTTGACCATTCTTCCAGAAGCACATTTGTGAGGTAAGGCACTGATGTTGGACGAGAAGGCCCGGGTTGCAGTCTCCGCTCTAATTCATCCAAAAGGTATTTTATCGGGTTGAGGTCAGGACTCCAGCAAGACAATGAGAGATGGTACTGGGACCTGATACCGGACGTGATGCAACAAGACGTTGCATCAGCGCTGGTCATAGCAAGTGCTTTTCAATGCCAGAATGCATTGTAGGGGGTGGAAGAGGATGTCAGGACAGTCAAGTTCCTCCACCCCAAGCTCATCCATGTCTTTATGGACCTTGCTTTGTGCACTGGCGCCAACTCAATATTGAACCCTACGGATGAAGACTGGGATGCCATTAAAGTGTGTGTAAAGGCAGGCGTCCCAATACTTTTTGGTAATATAGTGTACATGAAATCTATACAGTATTACTCAGAACTAGACCACTATTCTGGAATTGAAGAGCTCCAAAAAAAAAAAAATACCACCGCACACAGGAAAACGATTTTGTTATGCATTGTGTTGTTTTTAGGGTTGTCCCGATACCACTTTTTTAGGACCGAGTACAAGTACCGATACTTTTTTTCAAGTACTCGCCGATACCGATTACCGATACTTTTTTAATGTCACGTGACAGTGTTTTTTTTTTTTGTTTTTTTTTGTTGAGGGGGGGTGGGGATGGGGGTATAGTGAACGGTGTCTGTGTGTGTGTTTTTGTTTTTTTTGTTTTTTCATTTACATTTATTATTTTTTACAATTTTTTTTTTTATTCTTTATTGCACTATGTGTGTGTTTTTTTTTTTTAATCAGCCCTGTTGGGGGGCTTTGGTGAGATATCAGGGGTCTTAACAGACCTCTGATATCTCCCCCTTGAGACAGAGAAAGAGACGGAGGATAGAGATTCCCCAGTCCCTTTCTCTGCAGCCTCAGCTGCACTGACAATGAATGGAGAGAAGACAGCGGCTCCTCTCCATTCATAAACTGACACATTGTAATCACAGGAGATTACAATGTTTCAGTTATGTGAATGGAAAGAGTCAGCTGACTCTCTCCATACACACAGCGGAGAGAGACAGCAGAACGGAGGGGACAGAGGAAGAGAGAGGGGGACAACGGAAAGCCCGAACAGATGGGCACAGCGGAGGGGGACAGAGGAACGCATGGGGACAGCGGAGGGGGACAGAGCAAAGAAGGAGGACAGCGGGGGGGACACAGCAAAGAAGGAGGACAGCGGGGGGGACACAGCAAAGAAGGAGGACAGCGGAGGGGGACAGAGGAACGGATGGGGACAGCGGAGGGGGACAGAGGAACGGATAGGGACAGAGGAGGGGGACAGAGGAACGGATGGGGACAGCGGAGGGGGACAGAGCAAAGAAGGAGGACAGCGGGGAGGGACAATGCAATGGAGCAGGACAGCGGAGGGGGACAGAGGAACGGAGGGGGGCTAAGGGGGATGAGGTGACAGTCAGCGGTGATCGTGTGTGGGGGAGTTACAAGCACCGATCACCGCTGTGTCACTAAAGCAGCTGAAAGCCGCGGGGGGAGAAGCTTGTAACTCCCCCACACGCCGATCATCGCTGACTGTACAGGTATCGGGGGAAGCATCGGGAGCATTTGCCCGAGTATAAGTACTTGGGCAAATGCTCGGTATCGGTGCCGATACCGATACTAGTATCGGTATCGGGACAACCCTAGTTGTTTTGGTTTTTAACCCTTTTCTTACTGTGTGCGCAGTGTTGCCAACCAACCATATTTTTACAAACAGCCTGTAAAAACAAGGCACTTTTCTCCCTGCCCATAAATGCCAGTAAAAATAGCCGTGACCAGAACTGCGCACGCGCAGTTCCGGAGTTATCCGCTCCTGGATTTTGCTGGGGGGCGGATTTCACCAGAGCTGTGAGGCGAGTGATATCATGATGCGTCCTGTCAGGCACGCCAACATTTAAAAACCGCAACCAGGAGGCTGAGCAAGCGGAACGGAGGACCCCTCCCTCGTGGTAGTCTGTCCAGGCAATCCAGAGTCCACGGGGATAAAGTGACAGCCCAGCTGACAATGGCAGGAGGTCTTTAGCATTGGGGACATAAATTCTGGAGATCCTAGTAGCTACCAGGGATTTCCCCTTGCTTTCTGTGGTGGTTATGGAACAGAAGTGAAGGGGAAATCTCTCCAGTTGGCTATAGGTGACAAAATCCGCCCTTATATTGAAAATAACAAGAATATTTATTTTCTTTAAATCACATTGCTATTTGCCTAGAGTACTCATACTTGTTTGTAGCCTAAATCCTGAAATTTGCGCTTTAAAAATGTAGTTGTGTAAAATGCCAGTAAAAACTTGGCTGTGCCAGTAAATTTCAGTCTGGTAGGTTGACAACACTGTGTGCAGTGTGTGGGGTGTTTTTTTTTTTTTTTTTATAGTTCAATTCTTCATAGAAGTGTTGCCTTTTTAAGGCTTCCAAAAAATGGCTATACATACAGGTTTCATTGTGTTTTAGATCATGTGCACTGCCTCCTCTACAGGTTGCTGATTCGTTGCAGTTTTGCAGTCACTGGTTTCCTACCGCTGAAAGTAAAAGTTATAACTTTTCCACCCCCACCACCAGTATCCAGTGAAGGGCCAATGGAGTTTGACATGAGGATTGGTGTAGGTATGAATCTTTTATTAAACACCCATGTTTAAAACTAGAATATAAAGTCCTAATTGCATCTTGCTTAGTGTTCACCTTATATAGAAAATTTGTAAAGGTGGCCTTACACCGGACCTCCTCCCCCAGCAGGGCCGATCCTAGGGTCACAGATGCCTGGGTGCAGAAATATTTCTGGCGCCCCCACGTGGGCGTGGTCATCTTACCAACTCCTCCCCTTTACAAATGTTTCTATGGCAACGACTCAAACACAGAGATGTCCCCCTAAGAACTCTTCGTTACCCTGGGATCCTCCCATGATCTTTTAACAATAAAGAAAATACAGGAAGAGCGTACACTAATGAGACCTGGAGGGGAGTCTCTCTGATGCACACAGAGAGGGCTTCTGTTAGAGAGTCTGTTAGAAAGAGCCCCCCAAACATAGTACAGGAGATGATCAGAGACTGCAGACATGGTACAGGAGATGATCAGAGACTGCAGACATGGTACAGGAGATGATCAGAGACTGCAGACATGGTACAGGAGATGATCAGAGACTGCAGACATGGTACAGGAGATGATCAGAGACTGCAGACATAGTACAGGAGATGATCAGAGACTGCAGACATGGTACAGGAGATGATCAGAGACTGCAAACATGGTACAGGAGATGATCAGAGACTGCAGACATAATACAACAGATGGTCAGAGACTGCAGACATGGTACAAGAGATGATCAGAGACTACAGACATAGTACAGGAGATGGTCAGAGACTGCAGACATAATACAAGAGATGATCAGAGACTGCAGACATAGTACAGGAGATGGTCAGAGACTGCAGATATGGCACAGAAGATGGTCAGAGACTGCAGACATGGTACAGGAGCTGGTCAGAGACTACAGACATAGTACAGGAGATGGTTATAGACTGCAGACATAGTACAGGAGATGGTCAGAGACTGCAGACATGATATAGGAGACGGTTAGAGACCGAAGGCTTAGTACAGGAGATGGTCAGAGACTGCAGACATAGTACAGGAGATGGTCCGAGACTGCAGACTAAGGATGAGCTCTGGCGTGTTCGCAAGCTGCACTTGCAGAGCCCACCAGGAAGTCGGCAATACTCGGCGCTAATCGCAGGCAGTGACACATTTCCCAATCTCTGCAGCCGCACATTGGGAAATGTCTCACTGCCTGTGATTAGCGCTGTGCAGTGCCGACTTCCTGGCGGGCTCTGCACGTGCAGCTTGCGAACACGCTGGAGCTCATCTTTACTGCAGTCATAGTACAGGAGATGGTCCATTAGACCCCTTTCACACTGGAGGCGTTTTTCAGGCGCTTCTGTGTTAAAAATAGCGCCTAGAAAAATCCTTATCTACAATCCCAGTGTGAGAGCCCGAATGCTTTCACACTGGAGCAGAGCACTGGCACGACGTCCAAAAAATTCCTGCAAGTAGCTTCTTTGAGTCGCCTTAGGAGCGGTGTATACACCGCTCCTAAAGCGCCCTTGCCCATTGAAATCAATGGGCAGTGCCTGCAAAGCGCCTCCGCAGTTGCGCCTTTGAACCCTTTAGTGGGGGTTAAATGTACCTCTAAAGCGACAGTAAAGTGCCACTAAAAGTTGCGGCGCATTACCGCCAACGCCCCCGCACTGTCAGTGTGAAAGAGCTCTTAGTACATCTCATTATACATCATATCTGTAGATGGACTACTGAGGTGCAGGAAGGGACAGGGCCTGTGTATCCTATGTAATCTATCATTCCATAAAACATCTCCTAGCAGGGGCAGCCCAGAGCACATGTAAAGGTGTGCTGGGGATACCATTCCCACACACAGCACACTGAACACTGTGATCACCTCGGTTCCCTCTCCTTGCAGCCCGAGATAGAGATGGGAGGGGGAGGCATTCCAACTGGAGTTGGTGGAGACAGTGTGGGATCCCAGTGTGAGGAATTCATTCCCGCACATCAGCACTCAGCAGCCACTGACTAGAACCCTCATGTCAGGAAGAAGAGCGCCCCTCTCCCCGAGCACTGCCAGGCTGGACGGGCTGCCCTACGCTCACACTAGTGTTCTGGACGGTCACTCACAAGGAGAGAAGGAGGGAGGAGAGAACTCTGGCACTATGGCGCCCCCACCTCTGCAGGCGCCTGGGTGCAAAGCACCCTGCGCACCCCGGGTAGGATCGGCCCTGTCCCCCAGTCCCCACTGTACTTGCCTCCTGTGATCCAGAGCTGTCAGGGCTCCTGCAAGCCACCCAAAGGTCTGGGGATTTGAAATCCTCATTGCTTTCTCTCATCTCCATACAGCACTGCAAGTACAGACTAGACAGGTTCTAATTAGTCAGCGCTGTCCATGTTTAAGAATTTCTGCTGGCTGAAATTCTATTTCGCATGCCTTTTTTAAATGGTGGTCACAGTGGAATATGCCTGTGCAGAAGCTTTGTTTCTTTTAGGAGAACATGTAATCGTGTGATTTGCAGGTGATGGATAGTTTGTCACTGTATAACACGTGTAGTGAGTGAAGTAGCGTGGGTTCTCAGCGCCCAGTGCAAGCCAATGACTTTGCGCCCCCTAACCTGTGGACTTTTAGCACTTCCTGAGTCCCTTCTACTGATACAGGAGTACTGACCTACATGACTTCTACACTCTGGGCCGGATTAACACTGCGGCTATTGGAGCTGCAGCTTCAGGCCCCTACCTTTTTTATTAAAGCCCCCGGCTGGCTAGATTCACTTTCACCGCTCTTTACTGTCACTTGTAAACATAGGAGCCCAGCTTCTCCCAGGAGCAGCCCCCCCAGAACCTCCACACACTATTCAGGGCAGATGTAGAGGGACAGATGCCTGGGTACAGATGTGTTTATGGGCTTCAGAGAAGGCATTCCATGCTGGCTGAGAAATGGCCTGGTGCTCAGATGCCGGCGCCCCTTGCTGGACTATCTCACTGCTGCTGTCCAGTGGTGGAGAAGCAAAGCTACAAATGAACTGTGGGATGCTAAGACCGGCACCTTCTAAGGTATGGGGGGGGGGCATTTGGGCACAGTTGGAGGAGCAGGGGTCAAAGCTGAAGCAGCTGCATGGAGAGTTTAGCTGTTGTGGAATAAGGGTTAGAGGTGGCTGCAGAGATCTGTGGGAGAAGGGTGCAGAAATGAGCTTTGGCTGTGGGGGCTGAAGTGCTCTTTCTGCATAGCAAACCCCCTGAACCCTGCACTCTATGCACATCTCCCTCTTGTGTATTAGGCAGTCCTGTACCCAGCACTCTGTGTGTATTGCGCTCTCCTGGTTTTATTTAACAATGCCCCTTTAGGACACACCACTATGCAATTTGACCACACCCACCCAGCCACCCAAAAAACAGGCTGCGTATGGAAAGCAGTGGGCCGACGGGGCGAGATCTCCCCTGGCCTGACTGTTCCTGAATCCTGCACGCATCACCTGGGCTGGGTGGTGTGATTAATAACAGATGCTGGGTGGGCAGTCCTAACGGAAGCCTGGTATTCAGCTTCCGTAGTACAAGACAATGTAGTTTGGTGGATCCTCCTCACCTCTCCTTGGCCTCCCTCATCAGGCTGATCAGGGCTCTCTCCAGCACAGGCCAGTACTGGTTTGGGGTCCTGCTGCTCCTCAGCATCCCCTGCTGGGGGGTCCATCAAAGGCTGTCATACCTCTGCCATCTGCACCAAGTACCCCCTACCCTTCCCCTGTTCTCACACACCAGAGGGATCATGGGGGACAGACTAGACTGGAGAAGTCCCGGGGTGACAGGAGAAGGAAGAGGATGCTGCGTAGGAATGCCTAGAACATGCCTCCTCAGAGGGGGAAGGCAATAGGCCAGAGCACACTCGGAATGGCGTAGGAAGCCTTTTGTGCCGCTCTAAACGTTGCGCCCAGGACGAGTGCACCGGCTGCCCCCCCCCCCTGCGCTACACCACTGCATATAGTGCTCACCCCCCAGAGGGGCTGCTGGAAAGAATTCAGGTATCCCTCACCTGTTCAGAGGCTACCAGCCCAGGTACTAGCTCCAGAGCACACCAATACGTGTGTGTGTGTGGGTTTTTTTTTTGTTTTGTTTTTTGTTTTTTGTTTTTTTTTAAGATTTATTGCAATACTTGAACACCGGTGGGTAAAGGAATGAGGGTACAGGATACTCCAAAAATACGTGCAGGACAGATTCTCCTTCAGTAGCAGCCTTAAGTATAGCTGATGGTAGAGGAGACAGCCAGCTTGTCTGAGACTCTGTAAGAACAGTCCCAGTCCTTTTAGTAACCTCTAAAATATAATCCTCAAAGCATAGGCACGCATGGAGCTCTAAGGAAAAGGTCCTACTCACAATGTCCAGAAACAGCTCCTCAACCAGCTTCAGTGAAAGGGGTCCTTCACCAGCTCAGCTTCCTAAAAGTAGTGTCTTCCAGCAATTTCTAGACGTGTAATTTGGATGAATTTTTGGTTCTTCGGAGATTTAAATGTATCCAAATGAAATGGTAACTAATTTAGTTGAGACTCATTTAATTTTGTATATTTAGTTTTCTAACATTTCCAAATTTTCAGAACAATTCGAAATCCGATCGGTTGAAAAATGATCGCCTGATTTGAATTCTGTGTGAAGAATAGCTGGTTAAGGAGCGGGCCGGGAAGCCGTCCGCCACATCCTTGACAAATGACTCATTAGCTGTCAGCGGGCTTCCCCGCTGACAGATGAATGCAAACAAAATGCCAGCAATAAAAAATGCAGGAAAAAACAGGGTGGGGTGGGGTCCCCCCCCCCTTCGGGTCTGGTATATATTTTAACCCCAAAAAATCTATACTAGACCCTTATCCAAGCATCCAGTCCGATCAAGGGAGGAGGGGCCCAGATCTCGTCCCTCCATGTGGAAAAATCAAATATATTAAAATAAATCCCTTGGTGCAGATCCATCAATCATGATGCCAACCCCAAAAAATGCAAAGAAAACCTCTGGTCCCTACGAAAGGCTCCTACTGTCTGACGGTTCCGAAATAACGAAGGAGTGGGGCCATCCGATTCACTTGTGACATCATTGGCTAGGGCATGCTGGTTGATGACATCACAAGGGGGTGGGGCCATTATTAGAAAATTCATAAACAAAACAAATTCCCAAACAAATCGAATAAACAAAATTGGTGACCTAACAGATCCATCCGAAACGAAACACATTTTTCCGTTCTGCACATGCATAGCAATTTCTCCTTAATCCAGGCTCCTTTAGGCCCTTAGCCAAGCATATGCTGAGGCCTTCAGTAACAAAGGCTGCCTCCCAGGAGCAAAGTCCTCATAAAAGAGCGCTGAACAGGCCCTCCTAAACACTTAACTTCTCCCCAGCCACACCTCCCAGGGATTGGAGGAGGTCCAATTTTAAAATATTCATAGCCCAAAGGAAATCCTCCTATTCTAATTCTGGAGGCTTCTGCAACTGAGGTAAAGAGAATGTGTCATGAGAAGGTGGTTACTGGAAATGGTGGGTGGGTGCTAGTGAGTGTTACTTTGTGTTTCAAAGCCCTTTCTGGAGATGGGTGGGCTCCCAATGATTGTAGACATAATTTTTGCCCCTGCCTGCTGTTCCCTTCAAAGCTCCCGAAACGGGAACACAACATTTTTTGGGATTTCTAAAATATTTTAATTGCTGCCCCTCCCTGGTTTGCTTGACCTGGGCAGGCCAGGGCTTATGTGGAAAGGGCCACCAGCGGGGTTGATTAAAATGCCCCAGAGATAATCGAAGAGGAGTTGGAGGATAGAGAGGAACCAACCATTTTTTTTACTGACAGTCTACTGACTGGAATGAAAATGTAAAGCCCTCGCGCTACTATGATAAATAAGTGAATAAATTGAGTAGTAAAGTAAAAACTAAGTGATCAAACCATAAAGTGCCTAAAATGCATTAAGTGTGACCATAAATAAATAGTGCCTGCCTGCAGCAGAACCTATAGTGTATCACAATCCACACACAGTAATGATTATAAAAATGATTCCGCGCTACAGTGTAAATAAGATCAAATAAAATAATCATAAGGTGCTTATAACAACAAAGTGTTAAAAGCTTAAATAAGGATTAAATTGGTGTAAATAATGTAAAAGATCATATATTCGTATAAAAACAGGGCAAATGGTTAAGAGTACTCTTAACCATTTGCCCTGTTTTTATACGAATATATGATCTTTTACATTATTTACACCAATTTAATCCTTATTTAAGCTTTTAACACTTTGTTGTTATAAGCACCTTATGATTATTTTATTTGATCTTATTTACACTGTAGCGCGGAATCATTTTTATAATCACTACTGACTGGAATGGTACCAGCTGATTGGAGAAAAGCCAATGTAGCACCAATATTTAAAAAGGGCCCAAAATACATCCCTGGGAATTACAGACCAGTTAGCCTAACATCAATAGTATGTAAACTCTTGGAGGGGATAAGGGACTATATACAAGACTTTAGTAATGAGAACGGTATCATTAGCAGTAATCGGCATGGATTCATGAAGAATCGTTCTTGCCAAACCAATCTATTAACCTTCTATGAGGAGGTGAGTTGCCATCTAGATAAAGGAAGGCCCGTAGACGTGGTGTATCTGGATTTTGCAAAAGCATTTGACACAGTTCCCCATAAACCTTTTACTGTACAAAATAAGGTCTGTTGGCATGGACCATAGGGTGAGTACATGGATTGAAAACTGGCTTTAAGGGTGAGTTCAGAGAGTGGTGATAAATGGGGAGTACTCGGAATGGTCAGGGGTGGGTAGTGGGGTTCCCCAGGGTTCTGTCCTTGGACCAATCCTGTCTAATTTGTTCATAAACGACCTGGAGGATGGGGTAAACAGTTCAATCTCTGTATTTGCGGATGATACCAAGCTACACAGGGCAATAAGTTCTGTGCAGGATGTGGAAACCTTGCAAAAAGATCTCCACAAATTAATGGAGTGGGCAACTACATGGCAAATGAGGTTCAATGTAGAAAAATGTAAAATAATGCATTTGGGTGGCAAAAATATGAATGCAATCTATACACTGGGGGGAGAACCTCTGGGGGAATCTAGGATGGAAAAGGTCCTGGGGGTCCTAGTAGATGATAGGCTCAGCAATGGCATGTAATTTCAAGCTGCTGATAACAAAGCAAACAGAATATTGGCATGCATTTAAAAAGGGGATTAATTCCAGAGATAAAACGATAATTCTCCCACTCTACAAGACTCTGATCCGGCCGCACCTAGCGTATGCTGTCCAGTTCTGGACACCAGTCCTCAGGAAGGATGTACTGGAAATGGAGCGAGTACAAAGAAGGGCAACAAAGATAATAAAGGGTCTAGAGGATATTAGTTACGAGGAAAGGTTGCGAGCACTGAACTTATTCTCTCTGGAGAAGAGGGATATGATTTCAATTTACAAATACCGTACTGGTGACCCCACAATAGGGATAAAACTTTTTCGTGGAAGGGGGTTTAACAAGACTCGTGGCCACTCATTAAAATTAGAAGAAAAGAGGTTTAACCTTAAACTACATAGAGGGTTCTTTGCTGTAAGAGCAGCAAGGATGTGGAATTCCCTTCCACAGGCGGTGGTCTCAGTGGGGAGCATCGATAGTTTCAAGAAACTATTAGATAAACACCCGAACGACCACAACATACAGGGATATACAAGGTAATACTGACATATAATCACACACATAGGTTGGACTTGTGTCTTTTTTCAACCTCACCTACTATGTAACCATACCTAAAATATAAGTTAAAAACCTATATGCATATAAACAAAATTACAAAAATTTGCAGCTGGGAATATGTTGATCTGGGGCAATCCAGGGCAGGAAATTTTGACAAGATCATGAGGGATTGAGGTGGCAAGAGCTTGTACAAAGTGGGGCTCAGACTACTGGGCTACAGGTGGTATAGTTGCATGCGTGTGTATTTTTTTGCTACTACCTCTTCTGGCCCACCCTTGCTCTCCCAGCTAGGTTACTTTTTTTTTTCAGATTCACAGTACAGTAACTACTATGAAGACCAGGACTATCCAGTGGTAAAGGTACTGCAGGATCCAGTGTATGCTGAGGTTCGGTTGCTGGGCTACCCCAACCACAGACCCATTGTAAGATATACAGTGGCCAATACTTGTTAATGGGTAAGTGAAACTTTAAATTGATGGTGGGGTGTGTTGGGGTGTTTTTTTCTTTTTTTTCTTTTTTTCTCTTTTTTTTTTTTAAGGAGCTCTTGTCATTGTAAAAATGAATCAGCAGCTACAAAACAGGTAGCTGCTGACTTTTAATATACACACTCCCCTGTCCCAGGATCTCATGCTGTGCTCATCTGAGCCCTTTTTCTCCACCAGTCTTCGGTCCCCGGCGCCAGCATCTTAACTGTGGGCACCCTGTACATTGTGAAATTGTCCAGGGGTCTTCTGGGACTTGTGCCAGAAGACTATGGGGAAGGAGAGAAGAACTTTTGACAAGTACCTGCTGCCACTTCCGCTCGGATTACCTAGGTGTCGTTTCTGAAAGAAGTGTGGGGGAGGAGGCCTTAAAGCGAAACTTCCCCTTTTGGGTGGAGCTCCCCTTTAACAGTAATCATAGGCAAATAACATTTCCCCAGTAAAGTATTTGTTACAATACCTGATGGGCAGTGAAGTGAGAGATACTCTCCAAAAGGAAGGAAATGTCATCTTGGTAAAAGAAAGGACAATTTCCCCGGTGGGGCTTTGGACAGCAATGTCTTGAAATCAAGAATAATATAGAATGTATAACCAGTAAGTGCATTTATTTGAACAATAAGCAAATGTCATGTTGTGGTTTAGTTTGCATTATAACATGTAAAAACTGACCAAGTGGTACAAAACATATTCCACAATATAGAATTAACACATCTTTTCACAAAATTGTATAAATTAATACATATTCGGGCTGTTGACAGTATAAATCCCCGACGCGTTTTGACCTGTGTACGGTCATCATCAGGGGTATAGTTGGTTCTATAAAACACATTGAACATCTTAAGAACTTAAGAGCATATCATCATAAATCTCATTGTAAGATTAAAATGGCAATGTATTTACCGCTGGAGAGTAGAGGGAATAATCCCCTGGCCAGAATTGTTAAAAAGCCGTAAATGGATCCGGAGGGCCCCATAGTCGCCCCTGCCTCCCCAGAGCGCATAAGTCCAGCCCAAAGGGGCTTACAAGGAGCCACATTGACGCCCTCCAGGGGAAGAGGAAAGTCCGCACCTGCGACAAACACCCAATAAGTCATAATAATTCTCAGCACATTTGGCAAGAGTATTGAATGTATGGGCTAACTGCAATCCTAATGATCAATGTATATTCATCTGGTATCCTGAAGTCTCATGGGTATAATTATTTATATATAATGTGATAGAGCCATAGTAGGGTAAAAAGAAATTGCTGTATAGTTATAAGGTTGTTGGAGTGGTGTGATGTGTGGAAATAAGTGAGGGAGATGTGGTGTGGGGTACTGGGGATGTAAAAAAACCCCTTAGGTGATAAGGTGAAATAAAATAAATGGCCAGAACAATGCTGGCTAAAGTGCCATGTCAAAGTGAATGAATGGGTGCATAGTGTCAACCAACACATGATGGAATAAGAGTGAAAACAAGTAAAAAAAAGAAAAAAAATATATAAATGAATAAATAACTAATTGAAAAAAATACAAACCATCAAAAACATGTGTGAGGGACCTAAACTAATTATAGGAGTAGGAGTATAAATATAATAATAGAATTTACCTTGTGCCACAATGTGGTTGATGTAGTATGGTGAAGTTTAACTTGTATAAACCAAATTGCAATAAAGCAAAAGAGGTAAGGAGTTGGAGCCAGGGAGAGTATATGCAGTGCCATCCATTACGGTCTGCGTGGAGTCATGGTGAGACTCACATGCAGCCGGTCATGGATATATGCCTAAAGTAGGCAATTGGGTGAGTGGGTGCAGGTGCTGATCTCCTCCCCCCCAGAGTGATGACGCCCGGGCTGCTAGCGAGCAGCCCACGTGTGGCTCCCCCGGCGTCCCGGAAGGCCAATGCCCCGGCAGGTGCCGTCACCTCCGCCGCAAGCTGCGAGACGTTGCGGCGCCGTGCGCACGCCGGGGGAACCCGCACATGTGCACCTCGGCGCGGCTCGTCTGGAGGTGAACAAGGGATGCCGCCGGCAGGGTGAAACTCACGTCGGCGGACGATGGAAACACTCGTCCATCAACCAGAGCATGGGGGGGAGAGCGTGGATCCCGCATCTCCCCCAAATTCTCACCCTGCCGGGAAGTGTCATCTTGGACAGGTGACACAAGTGCCTAATTAGAAGATTTTATTTTAGTCTTCCTTTGTGAGCTAGAAATGTTGGCTTTCATTCCTGGCAACAGTGATCAGCAGAGCAGAAAGAATGAATCTCCCTGACTGGAAAACAGATGGCAATAAAAACCAGACAAGAGTTCTAACCTCACAAAATGTAGCGTTGGTTTTAGATGCACTAACTTCACCAAACCTTATTTTATAATTGTGTATATTTGTTTCACCGTATGCAGTGATTGGCCAGGTTTGTGACGGGTTGCATTACTCGTGTGTTATAAGCGGCTTTATGTAATTGCAGATGCCCATTCACTGGTGACAATTACATCTCTGAGCTGATGCCAATTAATGGCACCTCCACAATTATGTTCCTGACCCACTACTCCCGCTTCAGTCTGAAGATTTTTATCTTTGTGGATGAGAACACTGGTCAACCCCTTGGAGGACAGGTAGGCCAAGCTATGGGCTTTGTCTTGAGATGCTGTATAGGAAAAGGCCAAAATTCACAATGCATACTGGGTCCAACCCTTTAGCTGCAGAGGCATCTTCTCCATGTGGTGGCCATTTTATTTTTAAAGCAGGCCTTCTATTTCAAAGGAAAGGTCGACTTTTTTGCAAGCCCCCTGCCCTTCCAGCGCAAATGTCTTTTGAGCGATTTTTGAAAATGGACCACCCAAAAATACTTGGCTAAAGCTCCGAACACTTCCAGATGGAAAAGGTGAGATCATCATGCCTCCAGGCAGTCCTTGATGCTTCCACAAACAAGAAAAAAATAGATATATTATGCACACCCAAGGGTTATCACCTCATAGCTAGTTTATTGATATAAGGAACAGAATGGCCCATCCCCCATGTATCACCCAATGACTGGTCCCCCCCTTAACCCTGTGGTAGGTACCCCACACCTAACCCTCCCTCCTATGTCTAGTGATGGGGCTGCAGTAGACCTTCCCCCTCAGAGCTGAAACCAGGAGACTGTGTAAGCTACCGCCCAAGATGGTACCCCTAATGAATGCACCTGCAGCCAAGGAGCCAATACAGAAGATGATGCAAGTGGGTTGTCTCCCAGAAACCTAAATGGAGAGCTCTACACCTTACGGCCACAATGGGCGAATGCAGTAGCTACTTCCATCACAGGTAAATCTGAGAAACAATCCCATCGGTTGATGGCCACCTATGTTACCGTTCCTCTTATGGCAGATCACATAGTCTAATCCCACCTGTGTGGGTATTGGCGATTACTTGAAGCCAAACTCAGGAAAAAAGCAAAAGAAGTTCATATAGCCAACAGGAAGCTGGATATTGTAGAAGGACCCACACTCAGAGCTTATTACCCTGTTGCTCATTCTACACCTGTGCCATGTCAGTAGGATGTCATGAAGAGGTTCCAGCCCACAGTGTTCACAGCAAGCAGTTTACATATGAAATGCAGTCCTAGGATTGCATCCGATCTGGCAAGTCTATGACTGGGTCCCAGCACTCCAGGTACCCTGGTGTAACTGCTGATATGATCAGTCTACAATGTGTAAGGGTACTTACTGTCCTGCTACCTCTTGTAAAGACTTGGTGTTGGTTATGATCCTCTGATATTCCAGGTCTTGATTACTGCTCAATGAGTGGTCAGATCTGCAATGCTGTGTGTCAGACAAAAAATTCAGTACAGGCGGTTGTCCTATGTGAATGCTGCAGACATGCAGTTCCCATGTTGAGCCATTTTCCCATAAGCAAGGAGACAATCCAAGCAATCCAGCTAAGCATCAACAGCTGTCATGGACGCACTGCTCATAGTTCTGCAACAGGTCGCAGGCGCACAGGTTCACAGAGGCGCAGTCCGGCTAGCAGGCATCCAGCGGTGAACAGAAGCGCGTCAATGCGCATGCGCAGGTCCCAGAGATAACGCACAGTGACATTGCCTTGGCGACCAGTGGCCTTTCAAAGGGCTCCAGCATTTATTCCTTTGCTGTTTGATCTGCAGCTTTACCCTGTGACCTGATCCTCAACCTGCATCTGATCCAATACTGACCCGGCTTCCTGACCTCGCTGCTGTCTCCAGTCCTGACCCTTGGCTTCCTTGACCTTGCTCTGTTTACCTGTCTGCCTGATCCTCCATTACTAACCCAGCCTGAACTTTGACCATTCCTTGCCTTGTTTCTGCCTGACTGATCCGCTGTGTATTACCTGGCTAGTCTGACCTTGCTCCTGCATCCTCTGTGGACCTGCATCCGCTCACCTGCATCCTCTGCACACCTGCATCTACAGCACCCAAGCCAGTTCCTGTCTGCCAGCTGTCATCTCCAGCCAAGAGAACTCTGCAGGCACTCATACCTCACTGTGCTCCTACGGTCACTGTCCCAACTCCAGTGACTCTGGAGCCAGGGCTGTATGAGAGGTCTCCCTCTGCACGTCAGGCTCTCCCCCAAGGTACATGTCAACAGCAAAGTCAGCTACAGACCATACAATTTCCAGTTAATCCCGTGATTGGGGACTCCCATAGGTTCCTGAGTAGTTGGGCATGCGGTGCATTGGGGGGTCCATTCCTGTGTCTGGTCTGTCTACATATATTTTGTACCTCCCCGGAGCTTTATCAGGACATTATGGCTCCCTTCCTGTCACTGAATTATAAATGCATATAGGCTCCACCTACCGGCTGCCATGTCTAAAAGCAACAGTCTATATATAAGCCCCATCACACTATGTGCATTTACTAAAGAGTTCACCCACTTATCTAATTATATATCACTAAAGTTGCACAGCTGGGGCGCAGCCCAAGCAAACATATCTATGCCAAAGAACTAACCAAGTCAGATCTAGCCATTGCCCAATCTATGGGTATAACCATATCTCATAAGGGAGCAGAAAACTAAAAGGCAAAAATGAAAAAAGAGAAATGGGCCAATATTTCAGGGGTTGACCTAACAGTCCCCCAATTGTTCCATGTGGCCCCAACAGAGGAAAGGAGCGAAGAGAGGGGGAAAATGTTTCTGTTTGGCGAAACATTGTTACATAGAGGAAACAGGGGCAGCTAATTCATAGAAGACTATGCAATGAAAAATTGTTGTTCAATCCTTTTTTAGGTGACATAGAATCCAACAGGAATATCCACTTCGCCTCCTTTTGAAGCAATATCTTGTCCCTGTCTCCTCCTGTCAGACAATTGAAGTTTTTATAAATTGCTGCACATCTGCATCCCTCCGCTGAGGCCCCATCTCTACAATGTATAGCTATCTACTGGTGACTCTTCATCCTTTTTTTAGTTGTACTCGTTAAGTGTTTGCCGCTTCTCTTACAGCACTCCGGTCTCGTCTTCCCTATATAAATCTTGCCGCATGGGTATGATATCTGGTATACAATGAAACTAGAGGAGCAATTAACAAATGACCTGATTTGGTATGTTTAACTTCTGAGTCAGTGAAGGACTTGGTCTTTACATATACTGCACAGGGGTACATGCCATTTAAACAGCCAGTGCCCCATACAATTCCACCAGTTTGTTCTTTTTATATTTGCTCTTAACTAGGGTGATTCCTATAGTTGCGGCTCTTTTTGCAATAAGGATGAGTCTGGGACCCAGAATTTCTTTGAGTCTTTGGTCAAGGAGAAGGATGTGCCAATGTTTTGGTTAGTATTGTTTTCAGGTGTGTCCAATCTGGTTACAACTTTTATCTTTTCCCATCTTTAGTTCAGGTATGAGGTTATCAGTATTTTGTGTTCAAATCCAAGGGTGTGTTCCCTACTTTTATGTAGTGCTTTCTTCATCCCTTGTCTTATTGTAGAGTTGGGGTAACAATGTGCCCTGAATCTGTATCTGAGTTCTTTACTTTCCTGTTAGAAGTCCCTAATATTCAAACAGTTCCTGCGTGTCTCTAGGAACTGTCCTATCGGGATACTCCTAATCGGGGGGCATGGCATAGATGTGCATAGCCTATTGCATTAGGATGTGCACCCGAAAGCTCAAGCACACGTGTGCCTACATAAGGTCTTTAACATCTTCCTTCTGGTACACTAATGTGATAATGCAAATGTGCATGAGGTGATTAGGGTGTGCCTTTTGGACCACCAATGCCTACCACAGAGTTGGTGGGGAGGGAAGGCACTGGTCATTGGGAGATGCATGGAGGGGCTATTTCTGGAGTGCTCTATCATGTGATGCTGTTTATCTCAATAAACTAGCTATGAAGTGATAACCCTTGGGCGTGCATAATATTTCTTTTTTTTTCTGGTTTAGTGAAAATGTATCTAATGTACACATCCTGTTATTATTCATGGTGGTACCCTCATTCATTAAATATTTACTTATAGTCCTTGAAGCTTGCATTCCTATAGCATGACATCCCAGGAGAATGCACGCTTGCAATGGTCTGGAGTGCAAACTCTAGCTGTGCTGGGAGGCATGTCACCATCACCCAAGTCACCTGGAAGCATCAGAAGTTGAGGGGTGGGTTGTTTGGTTTTTATAAACAAAAAATAGATTTTTATAGCGAACAGTTTGTGCAGTGCTTTACAACATGAGGGCATACAGTTACACTATTCAATACAGGAGGAATCAGAGGGTCCTGCTCATTTATGTGTTTAAGTTAAAAAAAAAAATACTGATGTATCTTATTTTCAATTTTGTGAGCTTATCACTTCCCGTACTGCAATACACTATCAGTTGCATTGTTCTTAGCTGGTTAAAAGCAGTGGTTCTCAACCCTGTCCTCAAGTACCCCTAATGCCGCGTACACACGAGCGGACATTACGGCGGACTTTGCCCGGCGGACTGGATTTCGTCGGACAATTCGATGTGTGTGGGCTCCAGCGGACTTTGTTTTCTCAAAAGTTCGACGGAATTAGATTTGAAACTTGTTTTAAATTTATCCGTTGAAATCGAGTCCGGTCGAAAAGTCCGCCGTCTGTATGCTAGTTCGACGGACAAAAAGCCACGCTAGGGCAGCTATTGGCTACTGGCTATGAACTTCCTTGTTTTAGTCCGGTCGTACGTCATCACGTACGAATTCGACGGACTTTGGTGGATTGTGTGTAGGCAAGTCCGTTCATTCACAAAGTCCGTCGGAAAGTACGTCGAAAAGTCCGCCGGGCAAAGTCCGCCGTAATGTCCGCTCGTGTGTACGCGGCATTACAGGCCATGTTTTGGGAATTTCTCTTAGATAAAATAGCTGTCCAAAATACCAAGCCATTGACTCTGATTTAAAGCACCTGTGCAATTTGAAGGAAAACCTGCAAACATGGCCTGTTGGGGGTACTTGAGGACAAGGTTGAGAACCTTTGTTTTAAAGGAGAACAGAACCACACCCCTTCATTATGGACAATAGGAGAAGGACAGGGTTCTCTGGCTGTCTTGTTGCCCTTGCCCTGAAACTAAAGTTTTAGGGAGTATTGTCCTACTATGACTGGAAGTTACCAGTAGAATCAACAAGAGAAAATAAAAAATAAAAAATAAACTAATGCAGCCTTTACATCCAAGGCTTGGGGGTAGATACGCTTTTAAAATTCCATTGTTTAGGGGATGTGGTTTGTGAAAATCCTCTGCCTTCAGTATTTGTGGTGCTTGTGACGTTTAGAGCTTGTTGAAAGTCCTATTACTACAGTACTTCCCTACAGCAAAGACCTTCACCGCATATTTGACTGTTCCGGGTATGTATACACTGCATTGTTTCAGCATGTATGCCCAGCCTTGAAGAGACCTGCACATCAACATGTTCTAGAAGTAAGTTTTTACTCTTATTCCAAATAAAATTCCATTTGACCCAAAGGTGCCAAACCTTGAAGAAAATTCAGATTGTGTTTTTAGTAATTGAAGAGCTGCTAGACCAGCATTGGGGGGACCCTATTTGGAAAGCTACTATACAAGCTCTTGTCAGGGTAACTCCCTACAGCGTGGGGAAACTTTTTTGCTAATGCACAATATTTTATTTATTTATTTATTTATTTTACCTCAGATCCCACCTCCTGTAGGCGGCACTGTACCTCAACCTTGCCTCCTGATAAAACTGTGCTTGAGAGCTGTCAGAATGCACATCTACACATTGCAGAAATCAAAATGTGGTTTTGAAAAAATAGTTATGAGCAAATATTGATCAACCCTCCTGCAAATGCAAGTTGCCTTCTATTCTGCTAACCAGGAAAGAGTCGCATAGATTAGCATAACAGCCAGACATCGCATGTTTATGTATTTCTTTCATAGCAGTTTAGTGTGGGTTTTTTTTGGAGGGGGGGTTGTATTTTTGAGTTTCCTTTTTTTTGCAAAGAGTCATGTCATTCCCCTGTGTAAACATTTAGGACTTATTTAGTTTGTGTCCTCCTTCTTCTTTTTTTTTTTGATTTATTTTTCATTCTACAGGGAAAAGGTCAAACATCCTTATGAATAATAGTAAAACTGTTCTGGTCTCCTTGAATATCCCTGTGTACTTTGAGGTCTTCCTGCAAAATATGCAAAAAGTCACAAGTAAGTGATGTGATGTGTGTGTGTGTGTGTGTGTGTAAAGGTTTTCACACTGAGTATAGTAACTGGGTATGGTTGTCCCAAACTAATGCCTTGACTACGGGATGTGCCATATAGTGAGTCTCCCTTAAATAACACAACCTCACTTACCACCTTTATTTTACCAAATGACCAGACGACACAACACCTTTTTGGAGTCGAATGGCCATAGCAGCCTTTTTATTATAACAAAATAACCAATTATCAACATTCTTCAAACATATAACTTAATGCATAAAAAATCATTTTTAATAGCATTAACCCAAATAGACAGCTATATTAAACTTCTTTAATCTAGAGGTCTTTGAAGGCCAACTATAAATTTACCAACTAGTTGTATCGGTACACCCATGTAAGGCCCCACGCCGTGCATTACGCGAGCTCAGGGACAACCAATTATTTCCTTCCAGATACAACCTTATTACAACCAATGTTACCATTTTGAGGGAAAGGTCACCCATACCTCCGTATGAGCCCAACCCCCTTTTAAACCTCCATTATTCTCAGCACCGCCTTCAAAGACCCCATATACCTACTGCCACAGGACACACACGTGATAACCTTACGTGTGTGTCGCCCTCCAAACTCTAAATGCCCGCTGAACACCATCCTGTAAACCCAGCTGCCACAGGTCAATTCCAATAGCATTCAAATGCACCCCGTCAGAGCGCAAAAAACGCCATGTCTCATCCTCTAATTCCCTGTGCCAAACCGCCAAGCCTCTGGCTCCCCAATACACATATGAGTGTCTAAGTATCCACACCAGGCAGGTTGCTGACTCTGAAAGAAAAGAAACAGAGAAAGGAATAGAGCGAATAAAGTATATCACCCCGGTGCATAACAAATCCTCCCCATTAACCCCAACTAAAAACTCCTGTAAGTATTAATGGATAGAATGACCTTCTTTTTAATCCCCCTATGTCCGTAAGCTTACAACAAATTAGGGAGAACATATAGTATAAACCGTGCCGATTCCCAACGCCCAATACGCTGTACCACCTTTTCGTCCAAACCCCACCAAACCGCTTCGGTAGCCGCCCCGATGCGGAACGAATGAGAAGAATAATCTTCAGCCTTCCGACCCGCCGCCCGCAAACATTTTCTAAACACGGATTGAAATTGAAAACGGGACACAGCTGTACCGTCCTCATGACAAAAGAAAACCCCCTCCCCGGCAGGCCTGACTCTACAAAATTCCCCCACAGCCGCCACCGGACACACAGGGGAACCGGGAACCGACCGTAACTCCACCCATGACCCCTTTCCCAATTGATCCGTCTTCGACTTCCTGAGGAACACCCCCATAGTGTCCCCCTGCACCCACACATCATGAACATCCAATTCCTCTCTTTTATTCCTACTCACCATCTCGCCAACCCTAAAAGCCCAGAAAAAAGCCAATACAAACACAGCCCTAAAACAACACCCTCTCAAACCTGGACACACAAACATTTTCTAACTGTTCAACCACTTCTCCCAAAACTGTAAAGGAAACTGGGCGTCTCGTGTCGGCAGCCGATCGACCAGCGCGGTATCCACGCATAGCACGCCGCACCATAAAAGACTTAGTAGCGTCCCGCTGGCCCGCCAACTGGAACATAAAAGCCAAACCAGCCAACTTGCGAGCCATATAGGAAGCCGATACCCCCTGTTCAAAATTCCGTCCTATAAAGTAAAGAAGCAAATGAACCCTGCTTGCATCACAGACACCGTCACCTACTTCCCGCACCAAAACATCCCATTCCAGCCAAACCTTACTGTACGCTTGCCAGGTAGCTGCAGAAACCGATCTACGTATCAACATTTGTGCCGTGGCAACACGATGCTCCACAACCTCTCTGGGCAAGGACTCCCATGCACGTCCGCTTCTGGCGCCAATTGACGAAATCTGTCCCACTGGAAACGAGACAATGCATCAGCCACAGTATTTTCAACATGAACAGCAGTCACAAAACAGTTCATACTTAAACAAAGCAAAACCAAATGTCACAGTAAATGCACAACCGGTGGCGAAGACGCAGTATTGCTATTAATGGCATGGACCACCCCTATGTTATCGTAATGAAACCGCACCCGGCGATTCTGAAAATCTTCACCCCAGAGCTCCATCGCTAGCACTTTGGGGAATAGCTCCAAAGCCGCTAAATTGCGCACCAAGCCCTCCTCCTTCCAAGATTCTGGCCACTCCCCGGCACTCCACCTACCTTGAAAAAAGGCCCCAAAACCACCGGAACCAGCCGCGTCCGTAAACAACTCCATATCATGATTGGAGACGACCCTTTGCAACCACAGCGATCGGCCATTATAGGTTGCCAAGAAAGAATCCCACACCTTCAAATCCTCCTTGAGCTCAAACCCCAATCTGATAAAGTGATGCAGAGCCCGAACACCAGCCGTGGCAGCCGCCAAATGCCTGCAAAACACACGCCCCATAGGCATGATGCGGCAGGCAAAATTAAGCTTGCCCAGCAGCAATTGCAACGCGCAAAGCTGAATCTTCCTTCCCCTGATAGCCTCAGCCACCGCCTGCCTTAACCCATCCAATTTGTCCAAGGGCAAATGGCACTCCATAGCCACTGTATCAATACAATCCCCAAAAAACACAACTCAGTGGCCGGACCCTCCGTCTTATCCGCAGCTAGTGGCACTCCAAAATTAGCAAACAAGTGCTGAATCGTAGCCAACAGAGATGCACAAACTTTGCTCTCCGCCGGCCCCATACACAAACAATCATCCAAATAATGGATGACAGATGACAGGCCTGACACGTCCCGCACTGCCCATTCTAAAAACTAACTAAACTGTTCAAACAAGGAACACGAAATCGCACACCCCATGGGTAAACATCTATCCACAAAATATTCTCCCCGCCACCAACAACCCAATAAACGGCAGCACGTAGGATGAACCGGCAAGAGGCGAAAAGCAGCCTCTATATCCGTCTTGGCCAACAATGCCCCTTGCCCCAAACGCTGCACCCATGCGACCGCCGCATCAAAGGATGTATACGACACCGTGCAGAGATCCGGGTCAATGGAATCATTAACCGAACCCCCTCCCCGCGGGTGGGACAAATGGTGGATGAGTTGAAACTTATTCGGCTCCTTCCTAGGAACCACACCCAACGGGGATATTACCAAATCAGGTACCGGCGGCACCTCGAACGGCCAGCCATACGACCCAATGCCACTTCTTTTAACAATTTTTTCCATAACAATGTAGGCGTGCTCTTTCGCCGACTTCAAATTATCTGCCGCAGGCGGAACTACCCATGGTGGACTATTCAATTGAAACCCCTCCGTAAACCCCAATTCTAAAAGCTGAGCCGCATTCCGATCAGGATACCGCCTTAGAAAGGGAACCATCTTTTTTAATCAGAATCCCAAAACTATACCTCTCACACGTGTACAGATAGAGATAGCGGCGCTAATATGAATTGTGTAAAATAATGGGTCAGAGCAGCATAGTGCCTATGACCCTCTAGTTATACATAAAAATAATAATAATAATAGTGTCATGAAAAAAAATTATTTTTATCATGAAAAAAATTTCTTTAACACCCAGTGAAAAGTGTCACTATAAATAATAAATTACAAGAAATGAATGATCAAGCTCAACAGTTGTTTTTCAATCTTCTTGTGTGAAAAATCTTCTACTCTTCCACCACACCATCGTGATAGTGACACCACTCCCTCTGAAGAGCGCACTCACCAGATTGTATAGCCTCCCACTCTCGTGTTCGGCAAAACAGCAATTGAACCACACCTGTGATGAACTGTGAATCCAATCAAGCCAGCTCCATATGTGAAAAAATGAATAAAGTGCTCCACATAGCGTGATACCATTTAGACAGATTTATCACATGACTGATCATAGATAGTATATAAGGATTGATGAACCGTCCGTGTAGCCAATCCCATTTGAAGAAGTCTTTTCGACTAAACATGTCTTGGGCATGGTTACACGGCATTCCATCGCACTGACATTAGATGCCGCTGTCTGAGGAGGACTACACCGATCGGATGGCTGGGCCTTAGAAGGTTGGGTGAGAGATACACCAGTTTACACTTCAGGTCTGCTGTGACCGCGGTGCACCGTTGGATCACTGATCCTGTTGCTTGTTGTGCTTGCTGTGGATTTTTTTAAAGGCTTTTATGTTTCAGTTTAAAAGTGAGTGTAACCATTGAAGTGTGTTTGAAGTGATTTTAATAAATCTGTCAAAATGGTATCACGCTATGTGGAGCACTTTATTCATTTTTTTACATATGGAGCTGGCTTAATTGGATTCACGATTCATCACATGCAACCCAGGTGTGGTTCAATTGCTGTTTTGCTGAACACGAGAGTGGGAGGCTATACAATCTGGTGAGTGCGCTCTTCAGAGGGAGTGGTGTCACTATCACGGTGGTGTGGTGGAAGAGTAGAAGATTTTTCACACAAGAAGATTGAAAAACAACTGTTGAGCTTGATCATTCATTTCTTGTAATTTATTATTTATAGTGACACTTTTCACTGGGTGTTAAAGGATTTTTTTTCATGATAAAAAATATTTTTTTTTCATGACACTATTATTATTATTATTTTTATGTATAAGTAGAGGGTCATAGGCACTATGCTGCTCTGACCCATTATTTTGCACAATTCATATTAGCACCGCTATCTCTATCTGTACACGTGTGAGAGGTATAGTTTAGGGATTATGATCAATTTACGTATTTATTTAAGTGGCAGCTTTTTTTACTGTACACTGTGTATGTACACACATTTTGTATTCATTTACACATTTTTTTATACAGCTTTTGCACTTTTCTTTGGCGCAGTGGAGTAAGAGAGATTCAGGGGCGGTTTATTTGTACATTTGTTTATTTGCTACAAACCAACCATCTTTTTTACCATCACTGGCGTCCTCCCTTTTTCCAACCTCCCCACCTTTTCCCCGTCCCTGTTTAAAGCACCGGGACTGTGAACCCCCACATGTGGAGCACTCGTGTCTGAAGCGACATTTGGCTCCGAATTTACAAGTCCCTGCGTTAAATTGCCAGCAGAAACTCATGCGACCCCCGGCCGGTTGTCCGGCCAAACCCGATCCCCCGGCCCCTCCCTGAAAGGGAGGCAACGAACCTCTCGGAGAAGACATTAGCTTCATCCAAAGACTAATGTCTTTATGATCCCACCTTAAAGAAGGACGAACCGCCTTCCTCTGCCGGAACTGCTCATCGTAGCGCAGCCAGGCAGTCCCACCGTACACTCTTTGTGCTTCCCCGATAGAATCAAGGTAACAAAAAAGTGGTGAGCAATTTTCCGGCGTCTTTTCCCCAATCACGCTTGCCAAAATCGCAAACGCCTGCAACCAATTTGCAAACGTGCGCGGAATCAATCGATAGCGCCTCTTTTCCTCTTCTTCTTTCTTGCTCTCATCGGGTTTAACTTTGTCCAAGTTAAACTTCTCCAAGGGCAACAAAGAGAAAATTTCCACATACTCACCTTTCCAAATGCGCTCTTTCATCTCTGCCTTCAAATGAACTCCCAAAGGTCCCTCAAAACAAACGTAAACTTCGCATTTGGCAGCATCCGCCAAACGCACCCCATCCGCACCAACTGTCCCTTTTCCAACCGACGCCGCATCACCGGCTACCGCAGTTGCACCCGCCACCACCACCGGCGACGCCGGCGGGGGACCCGTATTGGCCACTCCTGCCCCACCAATACTCGGGACCCCCACTAACCCCGTACCCCCAGCTGCCGCTACCGTGCCCGACACCGCCAGCACAGCTCCCTGACCCGTAGAAGCGTTGGGCACTGCCCACGCAGCCACAGGAGGGGTGTCACCTACAGGCCGTGTACCAGCCTCACAGCGTGCTAGCACCTCCCGTAGACCTGCCAACAACGTCTGCACCATCCCAACATCTTGCCCCCTTTTTGCTCCTAGTGACTGAGAACCAGCAGGGGGACCCCCCCGGACTGAACTACCCCTCAGCCCCAATGGTACCCCTGTACCCACTAACCCACTCCCCGAAAGCCTAGCATTACCAGCAGAAGAGGAAACAGGTATAGTAATGTTCTCACCTGGCTGCAGCCACCGCACCGGACATCCAGCCGTACTTCCCACTCCGCGCGCCGCCTCCTGGATCAAGTCTGCGTCCCTCTCATCCACTTCACCCTCAGACAAGCTGTCCTGGGAACTCCCGGCCACCTCTTGAGCACCGTCAGCAGGCCGCTGGGCTGGATTCCTCGTCACCGCCGAGCGCCCAGCAGTGACATTCGATGCAGCACCTCACGTGCTCTGTGTCTGTCCTGACGAGCCACTGGCCAGGCTGGCGAAGCCCACCTGGCCGTAGATCTGGACCGCGCAGCGACATGGTCCCCCCGATGCACTGCAGCTCCGTCTGCCATCCTCCTTCGTCCTCTCCCCTCCGGTTACAGGCCCCAGCCGCCCTCGGTACCAAGCCGTCACCCACCGTGGCCTCTCTCCCACACCGAGCTGCCCTCCGGCCTGGCGGAGAGCCCACAGAAGCAGCCGCCATGTCCCTATCATCCACCGCCGGGGGGGGCGGGAGCAGGGCCCACCGATGAACTCCCCCCCCCGTGACCGGGGACTCACCGCAGGCTTCCTCTTAGCAGGCGGCCCCGAATCTTGTGCGGGGCCCCCAGTCCGCTCACTGACCCCATCGGCCGTCGGACTAAAACGCTCAGGAGGCCTCGACCTCCTAGCACGTGGCCGCTCCAAGGGAGGGGGGCTGGCGGGCACGCTAGCAGGTGCCTGGCTGGGACCCTGAAGCAGGTTAGCTACAGTGGCCTGCAGCCATTCAGTCCCCCTCGCCGCCGTCTCCTCCCGCAGCTGCTCAAACAAGCGCTCGACATCCCCCATGACTCTCAACTATCTAAAACGGACCACCACGAAATTCACCTTTCCTGTCCGATTTCTTCTTCCCCACTGACCACTGCTCCTAAGCTCCACCCCCCAAAAGTATCCTAACTCCCCCCACTGGCATACTGTTTAACCCTTACCTCCGCCTCACTGCCCCACCCCAGTCATGCTATCCCTGCGTTTCACCTAGTTTCGGGATATTACTTTATAGTGTATCTACAGTGTTGTGCTAAAAGTTTTAGGCAGGTGAGAAAATGCTGTAAATTTTAAAGTAAAAATACTTTCAGAAAGAAGTGTTAGTAGTTTGAGTTTTGTTTTTCCAATTTAAAGCGGAGGTCCACCCTAAATAAAATAATTACATTAATATTCTCAAAAAATTATATATGAAAAAAACATTTTTTTTTACTTACCAGAAACCCCTGTTGCTAGGCAGTCTTCCTAATCTGCCTCTTCTTATTCCGGGGCCATTCACAAAGCGCCGCGCGACTCGCGCATGCACAGTAGGAAACGGGCAGTGAAGCCGCAAGGCTCCACTGCCTGTTTCCCTTCGTTAAGATGGCGGCGCCGGCACCCGATCCGATGGACGGATCGGCCTCGGGGGGCGACATCGCAGGCTCCCTGGACAGGTAAGTGTCTTTATTAAAAGTCAGCAGCTACAGTGTTTGTAGCTGCTGACTTAAAAAAAAAAATTTGCACCACTAAATGTTACCTACCAACTTGCCTGTGTGGTGTAAGTTTAAGATACAGCGAGGACTGAAAGTATTCAGACCCCCTTAAATTTTCACTTTGTTATATTGCAGCCATTTGCTAAAATCAGTTAAGTTCATTTTTTTTCCTCATTAATGTAAACACAGCACTCCATATTGACAGAAAAACAAAGAATTGTTGACATTTTTGCAGATTTATTAAAGAAAAACTGAAATATCACATGGTCCTAAGTATTCAGACCCTTTGCTCAGTATTTAGTAGAAGCACCCTTTTGATCTAATACAGTCATATGTCTTTTTGGGAAAGATGCAACAAGTTTTTCACACCTGGATTTGGGGATCCTCTGCCATTCCTCCTTGCAGATCCTCTCCAGTTCTGTCAGGTTGGATGGTAAATGTTGGTGGACAGCTATTTTTAGGTCTCTCCAGAGATGCTCAATTGGGTTTAAGTCAGGGCTCTGGCTGGGCCATTCAAGAACAGTCACGGAGTTGTTGTGAAGCCACGCCTTCGTTATTTTAGCTGTGTGCTTAGGGTCATTGTCTTGTTGGAAGGTAAACCTTCGGCGCAGTCTGAGCACTCTGGAGAAGGTTTTCGTCCAGGATATCCCTGTACTTGGCCGCATTCATCTTTCCCTCGATTGCAAACAGTCGTCCTGTCCCTGCAGCTGAAAAACACCCCCACAGCATGATGCTGCCACCACCATGCTTCGCTGTTGGGACTGTATTGGACAGGTGATGAGCAGTGCCTGGTTTTCTCCACACGTACCGCTTTGAATTAAGGCCAAAAAGTTCTATCTTGGTCTCATCAAACCAGAGAATCTTATTTCTCACCATCTTGGAGTCCTTCAGGTTTTTTTTTGCATATTCCATGCAAGCTTTCATGTGTCTTGCACTGAGGAGAGGCTTCTGTCGGCCCACTCTGCCATAAAGCCCCGACTGGTGGAGGGCTTCAGTGATGGTTGACTTTCTACAACTTTCTCCCATCTCCCGACTGCATCTCTGGAGCTCATATAAGAAAGGGAAGGAAGGGGTCAAGAGGAGATCCCCCCAAAAAAAGATGGTCCGCTCAAGAACAAACAGTTGAACCTACAAAAACTTTATTGTGTCACAATATGTAGAAACATAATCCAACAACCATGTGTATTTAAAAAATATGGCAGATAAAAGTCCTATTGTGTGCTGGTGGCCACCACAGACATTACACATATATCTCATGCATTCATGCACTCACACTCATCAATTAAAGTCACTAGAGACCCGGGTCTATACAATTTCACTGGAATTCCAGAGCTGGATTGGCTACATGAGTGGGTAGACTAGGTCCTTGTAGGTAAAGTGCAAGTGCTAATACACAACAAAAGTCCCCTCGGATGTGGACCAATGGCTGGTTAGACATATGTATGTGTCATTCAACCAGAGCCAAGGAAGGAAACGGTGTCCTGATTGTGTGGTGAACAATTGCAACTCAAGCAACCTCACAAAGAGGGCTTTTAAGGGTGGACGGAAAATGGCCATAAACAAAATGCCTCATGAATGTGAGGGTACATTTTAGCTCACCGTCTGATGTCTTCAATGAAGAAGGAGTAGAGCCCAAAGGAGTTGCTGATGGCCGCGTTCGTGTGGATTTGAAAACACGTTCATGCGGTATTAGCTTGTTGTGGGCATGATCGGGTTACTTCCGGGTATCCTCCGGCAGAAGGTAAGGTGAGTCACAAGGGTCAAGCTTGTTAGTGTCTCATATCCAATGATATAAACGATCCGGAGAGGCGCTCGGCGTCCGTGTTCACCGCAGAGGTTTCACCTGATATCCCAAATCTTGATTGATCCGATCAGGATCGTTAGGGATGTTCACATCCAATTTGGAAGGATATTGTAGTTAGAGTGTGAGAGTCTGTGTGCCACCTGCACATGGGTCAAATGCTGAGCGCTTTCGCTTGTTGCCAAGCTTCTTCAGAGCTAATGTGGTATCAGTAGCTGGATGTTTAAATAGCCAGAAGGCTAGTGTTCAATTTCCTGTCTTCATAATTAACACCTGAATACCATAGCTTGACCATAATTGCAATCACCAAAAATGTGCCAATCACACCCATACATACATCTATTTAGACAAAACCATTGAGGGTAGTGGATACATAAAGATTCAATCTGATTGACTTGTGTATGTGGTCAGATTTGAATATTGCATCTCTTACCATCATGAAATAACGGAAAAAGGCTTGTCAAGCAACTGCTATCAATACATAAAAGCCAATTGAGGAATGCTGCATTTCCAAAAACAAACCGTGCATATATAACCATATACTAAATAATAATAATAATAATAAGATAGTCAAAATAGTGATATATGGAAGCAAGAGGGAACAGTCTATTGTTCCGAATTAAATTGCAACACATATCAACATCCTGACAATAAACAGAGATGTCCCAATAGTTGATAGAAAATTGCATTGCATACACACACGGAATGAAAATAATGAGTATGAATATATGCAACCAACCATCGCTTTGGCCAGATTAAATGGCAGCTTACGTCCCATGTATTGTCATCCACACACGGGATAAAATCATTGTTACCAGTGAGATTGCCTGTGAAGTCGCATGAGACAACTTAGTACAAAGTGATTCCGGATAGTCCGGATATGTAGTTACATATAGGCATTACACTGGTATTACCCGCACATGGAACAACAGAATAATCTGTTGTACAGATTATAATTTAAAATATGAAAATTTCATAATCTGGGGGCAGTGCGGCTTCAATTCAATCAGTTGGTTGGTAGCCAAATGATCGAGGCAAGCTGGGATGGAATGAGGTCATGGGCCACTGTCTCGCATAGGTTACGTCTCACATGTCACTCACTGATATTCGTGTAGAGAGCAGAGACATGGTCGTGAGCAACACTACACACAGTCAATTTTCTTTAAAAGCTGCCCGTTATGGGCAGGAGAAGATGTGGATCCTCGGTTAGAACCAATCAATTTTCGGATGGGAACATTTAGATTGTAAATATTTAAGTCATTGTTCCAAAAATGGAGATAAATTAAATTCATTGTTCAATCCAAAAGGCTGCATGCTGTTTAAATAGAAGATCCACATCTTCTCCTTCTGGCATAAGATCTTATCAAAATCTCCACGTCTATGGGGCAAATTAAGCTTGTATATACCCTTAACCCTAAGGCCATCCGGTTTACCTTCATGTTTATCAAGAAAGTGCAATGACCCCTTCCTTCCCTTTCTTATATATGCTTTATGGTCCATTGAACAACCGTTTGACAGCTAGTCAGCTACATACCACTGAGTTATATGATTCATGATACGGGTGACATGAGAGGCATATTAATCTGATTAATTACCACAGTGGGAGGGAATTCCCCTCCCCCCGTTTGTCACCCTAGAACCTACTATTGGATGACTTTAAGGTGTCCTTCCCCCCCTTTCTTTTCATATGCATCATTGTAGGATTTGACTTCCTTTCTGGACCCTTAGTCTCCGTGTCAGGTAGTAACGGCATCCACCCCATGGTTTTTAATAGCACACCCAAGTGCATATGTTTAAGATTAGACTCTATAACCATGTTTTTAACATATCTATACTGGCTTGTTGAGCAACTGCTTTAAATCCTGTGATTGAATCCTTGTTCCCTCCTTTCCTTCCCCCCCCCCCCCTTTTCCCCCCCCTTGCCCCCCCCCCCCCTTTTCCCTCTGCCCTTCCTGACCCTCTTTCCTTTCCTGGTCTCCCTCCTCCTCCCCTTCCCGGGAACAATGGCGTATGTACTGGCGGATGAGATTGACTTAGAGATACAGTCTGCGTTTTCTAGTGAAACTCCAGCTGCATCCAACCATGATGAGACTCTTAAAAAACTGTTTAGGAATCATAAAAAATTAACTATAAAATTCCTTAATAGGAAATGGGACATTTCCTCATTGAAGTCCCACATTGAACATAAAGTTATTCCTAGAGGGCTGAGGGAAAGAGTAGTACCTGCTGCTCATTTACATACACCGAGGTTCCTGGAAATATGGAAACAAAGTTGTCTCGATCGTGGACTAGCAGTTCTGCACATGATTATCAATGAAGAACAAATACAATTGGATGACCTCAAAAAAGAGATCGATATCAGTGCACAGCTGCTAGAGCCATATAAAAATGATCAGGATTTCAACAAATACAATGACTCGCTCAAGAAGGAGGTTGAAAAGACACAAAAAACCCTTAAAATCACTAAACAAGAGAAATTTAAGCAAAACCTTTTAGATTGGGAGAAAGGAGATATTTTTGACCCCACAGTACCTCGAGGGAGGAGTAGATCACGCAAGGGCAGGAGAAATCGATCAGGTACATCTAGACCTAGATATACATCTACTGACAGTGACCCTGAACAACCAGAGAAAACCGTGGCTTTTTTAGATCAGGAAGGGGACACCATCCCCAGGACAGGCACCCAACCAACCACATCCATGACCAAGACCCAGGCTCAAACCAACAGAGGAAACCGGGGAAAGGGAAAGGAAGGAAGGGAAAATCAAAGGGAACTCAGGTCAGGGCCACGCAAGCTTTAATTAGCGAAGTAAATCAATCTAGTGACCACTCAGAACAAATACAATCTGATCTGAAGGTTGTTAACCTATCAGATTTCCCCCTAAATCACCACCACATTTCACTGCTGCAAAAAGGCCTAACATTCTCCCCCACTACAACGATGAGCGAATTTGAGGTCTTCAAAGATATCAATTTGTTCTTGAGGAAATTAATTTTTAGGTACTGGCATGCAAAGAGGGACACCCAAGATATAGACACGGACCAACTAGACAAACAAGAGCGCGACTCTCTCGAAGCCCTAATAGCCCTCCTTGATGAAAATCAACAGTGGAACTCAGAAGGGGAAGCCACCCAAGTGTCGCCTAGCTGCCCCCGCCCATCCCAACTGACGATTAAATCCCAAAAAATGCCCCCCCTGTCCAAACATAGACATATCCAGCTCTTTTTGGAACAAGTAAAAAGGGACCTTATGGGGGTCAATTGGGAATATAAAGGATATGACAATCTTAGCCGGGAAGAGAGAAGGGCCCTACGGGAATTAGAAAATGCAAAGGATATTGTTATTAAAGCAAGCGATAAGGGAGGCAACACGGTCCTTATGTCACATACTCTATATGAGGAGCAAACCATGCGCCTTCTCCGTGATGGATCTACATATCTACGTCTACACCAGAACCCTTTTCCCCAAATGATATCAGACTTAAACTTTAAACTTGAACTAGCCCTTGAAGCAGGTCTAATTACCAAAAGGGAACTCGAATACCTCAGAGTCAGTGAATTCAACATCCCTACCCTATACACAATTCCTAAACTACATAAGTCCATTACCGACCCCCCGGGGAGACCAATTGTATCAGCTGTAAAGGGTCCCCTCGAGAGGGTCGGTAAGTATGTGGACGCACTGATTAAAGAACTTGTACATGAACTACCATCATATGTTCAGGACACACGGGATGTTTTGGGGCACCTGGAAGACATATCGATACCCAAAGGCATGTTACTGGTCGGAATTGACGTGGAGTCATTATACACGTCAATTCCGCACAGATGGGGACTAACAGCGACACAATTCTTTTTGGAAAATAAATTTCCGTCATTAGCAGGCCAAAATGAATTTATCATTGAACTATTGCAATTTATGTTAGAAAACAACTATTTCCAATTTCTTGGGATATACTACAAACAAATTAGGGGCACATCGATGGGTGCCCCATGGGCCCCATCATATGCATGCCTGCACCTTGGCTTTTGGGAGTCTGAGTGTGTGTACCCCTCGTCGATGTACCTCAGCCACTGTCGTTTGTGGCTGAGGTACATCGATGACGTGATCATGATTTGGGACGGCCTGCCATCTGAATTGACACAATTCATTAATGAACTTAATGACAACGACCGTAATATTAGGTTAACATATACGTATGACACCAATGAATTGTCATTTCTGGACCTTACGGTGTTTGTCAGGGATGATAAGTTACATACAAAAACCTTTCGAAAAGACACAGCGGCAAACACTTTACTGCTAGCGTCCAGCCACCATCCCGCATCTCTGAAACGGGGTATCCCCGTGGGACAGTTCCTCCGCGCAAGAAGGAACTGTTCAGAGGAGGGGGATTTCCACAGGGAAATGTATGACCTACATGGGAGGTTTCGTGATAGGGGTTACTCGCATACGGACATCAGAAGTGCTAGAAAAAGAGCACTACAGACAAATAGATCGTCTTTGTTGGTGAACTCTACTAAAGAAAAAGCAAAAACCTCAAGCCACCCTCCCCTTAGAATCATTACCAAATTTGGTACCCAGTGGGACCAAATCAAAGAAATTCTGGGCCGACATTGGCACATTTTATCTGAGGCCCCCATTTTGGGAAAGCTTGTCAGCAAAAAACCTCTGCTCACTGCCCGTAGAGCTACAAATTTAAGGGATCGCTTGGTACACTCAGAGTACACCCGCCCTAAAAAACGCAGCTGGCTTACTGACCTTCCACCCCTTAGGGGTATGTACAGTTGCGGTAGATGCCATATATGTAGGCACGTGGATAGGACGGATGTGTTCGCCAGTTCTGACAATAAAAGACAATTTAGAATCAATAATTTTATCAACTGTACAACCACGCGGGTAGTCTATATGTTGACCTGCCCGTGTGGCCTTATTTATGTTGGCAAGACCAAAAGAGAGCTAAAAGTCAGAACTGGCGAACACATCCAAAGTATTATCAACAAGGATGATGACCGGCCACTGTCATTGCACTTTCTTGATAAACATGAAGGTAAACCGGATGGCCTTAGGGTTAAGGGTATATACAAGCTTAATTTGCCCCATAGACGTGGAGATTTTGATAAGATCTTATGCCAGAAGGAGAAGATGTGGATCTTCTATTTAAACAGCATGCAGCCTTTTGGATTGAACAATGAATTTAATTTATCTCCATTTTTGGAACAATGACTTAAATATTTACAATCTAAATGTTCCCATCCGAAAATTGATTGGTTCTAACCGAGGATCCACATCTTCTCCTGCCCATAACGGGCAGCTTTTAAAGAAAATTGACTGTGTGTAGTGTTGCTCACGACCATGTCTCTGCTCTCTACACGAATATCAGTGAGTGACATGTGAGACGTAACCTATGCGAGACAGTGGCCCATGACCTCATTCCATCCCAGCTTGCCTCGATCATTTGGCTACCAACCAACTGATTGAATTGAAGCCGCACTGCCCCCAGATTATGAAATTTTCATATTTTAAATTATAATCTGTACAACAGATTATTCTGTTGTTCCATGTGCGGGTAATACCAGTGTAATGCCTATATGTAACTACATATCCGGACTATCCGGAATCACTTTGTACTAAGTTGTCTCATGCGACTTCACAGGCAATCTCACTGGTAACAATGATTTTATCCCGTGTGTGGATGACAATACATGGGACGTAAGCTGCCATTTAATCTGGCCAAAGCGATGGTTGGTTGCATATATTCATACTCATTATTTTCATTCCGTGTGTGTATGCAATGCAATTTTCTATCAACTATTGGGACATCTCTGTTTATTGTCAGGATGTTGATATGTGTTGCAATTTAATTCGGAACAATAGACTGTTCCCTCTTGCTTCCATATATCACTATTTTGACTATCTTATTATTATTATTATTATTTAGTATATGGTTATATATGCACGGTTTGTTTTTGGAAATGCAGCATTCCTCAATTGGCTTTTATGTATTGATAGCAGTTGCTTGACAAGCCTTTTTCCGTTATTTCATGATGGTAAGAGATGCAATATTCAAATCTGACCACATACACAAGTCAATCAGATTGAATCTTTATGTATCCACTACCCTCAATGGTTTTGTCTAAATAGATGTATGTATGGGTGTGATTGGCACATTTTTGGTGATTGCAATTATGGTCAAGCTATGGTATTCAGGTGTTAATTATGAAGACAGGAAATTGAACACTAGCCTTCTGGCTATTTAAACATCCAGCTACTGATACCACATTAGCTCTGAAGAAGCTTGGCAACAAGCGAAAGCGCTCAGCATTTGACCCATGTGCAGGTGGCACACAGACTCTCACACTCTAACTACAATATCCTTCCAAATTGGATGTGAACATCCCTAACGATCCTGATCGGATCAATCAAGATTTGGGATATCAGGTGAAACCTCTGCGGTGAACACGGACGCCGAGCGCCTCTCCGGATCGTTTATATCATTGGATATGAGACACTAACAAGCTTGACCCTTGTGACTCACCTTACCTTCTGCCGGAGGATACCCGGAAGTAACCCGCTCATGCCCACAACAAGCTAATACCGCATGAACGTGTTTTCAAATCCACACGAACGCGGCCATCAGCAACTCCTTTGGGCTCTACTCCTTCTTCATTGAAGACGTCAGACGGTGAGCTAAAATGTACCCTCACATTCATGAGGCATTTTGTTTATGGCCATTTTCCGTCCACCCTTAAAAGCCCTCTTTGTGAGGTTGCTTGAGTTGCAATTGTTCACCACACAATCAGGACACCGTTTCCTTCCTTGGCTCTGGTTGAATGACACATACATATGTCTAACCAGCCATTGGTCCACATCCAAAGGGAATTTTGTTGTGTATTAGCACTTGCACTTTACCTACAAGGACCTAGTCTACCCACTCATGTAGCCAATCCAGCTCTGGAATTCCAGTGAAATTGTATAGACCCGGGTCTCTAGTGACTTTAATTGATGAGTGTGAGTGCATGAATGCATGAGATATATGTGTAATGTCTGTGGTGGCCACCAGCACACAATAGGACTTTTATCTGCCCTATTTTTTAAATACACATGGTTGTTGGATTATGTTTCTACATATTGTGACACAATAAAGTTTTTGTAGGTTCAACTGTTTGTTCTTGAGCGGACCATCTTTTTTTGGGGGGATCTCCTCTTGACCCCTTCCTTCCCTTTCTTATATATGCTTTATGGTCCATTGAACAACCGTTTGACAGCTAGTCAGCTACATACCACTGAGTTATATGATTCATGATACGGGTGACATGAGAGGCATATTAATCTGATTAATTACCACAGTGGGAGGGAATTCCCCTCCCCCCGTTTGTCACCCTAGAACCTACTATTGGATGACTTTAAGGTGTCCTTCCCCCCCTTTCTTTTCATATGCATCTCTGGAGCTCAGCCACAGTGATCTTTGAGTTCTTCTTTACCTCTCTCATCAAGGCTCTTCTCCCTCGATAGCTCAGTTTGGCCGGAAGGCCAGCTCTAGGAAGGGTTCTAGTCATCCCAAACGTCTTCCATTTAAGGATTATGGAGGCCACTGTGCTCTTAGGAACCTTAAATGCAGCAGAGATTTTTTTGTAACCTTGGCCAGATCTGTGCCTTGCCACAATTCTGTCTCTGAGCTCTTCAGGTAGTTCCTTTGACCTCATGATTGTCATTTGCTCTGACATGCACTGTGAGCTGTAAGGCCTTATATAGACAGGTGTGTGTGTGTGACTTTCCTAATCAAGTCCAATCAGTATAATCAAACACAGCTGGACTCAAATGAAGGTGTAGAACTATCTCAAGGATGATCAGAAGAAATGGACAGCACCTGAGTTAAATATGAGTGTCACAGCAAAGGGTCTGAATACTTAGGACCATGTGATTTAAGTTTTTCTTTTTTAATAAATCTGCAAATATGTCAACAATTCTTTGTTTTTCTGTCAATATGGGGTGCTGTGTGTACATTAATGAGGGAAAAAAATGAACTTAAATGATTTTAGCAAATGGCTGCAATATAACAAAGAGTGAAAAATTTAAGGGGGTCTGATACTTTCTGTCCCCACTGTATGTGGGTAGGACCACTAGATGTCTATATAAACATGTATACAACATTAAAAGAGGATATAGACATCATAGGGGTTTATTTACTAAAGGCAAATCCACTTTGCAGTACAAGTGCACTTGGAAGTGCAGTCGTTGTAGATCTGAGGGAGACATGCAAGGAAAAATCAGCATTTTTGATTTGATGATAAAATCGGCAGAGCTCCCCCTCATTTTAGATAGTCGCCTCAGATTTACAGCAACTACATTTCCAAGTGCACTTGCAGTGTAGAGTGGATTTGCCTTTAGTAAATCAACCCCAACTACTTTAGACAAATGCATAATAGAGATTCAACTAAATTTAAAACTGTGGGATAGAGTAAACCACTATTGATTTAAATTGCTCCAAGAAGGAAGATTTTTGCTTTGCACTAATTCATACTTTGTTTTAGGACTTTTTGCATTGTTTTGATATTTTGTAATTCATTATTATTTTAACTAATCGCATGTATATGGTTATTCAAATACTCACAATTGCATCTGAGCTAGCGCCTTAACAAACGGCACACAATTTTTGGGCATGCACCAAAAAAAATTGATGGGAGCAGCTGATTGATGAAACACTAGAGGAATTGTACACAAGGGGTGCCATTTCTAATATTATTTATTTTTTATTTTTTGGTTATAAAACAAAGTATGTATGTGCCGAGGAGCCAGACTTTGGGTTGCTGCCTAGCTTAGTGCTTAAGGCAACTATGTATCTGGCATTTTATGGTTTCTTGAGGCCTGGGGAGTTTACGTTTTCTGGGCTAGGATCCAGTATTCTTTTGGACAATCAGTTAGTCAGGTTCCCCAACTACTTTCAGTTGCATCTGCATACTTGCAAGACGCAGCAACTGGGAGTCGGCCCCGCATTTGGTTTTTTAAGACCAACAATGCATGGTGCCTGGTTTTGGTCTTAGACCAGCTTGTAAGGGCAACAGCATACAGGCCTAGGGACAGTCCGCTACTGCCTTTCCCTAGTGCTCCCCTCTCTACAGCTCAGTTCATGCATCATTGCTGCACCCTTCTGGCCAATTTGGGTTTGGACCCAAAGGCGTATTTGGGCCATTCTTTCAGAATTGGGGCAGCTTCTCGCCAAGGGGTCTCAGTTCATGTGATCAAAAAATTAGGTAGATGCAAGTTATCTTGCTTCTCTAGATATATCCTGGATCCTCTGGTCGAGATGTCACAGGCGTTTGTTGTTTTGACTGATTGTTACATTTCAGTTTTGCAATACATTTTTGATAGCTTCATCCTACTGTCTTTATTTTTGCCCTCTTTTAGGCATACTGACCATGGTACACCCCAGGTCTATTTTCTGTAGCTTCTTCCTTTCCTAAAACAATCCATAAGGAGACTCTGAGTACACTTGCACTTCTTGTAATATTTTTTTTTTTATATATGTAGCACTACCCACGGGAGTTGCTGATGTTCGGGTTCCTACTGAGGCACAGCCAGTCACTTGGCATTGCCTTTATTTGCTCAGGTACAAATCAGTCCTTGGCTTGTTTGTTATTTTATTAGGGGATGATAACTTGGATGGGGTAGGGAATTATGGGATCCCCAACTTGAAAAAATGTCCAGAACACAGAACAAAAAGCAGACAAATTCCTCTCTATTTACAAAGAAATCCCCTTCTTCCTTCATCATGCACAAACTTTGTTCACTACAGCACCTGCTGATCACTCCGGTGGAATTAAGTCTTGTCAATTTTAGCAGCAGCCCATTACAGGCTAGGAACATCCAGTGCCTGTGTGTCCTTCTGCCTCCCTGTAGACACTGAGCCCAATTCTAACAATGCCTGGCTGCTTGCTTCTCCCAGTCCTCCCGATTGACACACACGGAGATTCCCCCAGGGCAAGGTGAATTAAGACTTGGCACTCTGCGGTCTGCAAAAGAGCACTGTTATGCTGAAGTCCCTCGCCTTGTCCCTGCACTGTGCTGATCTACTCACTGCCTGTTTGCTCTCTCCCACTGCCTCTACAGCATGAATCCCTCAAACTGCCTCCTCTGGTGGGATCCTTCCAGGCCAGCCTCCTGAGCTCCAGCCTGAGATAAACCAATCCCTGGCATGGGTCCCTGAAGGGCCACTGAAGGCCATTTCCTCAGCACTGCTTCTCCATCTTCCACCTGACTCCTTTGCTGGCGTGGCTCATGTCTATTTAAGGGCTCCTCAGTTCCTTGCCAGGCCCCCACCCTAGTGGTGGGGCCCCCAAATATTCAAGGCAACCCCTCCTTGCCTCTGTGCCCACTATCTTCCAGAATGTTCTAGAAACGGGGAGGCACCAGAGAGCTGCCAGGATGAGTCAGTCATCCAGCCCTGGCCTCTATTCACCCTGACCCAGACTTAATGACTCGGGTTTATCCCTGGGCCAGACTATAGTGTCTACTCTTAATTCTAGAGGGTGCTACAATAGTTATCTCAAAATGTTACATTCTTTATTAATAGCTTGGTGGTATTAAACCCAAAATCAAACCTTTTATTATATTGCAGCTTACTGATTCTTTGATGTGATGGCTGCACTCCTTCTTTCTTTTCTCCTTTCCTTTTTTATAGCAACCTTTATATTCCAGCCAGCAACAGTGAGACAAACCATGTAACACTGGCAGGAGCACTTACAATGGTCAGCTTTTATTTAGGTAAAACGTCATCGCCCCCCCCCCCAAAAAAAAACTGCTGCTATCCAAAGGTGTCTAATACAGGTGTGTTACTGGCCAGATCACCAGGTGAAAACTGAAGGGGGGGGGGACTTAATCTTCTGAAATTCTAGGTTTTTGGTTTTGGGTCCCCTGTTGGCAGTTAGTCTTCGTCACGGGCAGAGCTCCCCCTTTTTTTTTTTTTTTTAATATATGAATTGTCAAACTGTGTGTGGGTTTTATTTCTTAATAATTTTGGTGAATTTAGTAGGGGTACAATGTTGGCTGGGTGACAGTCTGCATAATTTAGATCCAGTAACCACCCCAGCCTGGCCAGCGAGTGCATACAGACCTTTTTAGCTCTGAGGTGGGTTGCCTTCGTCAGTCCCATCCTGGACAGAGGCGGCCGGCAAGTGTCAAGGTTTTCCTGGCCGATAGCCCCCTACCATGTTGATGGGTGGTTCTGTCTTGGAAGTGTTACCCAATACCTCACAACACTGGTAATTGGGACCCCCACAACCTTCACCCCTCTTACACAGTGACAGGCTGCAGGTACTCCCTGGGGTGTTAAGATCCCTGGGCTCTCCTACCCCTGCCCCATCCCCTCCAACCCAGGCCTGGGTTGCCTATGTCCAGTTAAAACTCCATGCATCACCTACAGACCCTCTCATTTTGGTGGCAGGGTCCTTACATTGTCTTTTGGGGGGTCTCTCCTTTTTGAATGCACTGGCAGTGGTCCTTAAATCAATTGTCTCCCAGGGGAGAGTGGCATACACCTTTTGAGGAGGCCCTTTTGAAGAAGTGGAGCTCTTCTCCTGTCAGACTCCCCCCCCTTTCTAGGTTGAACAAGGCGACCATGATGCCAGTGAAGGAGTCTTCCTTCAAGGATCCTGTAGACAGGAAGGCAGAATCAATTGCCCACTCTGTTTACGATCACTGCCTCAGCACTTCATGCGGTTTTGGCCATTGCCCTTGTGTCTCAGACGCTCACTGAGTGGGCTAAGCTCTTATGCCAAGGTCTGGGTAATGAGCAGGTACCTCAGGTATAAGAAAATGTGGTCCAATTGGTACAGGACTCAATGTGTTCTTGAATTCCCCACTGCTTTCCCAGCTCCAAGTCTCAGCTGTGATGCTCTGGCGAGTTCTCTGGGTTGAGTGTTGGTCTATGAATCGGACATCTATGCAGTGGTGGAACTGCTAGGGTCACAATGGTTGCATTTGAGATCAGGCCCTGGCATTCTTCCACTGTCGGGGGGGGGGGGGGGCGCTCGCCGCAGGGCTCTGAGCTGAGAGTGTCTCTCTTACAGCCCAGAGCCTGCACTGACAGTTCCCCCTCCCTTGCACAGATGGCAGAGGAGAGGGCCAATTTGCTCCCCTCTCTTCTCCTGTGTGTTCTATGGGAAGTGTGACGCTAACCAATTGAATCTGATCATTCAGCTGCTGGGCTTCACACTTCCTGCTGTGCGCACACAGGCAGAGAGGGACAGGAGGAGAAGGAGCAGATCGACACACTCCTCTACTGTCCATAAGAGGGAGGGGATCTGTCAGTGCATGCTCTGGGCTGTATGAGAGGGATTCTCTCCATTCAGGGTCCTGATGGGGCAATATTGATGAGCACCGATGGGAGGCATTGGTGGGCAGAATTGATGATCAGTATAAACAATGTACTGTCAGTCCTGCCGGTTAACTGCTCTCCTTTCCTCACACAGACATGGTGTGGGAGGAAAAGACTGCCAATAACCAGAGTCTGTTTACAGACGTGGTAAAGGGCCGCTGTGTCTAAAAAATACTGCAGTCACAGAGCGTGCCCTCAAGAGGCATGTGGGAGGCAGGGTTCTGGCAGATGTCCATGGATGCCTTCCCGGAATTGGAAGCCCAGGGCTCGGGTGAAGGGGGGGTGTTAGGGGGGCCTTCATGGGTTTTTACACAGGGGCCCTGAAGGTTCTAGTTATGCTTCTGCATCTATGAAAAGCCTGGCATCATCCTTACAGGGTGGGTGGTTCTTCGGTGCCACCCTGGGCAACATCATCATATACAAACAAGTGTAGCGCTGAAAGTGATATAAAAAGTGAAAAAATAATGCAATAATAAAAAATATGCAATAATGAAAAATAAAAATGTCATAAAACTGACATTACATGCTAATGAGTGTCCATGTTGAATGCATCAAAAGTCCATCATGATATAAACCATTACAGTCACCATGTGAATCGACAAATATATTAGTGACAAGACTGTCCCAAAACTGAATGAAGGCGTACCAAAAGTACTGGACCCACGGTAAGTAATTATTATATGAGCCAGGCAAATTTGTTGCAGCATTGATGAACACCAAAGAACAAATAAGTGGTCGTGGAGGCCTTCAAGCAGATCCAATGTGTATAGACATACAATTGTGCAAAAACCACCACCCGAGTGAATGGAGGCTTACCAGAAAGTTGGGACCCACAGAGCGTATGCTGTATGGGTCAAACAGGCTTAAATTGCTCACTGGCAATGGAGGGGGAACACCGAAGATAAACTGAAGGTGGAATCCTAGCGGTTCTTTCCCAGGAGCATCTTCTCCATATAGAGGCATAAACGTCCTCGGACATAACCCACATAAAATGAAGAAAGGGCCATATAGTGTAATTCCGTATAGACATAAAAATGTATTCAAAGAGAAACACTTACATCTCAAGGTATAAAAAGCGCTTGTGTGTTAAAATGGCAGCAGTGGAGTCTTCCCGACGCGTTTCGTCACACAGGACTTCGTCTGGGGTACTTACCCACTGCAGCCAAACTCCTTTATATAGGGACAAAGACCCCTGTGATGAGAATCCAGCTCCCTGAATTTTGCAAATTAGCACTTCCGGGGTCCTCCAAAATGGCAGACCCGAGTGCGTTCCAAGCCTCTCTGTCGTGTAATCCAACCCCCTGGGTTTCGTGGTGTCATGTCAGCGTGTCTCCGTTGATGTGAAACTGTGACCTCACGTCACAGCGTCTGGGATGTACTGCATAATACAAACCGCAATGTATTCCACGATACCTCATACCGCGCATGCGCACGGCGTGGCATCGTCACCCCGTCGTGACGCATGCGCACAACGCGGCGTGTCTACTGTGTATACAAAAGGCAGTTCCGAAGAGCAGCACGCTGGTCCGGAACTGACGTAAAGGGGAAGGAGGGAGGGAGGCGGACCACACGGGAAATAGCAGTAAGCCAACCGGAAACACAACAGAAGTGTACGCAATAGGTGTATGTTAAAATCTCGGTGAAATATTAAATATATCCTCATTTACTTTATAGGGATCCAGTCCGTTATGGATACAAGGAACCAAAAGAAATGGGATAAAAAGGATTAAACTTAAATATAGAAAAAGGAGATGGATTCTCAACCAGTCACATGACTCACTCCTCATCACTATATAGCATTTACATCCTGTTATATCACATACAAATGATAGATCACCTGCACAATTAAAAATATGAATTAATGTAATGATGAAAAAGAGACAAATATAAAAAAGAAATAAAATTACCATATAAATTTATATAAGGTATCCAGCTACTGAATGTCCCTGAACTCATCAGTTAAGATTCATCTATAAAGGCATTGATATCTACTTCGACATTCATGCCTTGTGGGGAAGAAAGTCTGTAATTCATATGCCCAAAACATTTCCAGGCGGGAGACCCCTCTAATTTTGGCTCCCCCTCCAAGGTGGAACATATTTGTCTATAATTACAAACTGTGATCCTGCAGGGTTACTGTTGTGAAATTGTTTGTAATGCCTGGGTACCGTGTGTTTGGGGTCCCTGCTCTTAATTAAGGCAATATGTTCCCCTACTCTCGTATATTGCTTGCGACACGGGCACGTAATAAGGTACACTATGTATCTTGTGCTGCATGTGCAAAAAGATTTCACAGTGTATCTCTTCCCAGTAACCGTGGATGAAAATTCTATAACTTTGCGCCCTTCGTGTGTGTTATGTAGACACACCACACACTTTCTACAAGGATAAAAGCCTGTCATATTTTGAAAGAAGGACAGACGAGAAGGTGGATTAATCACATTGGGGGCTATCTGACCCTGTAGGGATGGTGCTCCCCTAAATATGACCTTAGCTTCCTCTGGCAATAATGTGCCCAGAATGTTATCATGTCTCAACACATCCCAATGTTTTTTCACGATGTTTTTAATTTGTTTATGCTGAGTTGAAAAGGATGTTAATATAGCCCATTTAAGTTTTTCGTCCGGTTCCTTCTTTGGCTTTATCTCAAGCAAAGTTTTCCTCTCAGTATTCATAGCTCTCTGGATCTCGAGATCTAAGTTGGCATTATCATATCCCTTATTGATAAATTTTTGTTTTAGGACACTTGCTTGTGTGATGAATAATTCAGTGTCTGTACAGTTCCTACGGAGCCTGAGGAATTGGCTACGTGGGACTGCACTTAACCAGGATCTATGATGACAGCTATTAACAAGAATGAAGCCATTGCGATCAGTGGGCTTAAAATAGGTATTGAATCTAAATCTTTTTTCCACTATTTCTATCTGCAAGTCCAGGAAATGTATCTTGGTTAGGCTGGCTTCATATGAAAGGGAGATGCCTCTATCGTTAGAATTCAAACACTCGAAAAATTGCTTGAGTGTCTTGAATGTTCCATTCCATAGGAGGAGGATGTCGTCTTTATATCTGGCCCACAGAACCAACGAAGTGGTCCCGTGGGTATAGACGACATCCTCCTCCCACTTGGCCATAAACAAGTTCGCAAGACTAGGTGCGAACTTGGCACCCATAGCTACTCCCCGTTGTTGGAGGTAGTAGCTCTGGTTGAACCAAAAATAGTTGTGTTTGGTTGCAAATTCTAACAATTCTATTAAATAATCACATTGAAACGATGCAAGGGACTGTTCACGGTTCAGAAAGTGTTTAACTGCTTCTATGCCTTTCTCATGTGGTATACATGTGTACAAAGATGCCACGTCAGCAGTGGCCATGATAAATCCTTCCTGTATGTTAACCTTTTCAAGGAGTCTGATGGTGGAACCAGTGTCTTTCAAATATGAAGGAGTTTGTTTTACTAACGGTTGCAAGTAAAAATCTATGTACTTCCCAATTCTTGCCGTAATGGAATTAATACCACTAACAATGGGTCTACCGGGTGGGCATACAGGATTTTTATGAATTTTAGGTAAGTAGTATATTGTAGGGATTCTAGGTGCTGTAGGGACCAAAAAGGCCTTTTCTTTCTTATTCAGAATTTTTAAATCATAACCCTTCACAATAAGTTGCTGAAGTTGTTTTTTGTATAAATTGGTGGGGTTATTGGGGAGTGTATGGTAAGTACCTGGTTCATTCAGAATTCTTAACATCTCCTCCTCATACTGACTCTTGTCAAGAACCACTATGCCCCCGCCTTTGTCCACAGGATGGACTACTAAATTTTTGTGTGCACATAAAGATTCCAGTCCATCTTTTGACAATGGAGAATGGCGAATGCGTTTAATAGGTAATTTGGACAGGTCACTAAGGACAAGATCCCTAAACAGTCGTCCTTGGCATGAAGGCTTGTCCCCACCTGTTTCCAGGGTGGGAGGAGGGGGCTCCTTCATTGGTTGGCTCATCTGTGGGCCTCTCTGCTTTCTGACAAATGTGTCTGCAAGCAGTTTTTGTCAGCTACAAAAATAGAATTTCTTTCCTATCTGCCAGAATTTTTTTTTTATCTCTCCCCATCTCCTCTGCAGGTTCCCTTTTGGGGTAGTACAGGGTCTGCTTCTCAAAAGCGTGGAAGCCCTGGTCCTGGAGCCAGCGAGGTTTGGGGTGTGGGGGTTTTGCTTCAACCTGTTACCTTCCTTCTTCAGAACTGTTATCATCCAGTACTGTACTTCAAGGCTTGAATTTCTTTGAGAGTACAGAAGTTCAAGATGGAAGCCATTCGTTTGGCCATGGCCTCTCTGCATCAGTGGGATTTTCTAGCCTCCTTAGACATCAAGGACATGTAATTGTGTGTTCCCATCTGAGAAGGGCACCTGAGCTTTGCAGTCGGATGCACACAGTTTGTGGTGCTTCCCTTTTTGATCTGGCCTGTGCTCCACATGTATATGGGCAATCTGGAAGACCTCCTCCTATGATTGGAGTTTAATCTGCGCTGATGGATAACTTTGATTGCCATGCACACTCTGCAGGAGTTTGGCTGGGTGTTGAACCTCAAGAACTCCGCTCTGACCACAACCAGGTGTCTGCAATATCTAGGGCTGATCTTTGATTTGGTGCAGGCCAAGGTGTTCTTCCCACTGGACAAACTTTGAAAACTCCACTGCGGTTTGGTTGCTGCTGTCCTGCAGGTGTTATAGGAGAATATTGGTAAATGACTTTGCTGGACACAGGACTCGAATAAGGGAGTTTTTATTCCACTTTGGCCAAAAGTGGACACCTGACCTGACTCACGTCTGGATGCCAAGTGTCCAAATTACAGCTCATACAGTGTACATATAATTAACGTATATTGCGTCACAAGCGAACAGGCGGTATATTTCCGTTATACAAACATCTAACCATTTAAAACAGCCAACCTACTCTTATTGATGCAAAGCAATTTAGCAAAGCGATTTCTTTGTATTCTTGCAAGAATCTTGCAGGTTTGCATTTGCAGTTTTTCCCTATCTACCTTGTTAATAAGCTAACATATTATAGCTTCAGGAAGGTGAGCATCAGTGTGGTGAGCACAGATGTCTGTGCTGGGGGGATGGGTGAATTCAGTATCTAACCGCAGCCTGTCACAAATGTTCTTAACATAAATGTACAGAAATGATTTTTAGATGAAACTCTAGATCAGTCTTACTACACACATAACTATGGCCACATAAACTGACCCTCGTTGCCACTTCACAGGTCCCCATCTGCATCCTCCTCCTTTTTTTTTTGCATGCAGGGTCTGGGCCTCATGGTGTCCACCCTCGAGGTGGTCCCTTATGTACAGTTCCACTTGAGGGTCCTGCAGAAGGAAATCTTATCCAAGTAGGACAAATCTACTGTGTCCTTGGACAACCATATCCATGTGGGATGATTGACCAGGGCCTCCCTTCTCTGGTGGCTTTGGTCTCCATTTCTTTGGATGGAACGTCATTTCTCCCTCTACATTGGACAGTGGTCATGGCAGACGCCAGCCTGTTCATCGTGTGTGTGTGTGTATTCATTCTAGGTCTGAGAATGGCTCAGGGCTGATGGACGCTAAAGGAGTCTGTTACCTATCAATGTTCTGGAACTATGGGTGATCAGACTTTAACTCATTGGACAGAGCTTCTTCAAGGGAGCCTGTTAAGGAGCCAATCAAACACCTCACAGTGGTGGCCTATGTCAATCACCTGACCCATTCTTTAGTGGGAGGCGCTTCACATGCCAGCTCTCTCCGCCGTTTATAATCCAGATGTAGAAAACTGGCAGGTGGGTTACCTCAGTTGTCAGGTATTAGGTGGAGAGGTCACTACACCCAGACTTGTTAATCAAATCGGCATGTAGCTCCAGTGCTCCTTGTTGCCAATATGGGACCTGAATCTGGTTCTTTCAATCCTTCAGAAGCCTCCTGTTGAAAATGATAGAGATCTTACCTTACTCTCTCCCAGAAGGTTGCCTTTTTGATTGTTATTACTTTTACACACTGCGTGTCGAAGTTGGCAGCCTTGTCCTGTAAGTCTCCTTATTTAGTTTTACACAGGAACAAGGTGGTTCTCCATCTGTGTCTCTGAAGGTGGTGTCTGCTTTCACCTGAATGAGGACATTTGTCCTTCCTTCCCTGTGTCTGCACCCTTCACCTCCTTAGGAGGTTGAGCTGCACTGTTTGGATGTGGCCCAGGCGGTTTGCATACAAGTCTGCTGCTATGGCCGCCTTTCGGAGATCGAATTCTTTTGCAATTGCAGACTGCCCATGAAAAGGCCTGGCAACCTGCTCTGCTAATGGCTTAGGCCATTATAGCACACTATACAGTAACAGGGCGATTAGTGCCTCCTGGCTGTTCTGACAGCAGATGTATATGTGCAATAGGGATGAGCTTCGTGTTCGAGTCGAACCCATGTTCGACTCGAACTTCGTCTGTTCGGTCGTTCGCCGACTTGCGAACGATATGGGGCGTTCGTGCCAAATTCGTGTGGCGCGTCACGGCCCATAATTCACTGCGACATCGGAGTGCATTGCTGGCTGATGATTGGCCAAGCATGCACTATGACCCGCATGCTTGGCCAATCACAGCGCCGTCTGAACAGAGAGCTATAATTGGCCAAAGCCAAGGAGGCTTTGGCCAATTATGGCTCAGGGGATTTAGTACACGCCCCACACTATATAAGGCCGCCTGCACGGCGGACCTGTGTAGTGTGTGTTCCGGCGGCGTAGAGAGAGATAGACAGAGAGACAGTGTCATTTGATTTAAGTTAGATAGATTAGGCAGGACAGTCAGTGAGTTAGCTGCACTTACAGTGTATTGTGTATATATATGCATCCCAGATGTTGTATATATATATATATATATATATATATATATATATATATATATATATACACTGTATTCAGTTTAGCTAGATCCGTTCCTGTTATCTTGCTACTGACAGGCAGGCTTGTCTTGTTACAGTATTTACAGCTACCTGAAGAAAATTGCTGGTGTTCTTTTGATCCTATTAGTACCACAGTCAGGCAGCTAGACTATTTACAGTTAGTGTAGTGCGTCCTCCTCACAGTGTTCAGTTAAAGCTACAAGTTAGTTTAGTGTGACCTCTGCACAGTGTTCAGGTAAAACTACAAGTTAGTGTAGTGCACAGTGTTCAGCTAAAGCTACAAGTTAGGGTAGTGCGTCCTCCTCACAGTTTTCAGCTAAAGCTACAAGTTAGTGTAGTGCGTCCTCCTCACAGTGTTCAGCTAAAACTACAAGTTAGTGTAGTGCGATCTCTGCACAGTGTTCAGCTAAAGCTACAAGTAATGCCGCGTACATACGAGCGGACTTTACGGCGGACTTTGCCCGGCGGACTGGATTTCGTCGGACATTTCGATGTGTGTGGGCTCCAGCGGACTTTGTTTTCTCAAAAGTTGGACGGACTTAGATTTGAAACTTGTTTAAAATTTATCCGTTGAAATCGAGTCCGGTCGAAAAGTCCGCCGTCTGTATGCTAGTTCGACGGACTAAAAAGCCACGCTAGGGCAGCTATTGGCTACTGGCTATGAACTTCCTTGTTTTAGTCCGGTCGTACGTCATCACGTACGAATTCGACGGACTTTGGTGGATTGTGTGTAGGCAAGTCCGTTCATTCAGAAAGTCCGTCGTAAAGTACGTCGAAAAATTCGCCGGGCAAAGTCCGCCGTAAAGTCCGCTCGTGTGTACGCGGCATTAGTGTAGTGCGTCCTCCTCACAGTGTTCAGCTAAAACTACAAGTTAGTGTAGTGCGACCTCTGCACAGTGTTCAGCTAAAGCTACAAGTTAGTGTAGTGCGTCCTCGTCACAGTGTTCAGCTAAAACTACAAGTTAGTGTAGTGGGACCTCTGCACAGTGTTCAGCTAAAGCTACAAGTTAGTGTAGTGCGTCCTCCTCACAGTGTTCAGCTAAAACTACAAGTTAGTGTAGTGCGTCCTCTGAACAGTGTTCAGCTAAAGCTACAAGTTAGTGTAGTGCGTCCTCCTCACAGTGTTCAGCTAAAACTACAAGTTAGTGTAGTGCGACCTCTGCACAGTGTTCAGCTAAAGCTACAAGTTAGTGTAGTGCATCCTCTGAACAGTGTTCAGCTAAAGCTACAAGTTCGTTTTTTGTGAGCTCTGCACAGTGTTCAGCTAAAGCTACCTGTAGAAGGTTGGTGGTGTTTTCCTGATCCTATCACTACCGCAGGCAGCTAAATAAGCTACAAGTTAGTGTAGTGCAAGCTCTGCACAGTGTTCAGCTAAAGCTACAAGTTAGTGTAGTGCATCCTCTGAACAGTGTTCAGCTAAAGCTACAAGTTCGTTTTTTGTGAGCTCTGCACAGTGTTCAGCTAAAGCTACCTGTAGAAGGTTGGTGGTGTTTTCCTGATCCTATCACTACCGCAGGCAGCTAAATAAGCTACAAGTTAGTGTAGTGCGAGCTCTGCACAGTGTTCAGCTAAAGCTACCTGTAGAAGGTTGGTGGTGTTTTCCTGATCCTATCACTACCGCAGGCAGCTAAATAAGATACAAGTTAGTGTAGTGCGAGCTCTGCACAGTGTTCAGCTAAAGCTACCTGTAGAAGGTTGGTGGTGTTTTCCTAATCCTATCACTACCGCAGGCAGCTAAATAAGCTACAAGTTAGTGTAGTGCGTCCTCCTCACAGTGTTCAGCTAAAACTACAGGTTAGTTTTTTGCAAGCTCTGCACAGTGTTCAGCTAAAGCTACCTGTAGAAGGTTGGTGGTGTTTTCCTGATCCTATCACTACCGCAGGCAGCTAAATAAGCTACAAGTTAGTGTAGTGCGTCCTCCTCACAGTGTTCAGCTAAAACTGCAAGTTAGTTTTTTGCGAGCTCTGCACAGTGTTCAGCTAAAGCTACCTGTAGAAGGTTGGTGGTGTTTTCCTGATCCTATCACTACTGCAAGCAGCTAAATAAGCTACATGTTAGTTTTTTGCGAGCTCTGCACAGTGTTCAGCTAAAGCTACCTGTAGAAGGTTGGTGGTGTTCTCATACTACAGGCAGGCAGTTGATTTTGCTAGTTGCAATATCAGTATATATATATATATATATATATATATATATATATATATATATCCCAGCTTAGTGCAGCTACAGGCCATTAGTATGTCTGGAAGGCCAACAAGGAGAGGCAGACAGTCACAAGCCAATAAAAGAGGGCAAGCAGGCTCTGTGTCTAGAGGCAACAGTGCTGGTCGTGGAGATGGTGCATCCTCATCAGCACGTGGCCGTGGGACACGCTTGGCCTTTTTTTCGGCAGCCGGCCTGTGTTGAGCCGCAACATGTGGAAGACTTGGTCGAGTGGATGACCAAGCCGTCCTCATCCTCCTCATCCTCTCTCACCCATGCTCAGGGTACTTTGTCTGGCAAAGCAGCTGCCAACGCGGCCTCTTCCCTCGGCTCAATGGCATCAGTGACTCCTTCCCTAGCCCCACCATGTCCTCCTGAGGAGTCCCTCGAACTGTTTGACCACAGTGTTGGGTACATGTTCCAGGAGGATGCCCAGCGTTTAGAAGGCTCTGATGATGATACTGAGCTAGATGAAGGCAGTAACGTGAGCACGGACAGAGGGGGTGCCCAAGAAGGACAGCAATCTGGCAGTCATGCTCCCCCTGCTGCAGCATACTGCCAGGTTTGCTCCAGTGATGAAGAGGGAGGGGATGATGAGGTCACTGACTCAATGTGGGTGCCTGATAGGAGAGAGGAGGAGGCACATCACCAATGAGGCAGGATGCCCTCCAGGGGCCAGCCTAAGGGCAGCACACTGACTGCGTCACATCCCAAAGCTCCGCATGTGCAGGGCGCTGCTGTCTCTGTGCTTTATTCCAAAAGTTCTTTGGTGTGGGCCGTTATTGAGACGAGTGCATCAGATCGCACCGCTGCTATTTGCAACATATGTCTCAAGCGTATCTCGCGTGGCCAAAACATCTCCCGCTTGGGCACCACATGCTTGACCAGACATATGTTGACCTGCCATGCAGTTCATTGGCAAGCATATCTAAAAGACCCACACCAAAGAACAAAGAGGCCCTCTCCTTGCTCCTCATCAGCTGAGATCTCCAACCCCACTATACCTTCAGTCCTCTCTGAGACCTGCACTGAGAGGAATGTAGGTGTAGAATTAGGTGTGTTACAGCCAAGTACTTGTGGGCAATCTGCTTTCAGTACACCGACGTCAGATTGTACCAGGCAAATTTCCCTGCCCCAGCTGCTGCACCGCCGAAAGAAGTTCGCTCCCAGCCATCCACATGCCCAGCGGTTGAATGCTAGCTTGGCAAAATTGCTAGCACTTCAACTGCTACCTTTTCAGTTGGTAGACTCTGCCCCCTTCTGTGAGTTTGTGGAATGTGCGGTTCCTCAGTGGCAGGTACCCAAACGCCACTTTTTCTCACGGAAGGCGATTCCGGATCTCTACCGGCATGTGGAAGGCAATGTCTTGGCCTCGCTGGACAAGGCAGTCAGCGGTAAGGTGCATATTACCGCTGACTCATGGTCCAGCAGGCATGGACAGGGACGTTACCTAAGTTTCGCGGCGCATTGGGTCACTCTGCTGGCAGCTGGGAAGGATGCAGGACAAGGTGCAGTAGTGTTGGAGATTGTTCTGCCACCACGCCTCCAAAATGCCACTACTATTGATTGTGACACACCTCTCTCCTCCACCCCCTCCTCTTCTTCTTCCTCCATGGCCTCTTCCTGTGCTTTGTCCTCGGAACCAGCGGTGCTCCATAGCCGTTCAAGGGGCTACGCAAGTAAGCAGGCCAAAAGATGCCATGCGGTGCTTGAGCTGGTGTGCTTGGGGGACAGGAGCCACACTGGGGCAGAGGTTCTGTCAGCTCTGCAGGGGCAGGTTCAGAGGTGGTTGACGCCATGCCAACTTAAGGCAGGAATGGTGGTTTGCGACAATGGCACCAACCTCCTCTCCGCCCTCCGACAAGGACAACTGACCCATGTGCTCTGTTTGGCTCACGTCCTTAACTTGGTGGTGCAGCGGTTCTTGGGCAGGTACCCGGGCTTACAGGATGTCCTGAGGCAGGCCAGGAAAGTCTGTGTGCATTTCCGCCGGTCATCTAATGCCAGTGCTCAGCTGACAGACCTGCAAAAGGAATTTAACCTGCCCAAGAACCGCCTAATCTGTGACATGCCCACCAGGTGGAACTCAACGTTGGCCATGCTGCAGCGGCTGAACACGCAGCAGAGGGCCATCAATGAGTACCTGTGCGACTATGGCACCAGGACAGGGTCAGGGGAGCTTGGTTTTTTTTCCCCACGCCAGTGGGCCATGATCAGGGATGCATGCACTATCCTGTCACCATTTGAAGAGGCCACGAGGATGGTGAGCAGTGACAGTGCATGCATCAGTGACACTGTCCCCCTTGTCCACCTGTTGGAGCACACGCTGCGTGGAATCATGGACAGGGCACTTGAGGCAGAACAGAGGCAGGAAGAGGAGGACTTCCTTAGCTCTCAAGGCCCCCTTTATCCAGACAGTGTTCCTGCATGCCCACCGATCACACAGGAAGAGGAGGAGGAGGAGGAGGCGGAGGGGAATTGTGTCAGTATGGAGGTGGAGCCTGGCACTCAGCATCAGCAGCAGTCTTTAAGGGATCATTTAGAGTCCCAAGAAACACATGGACTTGTACGTGACTGGGGGGAGGTGGCTGCGGATCATGTCGTCCTTAGTGACCCAGAGGACTCCGAACCGAATGCCTCAGCAAACCTATGCTGCATGGCCTCCCTGATCCTGCAAAGCCTGCATAAGGATCCTTGTATTCGTGGTATCAAGGAGAAGGACCAATACTGGCTGGCAACCCTCCTTGATCCACGTTACAAGGGTAAGGTTGCGGACCTTGTCTTGCCATCGCAGAGGGAGCAGAGGATGAAACATCTTCGGGAGGCCTTGCAGAAAGGTCTGTGCAACGCGTTCCCAGAGACTGGGAGGTTACAAACTCCTGTTTCTGGACAACGTGTTGCTGAGGCTTCGGTCAGTCAAAGAAGGAGCCGTCTGACTGATGCGAAGGTGGCCTTCTGACTGATGCGTTCAGACAATTTTTTAGTCCGCAGCCCCAAGGTATGATCGGTTCCAGCAACCATCGCCAGCGTCTGGTTTACATGGTGCAGGAATACCTAGGGGCAAGATCTGGCTTGGACACCTTTCCCATCGAAAATCCTCTGGGTTACTGGGTTTTGAGGATGGATAACTGGCTAGAGCTTGCACAGTATGCAATTGAGCTACTGGCCTGTCCTGCATCCAGCGTTCTTTCGGAACGCACATTCAGTGCTGCTGGAAGCTTTCTAACCGATCACAGGGTGCGTCTGTCCACCGACTCGGTCGATCGACTGACCTTCATAAAAATGAATCAGTCTAGGATCACTACCAGATACTAAGCACCTGATGCTGATGTAACCGAATCATTTTTTTTGAAATGTCAGATCCCTTCAAAGACTGCATATGCTGAGTGACTATCCTGTTATGCTGAGTAATTCTCCTCTTCTTCCTCAATGATCATGCTTGTAAGGACAATTTTGGTTCTGGGCGCCGCCACCAGTGCCTAAGGCCCAATTTTTAAGCCCCTGTTTAACAGGGGCATGTAATTACAATTTTTGATGCAATTCTTTGCAGCAGGGCTAGTTCCTGCGCTCCAACTAGAGTATCTGTCACGAACGTTCGTTCCGTTCCAGAAGGCGTGCGCCTATGCGCAGGCGCAAGTCACGGACCGCACGCACGAACGTGCACATGCGCGCACATTAGACGTGCTTTGGCGCCTAATAGCCTTTAAAAGATGCTCAGTGGCGCTGCCTCTTGCGATTTGATCTGCTTCTGATTCCCTGTGTTCCTGATTGTACCAGTACTCTGTTCCTGTGTTTGACCCGGCTTCCTGACCCTGCTTATGTCTCCAATCCTGACTTCGGCTAGTTTGACCCTGCTCTGTTACCTGCCTGATTGCCTGTTGCCAAGACGCAGCCTGGACTCGGACTATCCTCTGCCTGCCGTTTCTGCTGTATCCCCTGATGTGTATGACCCGGCTCGTCTGACTCCGCTTGCATCTGCTGCCCTGCATCCGCTGCTCTGCAAACCTGCATCTGCTAACCTGCATCCGCTGCTCTGCAAACCTGCATCCGCTGCTCTGCAAACCTGCATCTGCTGACCTGCATCCGCTGCTCTGCAAACCTGCATCTGCTGACCTGCATCCGCTGCTCTGCAAACCTGCATCTGCTAACCTGCATCCTCTGCTCTGCAATCTGCACCTGCTGACCTGCATCCACTCTGCTGCTAACTTGCACCTGCTGATCTACAACCTCCACTCCAGCTTCCACGCAAGGAGACCACTTCAAGCAGTAAGGACTCAGGCACCTTTACCTCACTGTGCTCTTATAGCCACTGTTCCCACTCCAGTGGTCTCCGAGCCAGGGTGGTACGGGAGGTCTCCCTCCACACGTTAGGCTCACATCCCAGGTACGTTACAGTATCAAACCGCCATGTCTGAGCCTGCAGGAGGAACCTCGCCTATGGACTTTGTCTGTCAAACTCTCACAGCTCTCACTCAGGTCATGGAGACCCTGCAAAACAGCCTCGTCCAAATGGAAAAGCGGACACAAGATTTGACCATCTCGGCAGACCCATCTCCCGAGCCTAGGGTGCCTGTCCCTGAGAAGTTCTCTGGGAATCGTAACCAATTCCAGGCGTTTCGCAAAGCATGCAAACTTTATTTCTCATTGCTGCCACGGACTTTCTCATCCGAAGTTACCAAAGTAGGCTTTGTTATCACCTTGCTGCAGGGGGAGCCCCAGGCCTGGGCCCACCACCTACTTGAAGTCCGCCATATGGATCTGAACTCTCTGTCATCCTTCCTTGATGCCATGGCCCGACTTTATGATGACCCCCAACGGACTTCCACCGCCGAGGCTGCCCTCCACGCGCTCCAGCAAGGCCGCCGAGCGGTAGAGGACTATGTAACCGATTTCAGACGCTGGAGCGCGGACACTCAGTGGAATGAGGCTGCTCTCCGACACCAGTTCCGTCTTGGTCTGTCTGAGAGTTTAAAGGACGAATTGGCCCGGGTTGATGTTCCTGATGCTCTAGAGACTTTAATTACGCTATCCATCCAGATAGACCGACGACTCCGGGAACGCAGAGCAGAGAGGTCTACTCAGCAGCTCCGCCCAGCTTGGATGCTATCCCGGATGCCAACTTTCATTCACTCCATCAAACCAAAGCAGCCTGGACTGATGAAACATTCCCTGTCCGCCCAAGAACGACTTCGTCGGCAGCAGAATTATCTATGCCTATACTGTGGAGAAGCTGGTCACTACATCTCCTGTTGTCCTGCTAAGATGCGCAAGTTCCTGGCCACCTCTTCTTCTAACCATGCACCTTCCACTGCCAGTGCCACTCACCTGGCCATACCAATCTCTTTCCAATTGCCGGAAAGAACTATACCAGTGACGGCGATAATCGACTCAGGGGCATGCAGTTGTTTTATCGATTTAGACTTTGCAACCCAACAACGCTTTCCCCTTCAGCCCAGGGACTCTCCATCTTCCTGGCAGATGGGTCCCGCATCAAATCTGGAGTAGTGACCCAGGTAACCCCTTCTTTGCCTGTAATCACCCCTGTGAATCATAAGGAACTTTTGAGCCTGAATGCCATTTCCTCTCCTTTGTTTCCAGTCATTCTCGGCTTACCTTGGCTTCAGGCACACAATCCCGGTTCCCCAATCGATCTGGGAAGTGTTAAGTTCCAGTCACCTTACTGCCTACACCATTGCATGCCATCATGTCCCAGCACCGCTGGTCCTTTGTTATGCCTGGAACCAGATTCTGAAACATGCTCTTCTGTGCCCAAACAATACCATGAGTTCTTGGACGTTTTCAGTAAACGTGGGGCCGAAGTTCTTCCACCTCATCGTCCATACGACTGTCCAATCGAGCTTCTTCCTGGTGCTGAGATTCCTTTCGGACGTATCTTTCCCTTATCTGAACGGGAACTAGGGGTACTGAAGGAATACGTTGACGAGAATCTTAAGAGGGGATTCATCCGCCCTTCCACCTCTCCAGCAGGAGCAGGAATCTTTTTTGTGGAAAAGAAAGATCACTCTCTCCGACCCTGTGTGGACTATCAGGAGCTGAATAAGATCACGGTTAAGAACCGATACGCTTTGCCCCTGGTACCTGAACTCTTCCAAAGACTGAGAACCTCCTCTGTGTTTACCAAATTAGACCTGCGGGGGGCTTACAACTTGGTCCGTATTCATGCAGGGGATGAGTGGAAGACTGCCTTTCGTACTAGGTTCGGCCATTATGAATATTTAGTAATGCCTTTTGGGTTATGTAACGCCCCAGCCACATTTCAGCACCTGATTAATGGTGTTTTTAGAGACTGTCTGGACATTTATGTGGTTGTATATCTAGACGATATTTTGATTTTTTCTTCTTCCCTGGAGCAGCATCGGGAACATGTCAAAAATGTACTCTGTCGCCTTCGCCAACATGGACTATACGCAAAACCAGAAAAATGCGAGTTTGAGTGACAGAGTATCCAGTTCCTTGGCCTCGTGATATCAACAGAGGGATTCAAGATGGATCCTCAGAAAGTTTCAGCCGTTCTGGATTGGCCTGCACCTTCAGACAAGAAAGGGGTACAGCGCTTTGTTGGCTTCGCAAACTTCTATCGGAGATTCATCAAGAATTTCTCTGCTATTATCTCCCCAATCATGCAGCTGACCAAGCAGAATGCCCGGTTCCATTGGACTCCCGAGGCACAGGCCGCCTTCACAGACTTAAAAGGACTTTTCACATCGGCTCCTATTCGGAGTCATCCTGATCCTGCGCTTCCTTACCTACTTGAAGTAGATGCCTCAGAGACTGCGGTTGGAGCTGTCATCTCCCAACGCCAGGGTCTCAAGGACTTGATGCACCCCATAGCTTTCTTCTCCCGGAAGCTCACCCCATCTGAAAAGAACTATGACGTTGGGGACAGGGAACTACTGGCCATTAAATCGGCCCTTGAGGAGTGGAGGTATTTGTTGGAAGGAGCAGCGCACCCCATACTCATTTATACAGATCACAAGAACCTAGAGTATCTGAGAGCTGCCTAACGTCTGAGACCCCGCCAGGCACGATGGGCGTTATTTTTCTCTAGGTTCTCATTTCACATAACTTACCGGCTTGGCTCCAAGAACACCAAACCGGACGCTCTGTCCCGCATGTTTGATGATGCAAAGAAAGTACCAGCTCCAGACACCATTCTATCGGAAGGTAACTTTTTACTTATACAAACTGACCTCATGTCCAGCTTGAAGCAAGCCTCTGCAGGTGTGTCCGGCCCTCCGGGAGTTACTCTGCTACTCAAGGATGGTCTACTGTGGAGAAACAACAAGATCTTTGTGCCTGAGGAGGTCCGAGCCACAGTGCTGAATTTGTGTCATGATCATCCTCTGGCAGGCCATTTCGGAATGCATAAAACCCTGGAGTTAGTCCAATGTACGTTTTGGTGGGCCGATCTTGAGAAGAACTGCAGGGAATATATAAGCTCTTGTGCTACCTGTATCCATAGCAAGACCACTAGAAGTAAGGCCTGGGGTCTGCTCAGACCTTTACCAGTCCCCGACCGTCCTTGGAAAATGATTGCCATGGATTTCGTAGTGGAACTTCCTCCATCAGAAGGTTATTCAGCCATTTTTGTCGTGGTTGACCGTTTATCCAAGATGGCCCACTTTGTTCCACTAAAGAGCACACCCTCTGCCATAGAAACTGCCCAAGTCTTCATTAGAGAGATAGTAAGGCTACACGGGGTTCCTGCGGACATTGTTTCAGACAGAGGGGTGCAGTTCACCTATCGTTTCTGGAGGGCTTTATGCAGGGCTCTGAAGATTGAACTGTCCATGTCCTCGTCCTATCACCCTCAGACCAATGGGCAAACTGAGAGGACGAATCAAACGCTCGAGCAATATCTCCGATGCTTCACCTCCTTTGTTCAGGATAACTGGGTATCATTACTACCCCTGGCAGAATTTGCCTTTAATAATGCCAATCATTCGGCTACAGGTCAGTCTCCATTCTTTGCCAATTACGGGTGCCACCAACCTTTCTACCTGATCTCATTACGGATTCAACAGTCCCGGCGGTCCAGAGTACTGTCGATTTCCTGACTCGTAATAGCAAGTCATTACAGGAAGCCATGACCAGGGCACAGGCAACCAATAAGAAAATGTTTGACAGGAAGAGGAGGGGGGAGTTATCTCTGCAACAGGGCGATCAAGTATGGTTATACACCACCAATCTTAAGATGGCCTGTCCCGCAAGGAAATTGGCACCCAAATTCATTGGTCCTTTCCCAGTAAAACGGAAATTAAATGATGTTTCCTATGAACTTGCCTTACCGAAGTCCTTGAAAATCCACCCGGTATTTCATGTCTCACTATTAAAACCTACAGTGCCTGATCCTTTTCCAGACAGAGGATCAAGACCACCTGAACCTGTGATCATTGACGGAGATGAGGAGTTTGAAGTAGAGGTCGTCTTAGACTGCCGAAGAAGAAGGAATCAGCTACAATTCTTGATCAAATGGAAGGGTTACGGTCTGGAAGAAAATTCCTGGGAACCCCAACGGAACATTCACGCTCAAGAATTAATCCAGGCCCTTTTCCATAATCACCCCCAGAAAAGAGTTCTCTTGGGCACCCAGAGGTTGCCCTTAAGGGGGGGGGGCACTGTCACGAACGTTCGTTCCGTTCCAGAAGGCGTGCGCCTATGCGCAGGCGTGAGTCACGGACCGCACGCATGAACGTGCGCATGCGCGCATGTTAGACGCGCTTAGGCGCCTAATAGCCTCTAAAAGATGCTCAGTGGCGCTGCCTCTTGCAGTTTGATCTGCTTCTGATTCCCTGTGTTCCTGATTGTACCAGTACTCTGTTCCTGTGTTTGACCCGGCTTCCTGACCCTGCTTATGTCTCCAATCCTGACTTCGGCTAGTTTGACCCTGCTCTGTTACCTGCCTGATTGCCTGTTGCCAAGACCCAGCCTGGACTCGGACTATCCTCTGCCTGCCGTTTCTGCTGTATCCCCTGATGTGTATGACCCGGCTTGTCTGACTCCGCTTGCATCTGCTGACCTGCATCTGCTGCTCTGCAAACCTGCATCTGCTAACCTGCATCCGCTGCTTTGCAAACCTGCATCTGCTAACCTGCATCCGCTGCTCTGCAAACCTGCATCTGCTGACCTGCATCCGCTGCTCTGCAAACCTGCATCTGCTGACCTGCATCTGCTGCTCTGCAAACCTGCATCTGCTAACCTGCATCCGCTGCTCTGCAATCTGCACCTGCTGACCTGCATCCACTCTGCTGCTAACTTGCACCTGTTGATCTACAACCTCCACTCCAGCTTCCACGCAAGGAGACCACTTCAAGCAGTAAGGACTCAGGCACCTTTACCTCACTGTGCTCTTATAGCCACTGTTCCCACTCCAGTGGTCTCCAAGCCAGGGTGGTACGGGAGGTCTCCCTCCACACGTCAGGCTCACATCCCAGGTACGTTACTGTATCTGTGAGGGGTTGCAGTGTTGTGGCACCAGCACCAGTGCCTAAGGCCCAATTTTTAAGCCCCTGTTTAACAGGGGCATGTAATTACAATTTTTGATGCAATACTTTGCAGCAGGGCTCGTTCCTGCGTTCCAACTAGAGTATCTGTGAGGGGTTGCAGTGTTGTGGAAACAGCACCAGTGCCTAAGGCCCAATTTTTCAGCCCCTGTTTAACAGGGGCGTGTAATTACAATTTTTGATGCAATACTTTGCAGCAGGGCTCGTTCCTGCGTTCCAACTAGAGTATCTGTGAGGGGTTGCAGTGTTGTGGCACCAGCACCAGTGCCTAAGGCCCAATTTTTCAGCCCCTGTTTACCAGGGGCGTGTAATTACAATTTTTGATGCAATACTTTGCAGCAGGGCTTGTTCCTGCATTCCAACTAGAAAATCTGTGAGGGGTTGCAGTGTTGTGGCAACAGCACCAGTGCCTAAGGCCCAATTTTTCAGCCCCTGTTTAACAGGGACATGTAATTAGAATTCTTGATCTAATATTTCACAGCAGGGCCCGTTTCTGCGCCCACCAAGAGTAACTGTGAGGACTTACAGTGTTGTGGCACCAGCACCACCACCACCATCACCAAAGGCCCAATTTTTCTGGCCCTGTTCAACAGGGGCATGTAATTACAATTCTTGATCTAATATTTCACAGCAGGGCCCTGTGAGGGCTTATAGTGTTGAGGCCACAACAACACCTAAGGCCCAAATTTCTGCTGAGTATATAGGGCAGGCCCCTACTTTCAAACATCCAACTTACAAACGACTCCTACTTGCAAACGGAAGGAGACAACAGGAAGCGAGATGAAATCTACCCCATAGGAAGGGAAATTCTCTCCTGTAAGAGTTAATATGGGAAAAACTTTTCTCCTTTCCACTAATGCTTTATCACCAATCCTTGTTTCACTAAAAACCCCAAACTTTCAAAATACATTTGTCATTGGGACAAAAAGTGAGGTGAAATCTTCTGAAAAGGAGCACAGACAGCAAAACAAATGTCACAGGGGTGATAACCCTTCCCTATGTTTTCCAAAAAGCTTAAAAACAGATTTTTTGGCTGGAGCTACACTTTAAAAATGTACCAGTTGAAAATTACAAACAGATTCTGCTGAACAACAAACCTACAGTCCCTGTCTTGTTTGCACAGCCTGTATACTGCTGTTCAGAGTATATAGGGCCTGGGGGCCCCACACCTTTCCTTTTTTTAATTTGTGTGCGGGGTTCCCCTTAATATCCATACAGGACCCAAAGGGCCTGGTAATGGACTGGAGGGTACCCATGCAGTTTGTCTCACTGATTTTCATCCATATAGCCGTGACCTGACATTACATTAAAGCAGCAAGCAGTTTTAAATGACTTTTTTTCCTTTAAAAATGTCATTTTGTGCAGGGACTGTTCTAAGCATGGGAAACACGTGCCACTTTACAGGCATACTATAGACACCCCCCAGGTACGATATTTAAAGGAATGTTTCACTTTCTTTTTTTTTTTACTTTAAGCATCATTAAAATCACTGCTCCCGAAAAAACGGCCGTTTTTAAAAGTTTTTTTTGCATTGATTCATGTCCCCTGGGGCAGGACCCGGGTCCCCAAACCCTTTTTAGGACAATACCATAAAATTTAGCCTTTAAAATTAGCACTTTTGATTTTGAACGTTCCAGTCCTATAGACGTCAATGGGGTTCTAACGTTCGTGCAAATTTTCGGTCCGTTCGCAGGTTCTGGTGCGAACCGAACCGGGGGGTGTTCGGCTCATCCCTAATGTGCAAGGTGGCTACCTGGTCATCTGTGCACACCTTTTTTTACCATGTTTTACGAAGCTGATATTTTTGTCATCTTCGAAGGCGTAGTTTGGCCACAAGGTTTTGCAAGTGGATTTTTTTTTAGGTTTCTTGTTCCTATTCTGGGGGGTTTATCGGGTATTGAATGTTCTTCTTTAGTTACCCAATCCTTTTGGACTTCCCTTTGCTCAATATAGAGAGTAGTGTCCGAGAAAGGGATCTTACTGAGTACAAAAATCCAATTTTGCGAAATGTAAATCTGTACTAGGTTCCTGTCTATTTGGTCAACTTGCTTGATAAATCCCCCTCCATTTTAAACACTCTTGCAAATTTTTCCTTTTTCTGTTTTGTATTTTCTCTCTGTATGTTTCCTAGATTGCTTTTGGTTTCAAGAGAAAGCGCCACCTTCACATATCACTGAATTGATAGCGAGAGAGAATTACTGACTTTGTACTGTCACCCGGTGGAGAAATAGCAGTTGAAATGTACTAGTGTATTGGGATGAATGAAAAACACATACAAGGAAATTTTTTTGGCGGGGGGGGGGGGGGGGGGGGGTTGTGTGTGTTAATGTGTATAAGTAAAAGAATGGTTTGTGTTTTCTTTAATCCACTAACAATTTTGCCAATATTTATCTGGAGCAAGGTGTAAATAATAACTGAAGTCTCTTCTAGTTGCAATACCACTAAATGGATGTAAAATTCAATAACTATACAAAAAACATATTTTATATGTAGTGCTAATGTGAGGATGGGGAGAAAGCAATTTGGGGCATGACCGGGGGCATATGCTGAAACGCAGGACTGATGTTAAGGTGGAGCTCTCAATAAAAGCGGTACTGATCCACACAGACATTGCATTCTGTGGCCCAGGTTCTGTAACTCTCTTCATTGTACACTATAGATAACTGTTCCCATTTCACTTCTTCTGCGCAGCATTTCTGAACCTGTGAAGCAGAGCTTGCAGTGGACTCACTAAGGTTGGTGTCACCTGGTGCAGTAAAACATGGTGTCGCACCCTCACCCCCCCAGATTTTTTTTTTCTCCCATATAACACTTTTAGATGTACATCTTTAAAGGACTCAACATGCAGGGATATGGGAAAGCATTATAGACACCGATACACATGCCCCCACACAGGTTGAACTATTACTGTTCCTACCACCTCTTGCTCATTCTACATCCATATACTGATAAAACCTCCAGTACTCTGAGGCATGCCGCTTCATATAAATCGCATTCCCACACTACCTCCCTCACCCTTCTGCTTCTCCTAACCTCTGGTGACATATCCCCCAAACCCTGGGTCTCCATCATCTGTCTTTGCCCAACACTCCCATCCCCCTACACCCTCTGGCAGCAGCCACAACCCACAGAACTTGGTCTCTATTCCTCTTCTTTCCCAAACCAGCCCCCCCCCTTCTCCTGTAACAAACTCGTCACCTGTGGCATAAGACTAAGTTCCAGGAATCTTCACACAATACAAATCTGCCCTCCTAAAATACTATTCCTGCCTCCACACTGCCAAACAGACCTACTTTATCACACTCATTAACACCTTCTCATCCAGTCCACATCAACTCTTCTCTACCTTCAACACTCTACTCTGTCCTTCACTGCCTCCACCCTCTAACTCCCTCACTGCCCAGGAGATCGCCAATCACTTAAAAAATAAGATTGATACAATTCATGAGGAGACCTCCAACGCGAAGAAACCTCCCCCTACACAACACCCCATGTCCACAGATACAATCATTACTTCCCTCATTCAACCCTGCTAGTATTAATGAGGTTGCTAAACTTTTATCAGTCATCTAACCACCTGCCCCCTGGATCCTGCTCCCTCGCAAATGCTATGCTCACCCTATGACTCGATTCTCGAACTCACATTTTCAACCTCTCCCTCTCTTGTAGCATCTTCCCAAACTCTCTAAAACATGTGCTAGCCAACCCCATACTTAAAAAGCCCTCACTGGACCCCACCAATCTTAACAACCTATGTCCCATCTCCTTACTCGCCTTCTCCTCCAAACTTCTTGAAAGACTGGTCTACAACCGACTGAGCGACCATCTGACCATGAACAAACTTCTTGATCCCCTTCAGTCCGGATTTCGCCCTCAACACTCCACGGAAACTGTTCTCCTTAAAGTCTCAAATGACTTGCTAACTGCTAAAACCAGCGAACACTATTCTGTACTACTTCTCCTGGATCTCTCTGCTGCCTTTAACACAGTGGACCACCCCCTCCTCCTCAATAAACTCCACTCCTTTGGTCTTCGTGACTGTACTCTTCGCTGGTTCTCATCCTACCTATCCCACTGCTCCTTGAGTGTCACTTACAACTCTACTTCCTCCTCTCCTCTTCCTTTCTCCGTTGGGGTCCCCCAAGGTTCTGTTCTTGGACATCACCTTTTCTCAATCTACACCACCTCCCTGGGTCAGTTGATTGCCTCCCATGGCTTTCAATATCATCTCTACGCTGATGACACCCAAATCTATCTCTCCACCCACCGGCTCTCTCCATCTGTCTCCTCACGCATCACCACCAACTTACTAGCAGACATATCAGCCTGGATGTCACATAGCTTCCTAAAACACAACCCATCCAAAACCGAGCTTGTGATATTTCACCCCCAGGTGCCACTTCCCCTGATTTCTCTGTCAATATCAAAGGCTCAACTATCAACTTGTCCCCCCACGCCAAGGTCCTAGATGTAATCCTGGACTCTGAACTAACCTTTCGGCCCCACATCCTATCGCTATCCAAAATTTGCAGCCTCAACCTCCGCAACATCTCCAAGATACGCCCCTTCCTAACCAATGTCACCACAAAGCTTCTAATCCACTGCCTGGTTATCTCTTGCCTCGACTAGTGCAACTCCTTCCTCATTGGATTGCCTCTAAATAGGCTATCCCCACTTCAGTCCATCATGAACGCTGCTGCCAGGTTCATCCACCTCCCAAACTGCTCAGCGTCTGCTATACCCCTCTGCCAATCCCTCCATTGGCTGTCACTCAGCCAACTAATTAAATTCAAAATACCAACTATAACTTACAAAGCCACCACAACCTGGCCCCCAGCTACATCACTAACCTAGTCTCAAAATACCAACCTAATCGTTCTCTTTGCTCCTCCCAAGACCTCCTGCTCTCAAACTCCCATGTCACCTCCCATCCCATGCTCTCCTTCAGGACTTCTCCAGAGCCTCTGGAATGCTCTACCCCAATCTGTCCGATTTTTCTCCTACTTTATCCACTTTCAGACGATCCCTGAAAACTCATCTCTTCAGAGAAGCCTATCTGGCCCCCACCTAAAAACAACTGTAAATTTATATTCTCCATCAGCACATTCTCCACAGTTATTACCTCTTGTATCTCTTGACCTTCCCTCTTGGACTGTAAGCTCTAAGGAGCAGGGCCCTCTGATTCCTACTGTATTAAAGTGCATTGTATTTGTACTGTCTACCCTCAAGTTGTAGTGCTGCGTAAACTGTTGGCCCTATATAAATCCTGTATTATAATAATAATGTAACACACCAAAATTTAACACTGCCCAAGGGAGACAGACAAAAATGCAATAATATAGGGATCTGTATGAGGTCGGAGCAGACAGTGCAGTATATGGGGGTATAGTGTATGGAACAGTGGCGGCTATTGTTTTTTTTCTTTTTCTCTTGGGGAAAAACCCACCCACTCGGAGGACAGTCAGGACATCGAAGTCTCGCACTTACCCCATCTAGGAAGCGGGCAGTGTGTCTGGCAGCTTTCTGCCTCCTCCTGTGGTGTGGATCATGGTGGCTTCCGCCGTGCATCCCCCTCCTCCTCCTCCTCCTCCTCCTAGGTGCCTGACCTTTCAGCCAATCGGGAAGGGGTAGCAGACCCGCGCTTCCTGATTGGTGGAGAGGCTATTTTAGTGTTAGAGAAGCAAATGAATGTTCGCTTTTCTAACACACCTGCGTGGGCTCTGAGCGCAATGCTCTGTGCCACAAGTCCACCCTATTTTGAAGCTTATTAGAGCCTGCTGCTGTAATTCATGCGCCTGGTGTCCTGAAAGGGGCCGGATGCATGAATAGGGGGTGGCGGCTGTGGATAGATTTATGCCAAGCATGAATCTATCCATTCCTCATAGAGGGGGTGGTATCTGTGCGCCCGTAATGTATGGGCAATTGGACTCCAATTTCTAGCATTAAAGCTTTTTTTTTTTTTTTTTAAGTTTTAAATCCTTTAAAGTTTTTTGTATAGTCATCTTCCAGGGAAGCACTATTGCCAAAAAAATATTATTAGCCTTGGCAGTGGTATATGGCAACCTATTATTATGAGCAGTGTGGCTGGAGTCACTCTGGGCGGGGTGCTTGTGGAATCCAGCTTGCCTTGGAGAGCCTCGGGAACTCTGACGCCAGGCCCAATCAGGGGAGGATTCAGTGTAGCTGTGAGCTGCGCCGCCCAGATAGTTGTGCTGTCACTTCTAAATGCAGAAACCGGGCAGCGGGCTTCTGTATTTAGAAGTGACAGCAGTCAGAGCCTGAGAGGAAACACACACAGGGCTAACACTGGAGGAGTTCCGCCACGTTCTGTTTGAACAGAAGCTCTGCCTCCCTTTCGCCGACCTCGGGATGGTGTCACCCTGGTGTGGTCCACATCCCCTGCACCCCCATAGCGACACCACTGAGTGAACTCCACCATCCCAGTTAACTGTCACCTCATCTCAGTGACATTGATCCGTATGTTACACTTGAATCGCAAGAATCTTGATTCTGTACATCACCCATGCCTATTCTCGCCAAGGCCTCACTGCATCTTCTGTAACTTCAGGCTGGGTCCTTAGGATGCTTTTAAAAAAAAAAATCAAAGTGACAGTTTAAAAATTAATTATTATTATTATTGTTATTTTATTTATTTTTTTAAATTAAGGAGCCCCTATCCCTCGGTACTCATGAGCAACTGCCAATGCATATGTGGGTCCCACACGCCTATGTAAAAGTTGATCATACCACACATATGAGCTTTCACTGGAAATGTCCGAGTGAGAGCGCTAATTCTAGCCCTAGACCTCCTGTTTAACTCCAAAGTGGTAACCTGTAAAGGCTTTTAAAGCCTTGCCAATGGAGATTTTTAGGTACCGTAGTTTGTTGCCGTTCATAGGTGTACAAAATTTTAAAGCGTGGCAGGTCCGGTATCTATCTATTTATTTACAGTACTCAGGTATTGCATTGTATTGTATTGTGTGTACTAAAATTCAATAAAGTTTCCTGAAAATTTTGCGTTTTAAAAATGGCTGCTTAAATTTGTGCGACAAATAATTGCAACAACCACCATTTTTATTCTGCTTTCAAAAAATATATAATGCTTCGGGGTTTTAAGTAATTTTCTAGCAAAAAATGCTGATTTTTACATGTATGTGAGAAGTGTTTAATTTTCACCTGGAGGTCAAGTGGTTAAGGCTGGATTCACACCTCCGGATGCGTCTCGCAGCAGGAAAACGAATCGGGGCAGAATTTTTGCCTAAATTTGGCCCTGAAACGGAGCCAAAGATGCACAGTTTTCCTGTGCAAGCCACTCCAAGAGCCGCAACGGATATATGTGAACCGGCTCCATAGAGAGCCGGTCACAATCTCCTGTCATGCGAATTGGATGCGGTGAAACCGCATCCAATTCACATAGGTGTGAACCCGGCCTAAACATCTTCTCAGGTCCATGACCCCATTGGAAGAGGATAGAGGAAAAAACTGTTCCAAACCTTTAGGCCCCGTTCACACCTATGCAAATTAGATGCTGCTTACGCTGCATCCAATTCGCAGGACATTTTAAAATGCATTCATTTGAAGGCATCTGGTTCACATATGTGCGTTGCATTCGCACTGCGCATTGCCCAAAAAATGTGTGCGTTTTCTGGGCTTTGCGGTGCGAATTACAAGCACATTATCTTCTATGGGAACGCATCTGATTTGCAGATGCATTCCGTTCTGAACATGAATTCTCTCCTTCTACTCCCCACACCCCCCCCCCCCTCCCCCCTCTCACTGATCCGCAGCTACAACGGAGAGGAACCGCTGAACAGCTGCACATGTGGGAACTCAGCCTAACTATACAATGGTGGATAGCTGGTAAATCGACCACTAGTTGAACATGTAACAGAACAATACAAAATTGCGGCAGATAAATAACTTCAGCAATTTGTTCTTTTAGGCCTTATTCACATTTGCTCAGAATTTTGATGCCTAAAAAACGCTGTAAAATATTTTTATACCCCCACAATTCTTACGTTTTAAAGATTTTTTCCCTGGCACAGCAGTGTGGTCTCTGAAGAGCAGTAAGGCAGGTGACACTGTGCCCAGCGAGTGTGTACACAGTAGGGGCTGCTGGTGCTATCTGGCTAGCAAATGTGTAGTAGTGGCTCTTGTGTTCTTGACTTCTGGCACTGCGCTTGACTGCATGCTTAGTAATGGCTGTTTAAGCAGGGCCTGGCCAGCACATGCACAATACTGTGTTTAGATTTCAAAGCGCAGCACTTGGGTCTGCCGGTCACAGCACCAAATCTAAAAAAAAAACAACACAGGAGCCACTACTGTGCATGCACTCTTGACATTGTATCACATTATTTTACATGTCGACCAATGTAAGTATGCATGGGCCATACCTGGAAGCTTATAATTAGAATAATAGCCACCACCACTCCAATGATAACAGTTGACTTCCAGGTCCCTTGCTAAGCAGCTGCCTTGCTGCTTAGCGGACACTGAATGTTAATTGACTATGGATTTTATTCACTTTTTGCATTTTCTCAATGCATACAAAGGATTCTCGGAATGGATGAGGTGGAGATTATGATGTCACCACCTCAACTCTCCACCTCATCCAATCCAAGATTAAACATATGAACTTGCTGTCTCTGGCAAGTTTTGCAGATCCTTAAAATTCATTCTGCCTTTTAGATCTGGTGGTGGTTCAGAGGGCAGCACAGCAGCAGTAGAGTCCTCTATTGTAGCATCTGCTTGACTTCTTGGCAATAATGTTGAGGTATGCTTCAATATCTCTCGGCGCTGGGAGGGCTCTCTCCTGTGGGTAACTTGTAGGGATGAGCCGAACACCCCCCTGTTCGGTTCGCACCAGAACATGCGAACAGGAAAAAAGTTTGTTCGAACACGCGAACACCGTTAAAGTCTATGGGACACGAACATGAATAATCAAAAGTGCTAATTTTAAAGGCTAATATGCAAGTTATTGTCATAAAATGTGTTTGGGGACCTGGGTCCTGCCCCAGGGGACATGGATCAATGCAAAAAAAAGTTTTAAAAACGGCCGTTTTTTCAGGAGCAGTGATTTTAATAATGCTTAAAGTCAAACAATAGTAGTGTAATATCCCTTTAAATTTCATAGCTGGGGGGTGTCTATAGTATGCCTGTAAAGGGGCGCATGTTTCCCGTGTTTAGAACAGTCTGACAGCAAAATGACATTTGGAAGGAAAAAACCCATTTAAAACTACCCGCGGCTATTGCATTGCCGACAATACACATAGAAGTTCATTGATAAAAACGGCATGGGAATTCCCCACAGGGCAACCCCGAACCAAAATTTAAAAAAAAAATGACGTGGGAGTCCCCCTAAATTCCATACAAGGCCCTTCAGGTCTGGTATGGATATTAAGGGGAACCCCGGCCAAAATTTAAAAAAAAATCACAGTGACTTGACGGGACTTCCCTGTGATGTCACGGGGAATGCCACAGGGAAGTCCCGTCATGTCCCGTGCGTCAGAGGGGGGCGGGGTCACCGGGTGGCCCCGCCCCCTGTTATTTAAGAACCGTCAGACGAGGAGACGCCGTCACACAGCGGGAGCCTCCCTCCATGCCAGCATGGATGCGGAGCAGCCCGGAGAAGAAAATGAAGAAGAGAAGAAGAGAAGAAGGAAGAAGAGCAGAAGAAGAAGATGAAGAGAAGAGCGGGAGCCTCCCCCCATGCCATGGGTGCGGAGCGGCCCGAGGAGAAGAAGATAGAAGACGTCGCGGAGGAGATGCTGGACGAGAACGCCGGAGGAAGAACCAGAAGAGCCAGAAGAACCAGAAGAACCAGAAGATGAAGGAAGATAGAAGAAAGAAGAAGCATTTAAATAAAGGAATTGTCAAAAACTGTCTCTTGTCATTTTTAACATTTTTGACAGTTTTTTAGTGAAATGGTAGGGGTAAGTACCCCCTTACCATTTCACACAGGGGGGGGGGCCGGGATCTGGGGGTCCCCTTGTTAAAGGGGGCTTCCAGATTCTGATAAGCCCCCCGCCCGCAGACCCCCACAACCACCGGCCAGGGTTGTGGGGATGAGGCCCTTGTCCTCATCAACATGGGGACAAGGTGTTTTGGGGGGCTACCCCAAAGCACCCTCCCAATGTTGAGGGCATGTAGCCTGGTATGGTTCAGGAGGGGGGGGGCCGCACTCTTGTCCCCCCCTCTTTTCCTGCGGCCTGCCAGGTTGCGTGCTCGGATAAGGGTCTGGTATGGATTTTTGGGGGGACCCCACGTCGTTTTTTGTTTTTTTTTGGCGCGGGGTTCCTCTTAAAATCCATACCAGACCAAATTTAGGGGGAACCCCACGTCATTTTTTTTTTATTTTGGCCGGGGTTCCCCTTAATATCCATACCAGACCTGAAGGGCCTTGTATGGAATTTAGGGGGACTCCCACGTCATTTTTTTTTTAAAATTTTGGTTCGGGGTTGCCCTGTGGGGAATTCCCATGCCGTTTTTATCAATGAACTTCTATGTGTATTGTCGGCAATGCAATAGCCGCGGGTAGTTTTAAATGGCTTTTTTTCCTTCGAAATGTCATTTTGCTGTCAGACTGTTCTAAACACGGGAAACATGCGCCCCTTTACAGGCATACTATAGTCACCCCCCAGCTACGAAATTTAAAGGGATATTACACTTTTATTGTTTGACTTTAAGCATTATTAAAATCACTGCTCCTGAAAAAACGGCCGTTTTTAAAACTTTTGATTTCTCCCATAGACTTTTAAAGGGTGTTCCGCAGCATTCGAATTTGCCGCGAACACCCCAAATTGTTCGCTGTTCGGCGAACTTGAGAACATGAGTTCGACTCGAACTCGAAGCTCATCCCTAGTAACTTGCGTTCAATGATGCTATAGCCTAGGTCAGTGATGGCGAACCTTGGCACCCCAGATGTTTTGGAACTACATTTCCCATGATGCTCAACTACAGTGCAGAGTGCATGAGCAACATGCGAAATGTAGTTCCAAAACATCTGGGGTGCCAAGGTTCGCCATCACTGGCCTAGGTAATTGTCGCCCTGTGAAAATACCTGTTAACTACTTATTCAGGTGTTGCTTTACTGCTTCTAACTGGGTGGATATCAGTTCCTCGGTGAATAGTTGAAGGATAGGTAGTATTTGCACTCCTGCCCACTCTGGTTTAATGGCTTCCTCTTTGCATGGTTAGGTCAATCTCTCTCTGGTGATGGCCCAAGTCAGAGCCCCAGCACAGGGCTGGGGAGGTTGGCTGCCACTGAGGCAGTGTTTAACTTCTCCATGAGGGTCTGTTCTCTCCTTGCCTAGCATGAGTATTCCTGGCTGCACATTAACGCAGATTATTTTCTGGAGTTGAGCCATCCCTTCTGTACATTTCCAGATAGCCCCACCTTTAAATGAACAGATAGCTCCATGGGAAGTAGCTAACGGTTTCCAGTCTACAATGGTCATAGGGGTGTCTATGTCCGGATGCCTCTGCTCCTGACACTATGGCCACTTGGGCCGGTTATACTGTGGCTAGAATTCGCCAGGCAGCTGTGGCATAAGATGGTCCAAGGCAATATGAATAACGACTTGGTGTATAGACAACCTGAAATGGAAACCTACACATCCCTTCTCGTCCAGAAGCCCTTCTAGCCTACACCTGTGCTTTCCCTACCCAGCGGAGCTCTTTCCCTGTTTACTTCCTCACTGCACTGAATGACAGCTGCCTCCTCGCCTAAAATCTCTTGGGAGATGGCTGCCTGGAGACTATGATAGGAGACATTTCCTCCCCACTGGACTCTGAGCAACCTAAAGGGATGGTACAAAGCCACCTTCAGGTCAAAAGACATAATGCAGCCTGCAACTGCCTGCAATAGTAAATATTAGTTAAAAGATAAAAAAAAATTCTGATGTACTGGGTTTATTCATTTTATTTTCCCTCTTACCATCATGCACATACCTAAGATCTTTAACCGTTTTGTTTTAGGTATGTTAAAAGGAATTTTTGCACGAATACCAAGCAAGGATATCCGGTCTTATTATCCCCTATGCACACTGGGCATTTGTCCCCGGTACATGGTGTCCTGGCGTTTAGTTGCAAGTGAGGGCTCAGTGCTGGCAGCCTATCATACTCATACTGACCTAAGTGAAATTATCTGCTTTGTCCAGGTGCATCAGCTGTCAGCCTCTCATAAAGCTGGACAGGCTGACAGCAGGGACGCTGGACAGCACACCTGTGCCCTCCACCTGTAGGAAAAATGTCTGAGTCCCATGCATCTGGGCTAATTGGGGCTGGTACTCTTGTTTAGTGCTTGTAGGCAGGTACTGGGTTTTTCTTTGATCCGACTCTCCGGTCTGTGTGCTAAAAAAGGGACAAGGGCTCGGATCCTCAGGGGAGAACTCGCGTGCGCACACACACAGGGAGAGTGATGCTCTGCCTGATGCCCTTGCCGGAGTCTGGATGGCCTGTGTCCTGCCATAGCTAACTTCCATGTATGGACTCAACCAATATTGGACTTTTGCTTGAACAGGTATGCTGGGGCAACTACAAGCCTGTAGTCAGGGACTAGGGATGTTAGGGGAATGTTTGCACTTTATCTTGGACTGTCGATTGTCGTCATCATGTTAATTTATTCTTCAAGTAAAGCTTTTGAAACATTGCCTTTGCCTAGTCTGAAGTTACTAAATGGGATGCAATGCAAATGACCAGTATATACACAGTGGGGAAAATAATTGTTTGATCCCCTGCGGATTTTGTAAGCTAGCCCACTTGCAAAGAAATGAAGGGTGTGTATTTTTTTTTTTCATAGGTGTATTTTAAATGATAGAGACAGAATATCAACCCAAAATCCAGAAAAAACACATAATATAAATGTTATACTGTAGTCTGACGCTCGGGTCATTAAAACACATTGGGGTATGAAGACCTCAGTACAAGGAGCTCATACAGTGTGAAGATACAAGTGGTTACTAACGGTAACAAAGGTTTTTCTAGCAGCCTATTGTTAAGCCTGCACTTGTGGCAGGTGAGATAGCCTCTTACAGCGACGGCGATGTTATTAGCAGATCTGCACAGCTGGGGCCCTAATCCTGTAGAGCAGGGGTCTTCAAACTACGGCCCTCCAGTTGTTCATGAACTTCAATTCCCATCATGCCTAGTCATGTCTGTGAATGTCAGGGTTTTACAATGCCTCATGGGAAGTGTAGATCTGCAACAGCTGGAGGGCCGTAGTTTGAGGATCCCTGCTGTAGAGGGTACATAAGAGCACGAGTTAAGTGTAGTGCTAGCATGGAGTCCACACTAGGTGCAAGGTGGGACCCCATACCTTTAATGGGGTTTTAAAGTCTCAAGCTGCCCCCAGAGCCCCCCCTTTTTCTTGCCTGAACCCGATCATTCAGGCGCAGAGCACGAGCCCAGCGGCTCCAGATGCTGTCTCCGTCCTTCAATAGATTGATAGCAGCAGGAGCCATGGGGGGGGGGGGTGAGTCTTGCTGTCTGTGTCAATGGATGTAGCAGCAGGACTTTTGAGCGCACCCTCAGGGAAAACGGGTCTCCGTGGGGGCACCCGATAAAGGGGAGGAGCCAGGAGCGCCAACAGGGGACAACAGAAAAGGAGGATCAGGGCTGCTCTGTGCAAATTCCTTGCACAGAGCAGGTAAGTATAACATGTTTGTTATTTATTTTTATTTTTTTAAACAAACCTTTAGTGGGAGTGAGGTAGCGGTGATATGCTGGACAGGTGGAGAGGGCATTGGCTGTGTGTGTCCCTTCTAAATGCACAAGTAACTGTGGTGATGCTTAATAAAACAAGAGAGTTTACTAGAGTTCGTTCATGTCTGTCATTTACGTGGTTCGGGTAAAGGTACCTCATGTGTATGGCAGTGACCCTGTACAAAGTGCCTAGTGTAGCCCAGAAGAACCCACCCCTGGGTGAGCCTCTCGTGTGACCCTTGCTTGGCACCCAACGAGGAGGGAAACATAGAGGACATGACGACCACCTCACGACACTACACCTATTACCCACGCAACTCCTTACCCTTACATACCCATGCAAAGGTAATGAAGGTTGTTTTATTGAGAATTTTGTGACAATGAGACTAAACTTTTGCTGAAATATTTGGATTTATAAGTAGCCCCTAAAAAGCCCTTTTTGTTTTGGTTTTATTTTGTGGACACATTGCAAGTTTAGGAAACAGCTGACTGATGGAAACTCCTGGCACTGGTGGACAGCTATTAAAAACATTATTAAGGCCCAACTCCAGCCAAAACTTTTTTAGCCTTAGGCAGGATGAGAGAACCTCCCTCAGGTTTATAATATGGTCTGTGTGCCCAAAGGGAAGATTTCCTCCCACTTTCTGTTGGGGTAAAAAGTGATGGAAAATCACTTCATTGCAGACTTAGAGATTGAATGTACCGCCCCTCCTGGCCAGGGAAGAGTGTGGGCTTACCTCCAGCAAAGTGAGAGGGCTAGCATTACCCCAGTGTGGATCCATGGCCATCGTGGGGAGTGTCACATGACAATAAAGGGGCCAGTCACTTAGGACTTTTTCAGGTTTTAATTGCTTCAGTTTACAGGGAGAGAGGGTTAGGGTATAGGTCTTTATTAGCAACAGGGCTTCCAGACTCCACCACACTCCCACTGATACAGTGCATAGTGAGGATCACTGTGTATTGTAAAATACGGACCCTCAGGCTAGCACCGTCAGCACTATCTTTAGAACGCCACAGCCAGGGAGTGGGTATTTTCAAGCCCCTTCCTCTACTCAAGGGAGTGCCAGGTTCCTCTGAGGGCGGACACTGATCCCTCCCTCCAGAAGGATTTCCATCAGGCTCTGCCACCTTGTAAGCTGAGCCATTAATCGGGCAGGGCAGTTTGAGGAATTCGGTGCTAGGCCCCATACAGGCTCCAGGCACACACAGCACAAATGCTTGCACGCACCTCCCCAGGCCACAACCTGGGGGAAAGAGAGCTCACCAGGCCACTCCCCAAACTTTTTTATGTCAAACAGGACATAAATGCTCAATGGCACAAGCTTGTCATCACTCCCATAACGATTGCCCTGAATGCCAGTGACACCCAGTGGCAGAGGTAGGGAACTGCAACAATCCTAAACATGGGAGAGAAACCAAATAATAAAAACTACAAATTGTCCTGAGCAAACTACTGATCAGGAGAGCTATATTTATTGGACACCGCTGAAGACAGGGTGGCTACAGAAGCGTTTGTTTAAAATCTCTGACAGGCTATTATTGCTGTCTTCCTGTCCAAACGACAACTCCTCCTCCTGATTTCTTATTCTTGCTGTCACAGGGATAGGAAGTGAGGTGAAATCTCCAAAACTAAAAAGAAGAGAAAATAGGGTGGAGTTGCAACTTAAGGTTAGTGTGTGGATAGATAATTGTGAGATGCAAAAATGTATTTTTCATGGTGGTTTTCTGCTGATGCAGCACCCATTCTTGGGGCCTAGGTTCACGCATATACATCGCATGCATTCCAGCACCCGCATTTAAAATGCGTTGCTCTTTACCAGATACACAGGGGTGACAATAATTCTTAATAATACCCCCACGCATCAGAAAATTAAATGTTTTCTGTTCGACTGCCCTGCGGGTGCATTTGAGGACAAGGGTCTGTAACTTTTTCCCTGCGTTTCCTGCAGGGAAAGCAGCCCATTCAACTGAATGGGCTGCTGTGCCCAAATAGATGCATCTGCACAAAACGAGGATTTGTGAACCTAGACTAATGGAGACTCAAGCTGGTCTCCCCCACAGCACCACCTCTGCTTGTAGAAAATTCAGGACTCCAGCCTTATTGGCCCATACTATTTACCTGTCATCTTGGCAGTATTGCTTGGCTTAAAATCTAACTCCTGGCACCCTAGAACTGGCTCGTCCACCCACGTGCATAATTTAACTGGAGTAAAAAAATGTGTATACATAACTTTTTTCTAGGCATGTGTGGTTCAGTCACTTGGTGTCATGGGTATCGTTCACCATCTTCTGCCTGTGGCTGGATCCTGAATGTTGTAAAGGGCAGCATAATGATGTGGGGGGGGGGGCACTCTCTGCAGAATTCTTTTGTGAATCTTGGATGAGAAGCAGCTCCTTGACAAGCCCTGGGCTCACATGAAGTGGTTGGAATGATGCTGGGTGTTACTCAAATCAGAAGAAGAGCAGCAGAGCATCGCTGGATTGGCAAGCCTACAGGAGACTGTGGCAGACAGAAGGTGATTGTTTAACCACTTGACCACTGGGCACTTAAGCCCCCTTCCTAACCAGACCAATTTTCAGTTTTCAGTGCTCTCACATTTTGAATGACAATTACTCAGTCAGGCAACATGCTACCCATATGAATTTTTTGTCTTTTTTTCACACAAATACAGCTTTCTTTTGGTGGTATTTGATCACCACTGGGTTTTTTATTTTTTGAGCTATAAATAAAAAAAGACCGAAAAATTTGTAAAAAAAAAGCATGTTTCTTTGTTTCGGTTATACAGTTTAGCAAATTAGTCATTTTTCTTCATACATTTTAGCCAAAATGAATACTGCCACATATCTTTGGTAAAAATAACCCAAATTAGTGTATATTATATGGTCTGTGTGAAGGTTATAGAGTCTACCATATATGGTGCCAATCACTGAAAATTGATCTCACCTGATCACACCTGATGTACTGACGGTCTATCTCATTTCTTGAGACACTAACAAGCCAGGAAAGTACAAATACCCCCCAAATGACCCCTTTTTGGAAAGTAGACATTCCAAGGTATTTAGTAAGAGGCATTTTGAGTTTTTTGAAGTTGTAATTTTTTCCTACAATTTTTTGCAACATTATACCCCAAAACACATTCTACTACTCCTCCTGAGTATGGCGATACCACACGTGTGAGACTTTTACATTTTTCAGCCTGGCCACATACAGAGGCCCAACATGCAGGGAGCAACGTCAGGCGTTCTAGGGACATAAATTACACATTTCATTTTTTGACTACCTCTTACACTTTTTAAGGCCCTGGAGCAGCAGGACAATGGAAACGTTAACAAAATGACCCCATTTTGGAAAGTAAACACCCCAACTTATATTCTATAAGGCATAATGAGTCTTTTGAACATGTCATTTTTTTCCCACAAGTTTTTGGAAAACGTGGAAAGAAAATAAAAAGGCATTTTTTTTTAATAGAAAGTTGTCCATTTATAAGATATTTCTAACACATAGCATGTACATAGCAAAAATGACACCCCAAAATATATTCTGCTACTCTTCCTGAGTATGACGATACCACACGTGTGAGACTTTTCCACAGCCTTGCCACATACAGAGGTCCAACATGCAGGGAGCACCATCAGCGACATACATTTCCAATCTAATTTGACTACCTATTACACTTTCGTGAGACACTGATGGGCACTGTAGTGGCAAGGATGCGGCATGGATGAGAACTGATGTGGCACGGATGAACACTGATGTGGCATGGATGAGCACAGATGAGGCATGGATGAGCATGAATGAACCATTGATGAGCATGAATGAACCATGGATGAGCACGGATGGAGCATGGATAAACATGGATGAGCATGGATGGAGCATGGCTGAGCCAGGGATAGATGGAGCATGGATGAGCAGAGGGATAGATGGAGCATGGATGAGCCAGGGATAGATGGAGCATGGATGAGCACCGATGGAGCATGGATTGAGCATGGATGAGCACAAATGAGCCAGGGATGGATGGAGCATGGATTAGCCAGGGAGTAAACTTGGATGAGCCAGGGATGAATGGAGCATGGATGAGCCAGGGATGGATGGAGCATGGATCAAAAGGGGGGGGGCGGGGGACTTTATATGATGCACATATGTGGTGTGTCTCCATCCCTGGTATATGTATATACAAAAAAAGGGGGAAAAAAATGCGACTTTGAATGAGGTGGCTGACATTGTGGAGGTGAATTAAAACAAATTAAGTTTTATTGATCAAAAACATTATATGAAACATAGCAATGTAGCAACCACATAAATTCTGGTCTGCTTAATCATATTAATCCACCCACACATACCATACAGGTGTGGCATGGATATAAAGTACATAGGTAAATAATTCTATTAAATACATAGCATGGGATAAATTGATATATATACATTTGACATCTGGACAGCACTAGCAGCAAGAGTATAAAATAAATAGATAAAACAATGAGACCATAATTGATACCTCAAATATAAAAAAAAAATGTTAGTCTATTAAAAACAGAAATCGACATCGTAATTCCTTACAGATATGGGTCAGCATCACATAAGCTTGACGCGTTTCGTGTAAAAACACTCTTCAGGGGCAAATGCTCAATTAATCTATAAGGTATAAAAAAATAGTAACATTAGTCTAGTTGTATAATATAATATAAAAGGAAAGGCAAGTTAGCCTGTCCCAAGTACTTACAGGGGGTCCAATATGGTAAAATGCTGCGACCATGCAACCAAGTCTCCAAACATGGTCTTTCCCGGGAGCTGAGGTAATAAAGCAGTGTGCTGCAGGAGGCATGGAGCATGGATGAGCCAGGGATTGAGCATGGATGAGCACGGATGAGCCAGGGATGGATGGAGCACAGATGAGCCAGGGATGGATGGAGCACAGATGAGCCAGGGATGGGTGGAGGTAATAAAGCCGTGTGCTGCAGGACGCATACAACCAAACCCCCCGATGACACAAAAACCTGCTGCTGGTTGATGGGTGAAAAACCATGGTAAGCCCGTGATGGCTACCTGAGGTGATCTGAAAAAATTGCATAAATTGTGTGTGAATATTAAGGATAGGAAAAAAAAAATTGTGTAAGTGTGAAGATGAACAATAAAATGTGTAATTTGTATGAGCAAAGGCCAAGTGGTGTGAAAGAAAGTGAAGGATGATAGGGCCAAAGAAACAAGCCTGAAGAGTGAAAGGCATACAAAGAATAACATAAAAAATGTGTGTAAAACAGTGAACAAACTTACTTGTGGTATAAACTGAAGATTGAATGCTAGAATGTGATGTGGCAGCAAGATTGTGTCAGGGGAGGCATTATATATGAGTCCCGCACACATGCACGCCGGCTGAATACCAGCGTCACGCAAGCGTAGCGTAGGCTGGGAGGGGCTCTGGCGGCGCCGGTAATCACCGCCCCGACAAAAGCCCATATTTCCCGCCAAGGCAGCCAAGTTGGAAATCACTGCTCAGCATGTTGGCGCCAATGGCGACGCCACACGCTGGGCAGGTTGGGTGGCGCCGATGCGCTGTAAGCCCCCACCCACCACCCCAAACAGCTCTCCGCCCCTAATGGGCGGGGAGGGGCGGGTGAGGGGGGACACGTAGAGCACATCGCAGCTCCCAGGTACAGACTGAGAAAGAACCCTGGATCGCCAGGGCTGCAGGATACCCCCCATGGACTTGGCGCATAGTGCTGCAAAATCTCATGGACACAATGTGGTTGTGTCCCGAGTATGCAGGACCCGAGTATGGTACATTGCCACACGGGGCCTGCGAGCCTCTCACTTGGGCGGCAGGGGAACACTGCCAACCCTGTCAGCGAACCTCCATCCCTAGTATATGTCAAAAGGAAGAGGGGGGGACTTTATACGAGGCACATATGTGGTGTGCCTCCATCCCTGGTATATGTATATACAAAAAAAGGGGGGAAAAAAATGGGACTTTGAATGAGGTGGCTGGCATTGTGGTAGTGAATTGAAACAAATGAAGTTTTATTAATAAAAAAACATTATATGAAACATAGCAATGTAGCAACCACATAAATTCTGGTCTGCTTAATCATATTAATCCACCCACACATACCATACAGGTGTGGCATGGATATAAAGTACATAGGTAAATAATTCTATTAAATACATAGCATGGGATAAATTCATATATATACATTTGACATCTGGACAGCACTAGCAGCAAGAGTATAAAATAAATAGATAAAACAATGAGACCATAATTGATACCTCAAATATAAAAAAATTGTTAGTCTATTAAAGACAGAAATCGACATCGTAAATCGACATCGTAATAATGAGCACGGATGGATAGGGCACAGATGAGCCAGGGATGGAGTATGGATTGAGCATGGATGAGCACGGATGAGCCAGGGATAGATGGAGCACAGATGAGCTAGGGATGGATGGAGCCTGGATGAGCCAGGGATGGATGGAGCATGGATGAGTATGGATGGATGGAGCATGGATGAGCTAGGGATGGATGAATTATAGATGGACACATATGGAGCATGGATGGGCACATATGGAGCATGGATGGGCACATGAGACATGTATGAGCACATATGGAGCATGGATGGGCACAGATCAGCACTAAGGGCACTCCAGAGACAGCCCACAGCGCTGCTGCACCTAGCTCCCTCCTCTCCTCGCACACTGTACCAATCGGTGCGAGGAGAGGGGAGGAGCTGCACCGGACAAGCTCCGGTTGGTTGATAAGTGATCACTCTGTCATTGGACGGAGCGATCATGTGGTAAAGGGCCGCTGCCATTGGCCCTCTACCCTGTTACATGAAGCACCGGGTCCGGAGGACCCGGGAGTCACGAATATTCCCAGGGGGCGCACGGGAGCGTGATTCAATGAGGACGTCCATGGACGCCCTCCCAGAATAAGCCGACCGCGCTGTAGCCGTCTTTCGGCTATGGCCTGGTCGGCATGTGGTTAAAGCCCATCTCCAGGCAACTAAAATATATCCCTTGAAGTGTGGGTGCGCCTCCACTGCAAGAGTTAATTGCTTGCTTAGGTCTAGGCCTCTAGGGGAACAATAAAAGAAGGTTTATTAGCCCCATCATCCACTCCTCCCCACAGCTAGACCAGTTCCTGCAGTTTCTTCTTCGCTATGTTCTAGCAGTCTTGTGTCCTGATGTCATCAAGACGTAATGACAAACAGAAGATGGCACCTCCACCTAAATGCAGAATGTAATAGAAACTGGCATAATAAATAAAAGTTTTGCACTCACTGGTAAACAGATGGTAGTACACATATCATCCTCAATAGTGTGGGTATCAGAGGAGCTGCAGAGATTAGCAGGTAAGCAGCTGGAGTTGGCAGAATAGTGCTAGGAACCGGCTGGGTCGTAAAGCTGTGAGCTGATTTTGGTTTAACCAATTGCCTCTGATCAAACCGTAGTAGAAGAAGCCCATGCTTTTAGGGCTCATTCACATGATTAGCCAGGGGGAGGTAAAACCAGGGGGTTGAGCTGCAATTTTACCGCATACCTGCATGCTGACTTAATTTAGCCACTTTAGTACCGGGCACATCCCCCTCTTCCCTCCCAAGACAATTTTCAGCGCTGTCACATCTTGAATGACAATCATGCAACAATGTACCCATATGATTTTTATTTTTTTCACACAATTAAAGTTTTGGTGGTATTTAAGAGAGAAGTATGGGATTTTTTTTTGTGATTTTTTTAAGACTCATACTTACCTAGGTGGATGCTGCATCTGTCCCCCGTCCGCTTTAAGACTGAGAACCGAACAAACAAACTGATCGCTCAGTTCTCACAGCTCCCTGAGCAGAGAGCGGGTGCCTGTCAGTTACCACTGTCCGCTCTGCCCTCCCCCCGAGCGCTGGGCTGTGGAGGGGGTGGAAATGTCCGGCTCAGGCTCTCAGCAGGTCCGTTCAGGCATGTGGGTGGATCCTGATTTCATTGTCACCATTTTGCCCGAGCCTAAACCTGCTCTGTGACATCAGCCGACAGCAGGCTTCAGTCCGCTGTTTGCTGATAACGAGTCACAGGAGTGCAGAACGGTCTGTAACCCATAGGAGAAGTACAGCCAAACAAGCTCAGGATGGACTTCTCCTTTAATCACTACTTGGGTTTTTTATCTTTTGCTAAATAAATGGAAAAAAACAAAATGAAAATGTTAGAAAAAAAATGCAGTTTTTTTGTTTCTATTATAAAATTTTGCAAATAAATAATCTTCATAAATTTAGGCCATAATGCATTCTGCTACATTTCTTTGGTGAAAATCACCCAAATCAGTGTATATTATTTAGTCTGTATGAAAGTTCTAGAATCCACAAACTATGGGATATATCTGAAAATTGATTAATCCTGATTAGGGATGAGCTTCGTGTTCGAGTCGAACCCATGTTCGACTCGAACATCGTCTGTTCGCCCGTTCGCCGAATTGCGAACGATATGGGCTGTTCGCGCCAAATTCGTGTGGCGCGTCACGGCCCATAATTCACTGCGGCATCGCAGTGCACTGCTGGCTGATGATTGGCCAAGCATGCACTATGACCCGCATGCTTGGCCAATCACAGCGCCGTCTGAACAGAGAGCCAAAATTGGCCAAAGCCAAGGAGGCTTTGGCCAATTATGGCTCAGGGGATTTAGTACACGCCCCACACTATATAAGGCCGCCTGCACGGCGGCCCTGTGTAGTGTGTGTTCCGGCGTAGAGAGAGATAGACAGAGAGACAGTGTCATTTGATTTAAGTTAGATAGATTAGGCAGGACAGTCAGTGAGTTAGCTGCACTTACAGTGTATTGTGTATATATATATGCATCCCAGGTGTTATATATATATATATATATATATATATATATATATATATATATATATATACACACTGTATTCAGTTTAGCTAGATCCGTTCCTGTTATCTTGCTACTAACAGGCAGTCTTGACTTGTTACAGTATTTACAGCTACCTGAAGAAAATTGCTGGTGTTCTTTTGATCCTATTAGTGCCACAGTCAGGCAGCTAGACTATTTACAGTTAGTGTAGTGCGTCCTCCTCACAGTGTTCAGTTAAAGCTACAAGTTAGTTTTAGTGTGACCTCTGCACAGTGTTCAGCTAAAACTACAAGTTAGTGTAGTGCACAGTGTTCAGCTAAAGCTACAAGTTAGGGTAGTGCATCCTCCTCACAGTGTTCAGCTAAAGCTATAAGTTAGTGTAGTGCTTCCTCCTCACAGCGTTCAGCTAAAATTACAAGTTAGTGTAGTGCGACCTCTGCACAGTGTTCAGCTAAAGCTACAAGTTAGTGTAGTGCATCCTCCTCACAGTGTTCAGCTAAAACTACAAGTTAGTGTAGTGCGACCTCTGCACAGTGTTCAGCTAAAGCTACAAAGTAGTGTAGTGCGTCCTCCTCACAGTGTTCAGCTAAAACTACAAGTTAGTGTAGTGAGACCTCTGCACAGTGTTCATCTAAAGCTACAAGTTAGTGCAGTGCGTCCTGCTCACAGTGTTCAGCTAAAACTACAAGTTAGTGTGGTGCGTCCTGCTCACAGTGTTCAGCTAAAACTACAAGTTAGTGCGGTTTGTCCTGCTCACAGTGTTCAGCTACAACTACAAGTTAGTGTGGTGCGTCCTGCTCACAGTGTTCAGCTAAAACTACAAGTTAGTGTAGTGAGACCTCTGCACAGTGTTCATTTAAAGCTACAAGTTAGTGCAGTGCGTCCTGCTCACAGTGTTCAGCTAAAACTACAAGTTAGTGCGGTGTGTCCTGCTCACAGTGTTCAGCTAAAACTACAAGTTAGTGGGGTGCGTCCTGCTCACAGTGTTCAGCTAAAACTACAAGTTAGTGCGGTGCGTCCTTCTCACAGTGTTCAGCTAAAACTACAAGTTAGTGTGGTGCGTCCACCTCACAGTGTTCAGCTAAACCTACAAGTTAGTGTAGTGAGACCTCTGCACAGTGTTCATCTAAAGCTACAATTTAGTGCAGTGCGTCCTGCTCACAGTGTTCAGCTAAAACTACAAGTTAGTGTGGTGCGTCCTCACAGTGTTCAGCTAAACCTACAAGTTATTTTTTTGCAAGCTCTGCACAGTGTTCAGCTAAAGCTACCTGTAGAAGATTGGTGGTGTTCTCATACTACAGGCAGGCAGTTGATTTTGCTAGCTGCAGTATCAGTACATATATATAAATATATATCCCAGCTTAGTGCAGCTACAGGCCATTAGTATGTCTGGAAGGCCAAGAAGGAGAGGCAGACAGTCACAAGCCAATAAGAGAGGGCAAGCAGGCTCTGTGTCTAGTGCTGGTCATGGAGACAGTGCATCCTCATCAGCACGTGGCCGTGGGACACGCTTGGCCTTTTTTTCGGCAGCTGGCCGTGTTGAGCCGCAACATGCAGAAGACTTGGTCGAGTGGATGACCAAGCCGTCCTCATCCTCCTCATCCTCTCTCACCCATGCCCAGGGTACTTTGTCTGGCAAAGCAGCGGCCTCTTCCCTCGGCTCAATGTCATCAGTGACTCCTTCCCTAGCCCCACCATGTCCTCTGAGGAGTCCCTCGAACTGTTTGACCACAGTGTTGGGTACATGCTCCAGGAGGATGCCCAGCGTTTGGAAGGCTCTGATGATGATACTGAGCTCAATGAAGGCAGTAACATGAGCACGGACAGAGGGGGTGCCTAAGAAGGACATCAATCTGGCAGTCATGCTCCCCCTGCTGCAGCATACTGCCAGGTTTGCTCCAGTGATGAGGAGGGAGGGGATGATGAGGTCACTGACTCAACGTGGGTGCCTGGTAGGAGAGAGGAGGAGGAGGAGGAGGAGGAGGCGGCACATCACCAACGAGGCAGGATGCCCTCCAGGGGCCAGCCTAAGGGCAGCACATTGACTGCATCACACCCCAAAGCTCCACATGTGCAGGGCGCTGCAGTCTCTGTGCGTTATTCAAAAAGTTCCTTGGTGTGGGCCTTTTTTGAGACGAGTGCATCAGATCGCACCACTGCTATTTGCAACATATGTCTCAAGCGTATCTCGCGTGGCAAAAACATCTCCCGCTTGGGTACCACATGCTTGACCAGACATATGTTGACCTGCCATGCAGTTCGTTGGCAAGCGTATCTAAAAGACCCACACCAAAGAACAAAGAGGACCTCTCCTTGCTCCTCATCAGCTGAGATTTCCAACCCCACTAGACATTCAGTCCTCTCTGAGACCTGCACTGAGAGGAATGAAGGTGTAGAATTAGGTGTGTCACAGCCAAGTACTTGTGGGCAATCTGCTTTTGGTACACCGACGTCAGATTGTACCGCCGAAAGAAGTTTGCTCCCAGCCATCCACATGCCCAGCGGTTGAATGCTAGCTTGGCAAAATTGCTAGCACTTCAACTGCTGCCTTTTCATTTGGTAGACTCTGCCCCCTTCTGTGAGTTTGTGGAATGTGCGGTTCCTCAGTGGCAGGTACCCAAACGCCACTTTTTCTCACGGAAGGCGATTCCGGCTCTCTACCGGCATGTGGAAGGCAATGTCCATGCCTCGCTGGACAGGGCGGTCAGCGGTAAGGTGCATATTACCGCTGACTCATGGTCCAGCAGGCATGGACAGGGACGTTACCTAAGTTTCACGGCGCATTGGGTGACTCTGCTGGCAGCTGGGAAGGATGCAGGACAAGGTGCAGTAGTGTTGGAGGTTGTTCCGCCACCACGCCTCCAAAATACTAATGATTGTGACACACCTCTCTCCTCCACCCCCTCCTCTTCTTCTTCCTCCATGGCCTCTTCCTGTGCTTTGTCCTCGGAACCAGCGGTGCTCCGTAGTCGTTCAAGGGGCTACGCAAGTACGCAGGCCAAAAGATGCCATGCGGTGCTTGAGCTGGTGTGCTTGGGGGACAGGAGCCACACTGGGGCAGAGGTTCTGTCAGCTCTGCAGGGGCAGGTTCAGAGGTGGTTGGCGCCACGCCAACTTAAGGCAGGAATGGTGGTTTGCGACAATGGCACCAACCTCCTCTCTGCCCTCCGACAGGGACAAATGACCCATGTGCCCTGTTTGGCTCACGTCCTTAACTTGGTGGTGCAGCGGTTCTTGGGCAGGTACCCGGGCTTACAGGATGTCCTGAGGCAGGCCAGGAAAGTCTGTGTGCATTTCCGCCGGTCATATAATGCCAGTGCTCGGCTGACGGACCTCCAAAAGGAGTTTAACCTGCCCAAGAACCGCCTAATCTGTGACATGCCCACCAGGTGGAACTCAACGTTGGCCATGCTGCAGCGGCTGCACACGCAGCAGAGGGCCATCAATGAGTACCTGTGCGACTATGGCACCAGGACAGGGTCAGGGGAGCTTGGTTTTTTTTCCCCACGCCAGTGGGCCATGATCAGGGATGCATGCACTGTCCTGTCACCATTTGAGGAGGCCACGAGGATGGTGAGCAGTGACAGTGCATGCATCAGTGACACTGTCCCCCTTGTCCACCTGTTGGAGCACACGCTGCGTGGAATAATGGACAGGGCACTTGAGGCAGAACAGAGGCAGGAAGAGGAGGACTTCCTTAGCTCTCAAGGCCCCCTTTATCCAGACAGTGTTCCTGCGTGCCCGCCGATCACACAGGAAGAGGAGGAGGAGGAGGAGGAGGAAGATTGTGTCAGTATGGAGGTGGAGCCTGGCACTCAGCATCAGCAGCAGTCTTTAAGGGATCAGTCCTAAGAAACACATGGGCTTGTACGTGGCTGGGAGGAGGTGGCTGCGGACCATGTCGTCCTTAGTGACCCAGAGGACTCCGGACCGAATGCCTCAGCAAACCTACGCTGCATGGCCTCCCTGATCCTGCAAAGCCTGCGTAAGGATCCTCGTATTCGTGGTATCAAGGAGAAGGACCAATACTGGCTGGCAACCCTCCTTGATCCACGTTACAAGGGTAAGGTTGCGGACCTTATCTTGCCATCGCAGAGGGAGCAGAGGATGAAACATCTTCGGGAGGCCTTGCAGAAAGGTCTGTGCAACGCGTTCCCAGAGACTGGGAGGTTACAAACTCCTGTTTCTGGACAACGTGTTGCTGAGGCTTCGGTCAGTCAAAGAAGGAGCGGTGGAGAAGGTGGCCGTCTGACCGATGCGTTCAGACAATTTTTTGGTCCGCAGCCCCAAGGTATGATCGGTTCCAGCAACCATCGCCAGCATCTGTTTTACATGGTGCAGGAATACCTAGGGGCAAGATCAATTTGGACACCTTTCCCACCGAAAATCCTCTGGGTTACTGGGTCTTGAGGATGGATCACTGGCCAGAGCTTGCACAGTATGCAATTGAGCTACTGGCCTGTCCTGCATCCAGCGTTCTTTCGGAACGCACATTCAGTGCTGCTGGAGGCGTGGTAGCCGATCACAGGGTGCGTCTGTCCACCGACTCGGTCGATCGACTGACCTTCATAAAAATGAATCAGTCTTGGATCACCACTAGCTACCAAGCACCTGATGCTGATGTAACCGAATATTTTTTTTTGAAATCTCAGATCCCTTCAAAGACTGCCTATGCTGATGCTGAGTGACTATCCCTGAGTAATTATCCTCTTCCTCCTCAATGATCACGCTGATAGCTTGTAAGAACATTTTTGGTTCTGGGCGCCACCACCAGTGCCTAAGGCACAATTTTTCAGCACCTGTTTAACAGGGGCGTGTAATTACAATTTTTGATGCAATACTTTGCAGCAGGGCTCGTTCCTGCGTTCCAACTAGAGTGTCTGTGAGGGGTTGCAGTGTTGTGGCACCAGCACCAGTGCCTAAGGCCCAATTTTTCTGCCCCTGTTTAACAGGGGCGTGTAATTACAATTTTTGATGCAATACTTTGCAGCAGGGCTCGTTCCTGCATTCCAACTAGAGTGTCTGTGAGGGGTTGCAGTGTTGTGGCACCAGCACCAGTGCCTAAGGCCCAATTTTTCTGCCCCTGTTTAACAGGGGCGTGTAATTACAATTTTTGATGCAATACTTTGCAGCAGGGCTCGTTCCTGCGTACCAACTAGAGTGTCTGTGAGGGGTTGCAGTGTTGTGGCACCAGCACCAGTGCCTAAGGCCTAATTTTTCAGCTCCTGTTCAACAGGGGCATGTAATTACAATTCTTGATCTAATATTTCACAGCAGGGCCCATTTCTGCACTCACCAAGAGCGAGTGAGGACTTACAGTGTTGTGGCACCAGCACCACCACCACCACCACCAAAGGCCCAATTTTTCTGCCGCTGTTCAACAGGGGCATGTAATTACAATTCTTGATCTAATATTTCACAGCAGGGCCCATTTCTGCACCCACCAAGAGCGAGTGAGGACTTACAGTGTTGTGGCACCAGCACCACCACCACCACCACCAAAGGCCCAGCTTTTCTGCCCCTGTTCAACAGGGGCATGTAATTACAATTCTTGATCTAATATTTCACAGCAGGGCCCTGTGAGGGGTTACAGTGTTGTGGCCACAACAACACCTAAGGCCCAAATTTCTGCTGAGTATATAGGGCAGGCCCCTACTTTCAAACATCTAACTTACAAACGACTCCTACTTGCAAACGGAAGGAGACAACAGGAAGTGAGATGAAATCTACCCCTAGGAAGGGAAATTCTCTCCTGTAAGAGTTAATATGGGAAAAACATTTCTCCTTTTCACTGATGCTTTCCAATCCTTGTTCCACAAAAAAACCCAAATTTTCAAAAAACATTTGTCATTGGGACAAAAGTGAGGTGAAATCTTCTGAAGAGGAGGAAAGACAGCAAAACAAATGTCACAGGGGTGATAACCCTTCCCTATGATTTCCAAAAAAGCTCAAAAAAGATTTTTTGGCTGGAGCTAAACACGTTAAAAATGTACCCGTTCAAAATTACAAACAGATTCTACCTAACAACAAACCTACAGTCCCTGTCTTGTTTGCACCGCCTGTATACTGCTGTTCAGAGTATATAGGGCCTGGTGGCCCCACACCTTTCCTTATTTTAATTTGGGTGCGGGGTTCCCCTTAATATCCATACAAGACCCAAAGGGCCTGGTAATGGACTGGGGGGTACCCATGCCATTTGTCTCACTGATTTTCATCCATATTGCCAGGACCCGACATTACATTAAACCCGCAAGCAGTTTTAAATGAGATTTTTTCCTTTAAAAATGACATTTGGTGCAGGGACTGTTCTAAACACGGGAAACACGCGCCACTTTACAGGCATACTATAGACACCCCCCAGGTACGATATTTAAAGGAATATTTCACTTTTTTTTTTTTTACTTTAAGCATCATTAAAATCACTGCTCCCGAAAAAACGTCCTTTTTAAAAGTTTTTTTTGCATTGATACATGTCCCCTGGGGTAGGACCCGGGTCCCCAAACCCTTTTTAGGACAATACCATGCAAATTAGCCTTTAAAATGAGCACTATTGATTTCGAACGTTCGAGTCCCATAGACGTCAATGGGGTTCTAACGTTCATGCGAATTTTCGGTCCGTTCGCAGGTTCTGGTGCGAACCGAACCGGGGGGTGTTCGGCTCATCCCTACTAGGAACCAAGGAAACCTACTGCAGCTAGCTAGGAAGGAACGGTATAGGAGAGGACACAGGGAGCAAACGTAAAGAGTAGGAGAGAGGGGGATCCTGAGAATGGTGCAGAGAGAGAGAGCAAGCTGACAAGGACTGCAGGCAAACAACAGGAAACAAAGCTGAGAAAAACACACACACACAGCAACAGGAAATGAAGGTATCCATGGACAAAAACCAAAGGGAATATTACTGCACAGCCAGAGGTAAAACACTGAGAACAAAGACAGGATCAAACAACGCACAGAATATGGGAATACTCAGACGCCGTTGAACAGTCAAGGAAAAGAGGGATCCGGCTGGCACGTGAAGACACGTTGCTCGAACACTAACACACAGGTGCAAAGGCTTGATAATATCTAGGTTCAGGGCGGATAGGCAGGAGCCCAAGCAACTCAGACAGGAGACAAAACCCGGCACCGGATCAATGTGTACAGAAGCGTGACAACTATAGCGTCACACATGTGGACATACATACTTCTACATGTGGACATATACACAGTGATAAATGACAGCTCACTTCCTCCTTCCATGCCCACTAACCGGCTAAACACAACGGGGGTGGGATATTACATCTTGATAGATGGAGGCTTCACCTCCCTCTTATTCTAAGACACAGGCTGGAGGTTCAGCAGACAGCTTGTCTATTTAGAACACAGTTCTTCTGCTGTGCGCCTTTCCTCCAATCAGCTCTCACACACTGTTACTGAAGCCCCCCGCCCCCTCCTCTGTGCTCCTGACAGATGAAGAAAGATTCTAACACTTTTCTGCTGTTTTGAAGGGATGTAGGGAAGAGAAGAGTACAGATAAACAAGTAAAACCTATGTAGGAGGATTTGTTTCATTTCTGTGTATCATCGGAGGCTGTTCCCTTCACTGGGTATAGGAGAGGGTTTACATCCACTTTAAAGCTTTATGAACTGAGCCTAAAATATATAAAATAAATGAGACTGATTTTTCTCTCACTGTCTCGGGAGGCTTGTAGAAAACAAACACATAGAGATCTGGTCTGCTTCTAATTGGAGAAACTTCACACAACCTGCAGAGCAGCAAGTCTGTGTTGTCGCCAGAACATAAAAATATTTTATATTTATTTTACTTTATAAAACAAAGTAGATTATACTGTAAGGGTCGGTTCACACAGGGGTGGCACGACTTGCAGGTTGCCTCACCGAGGCGACCTGCACACGACATGCACGGCGACTTGCAAAACGACTTCTGTATAGAAGTCTATGCAAGTCGCCTCAAGTCGCCCCAAAAGAAGTACAGGAACCTTTTTCTAAGTCGGAGCGACTTGCGTTGCTCCTATTAGAACGGTTCCATTGTACAGAACGGGAGGCGACTTGTCAGGCGACTAGGTCGCCTGACAAGTCGCCCCTGTGTGAACCGGCACTTAGAATGTTATTTTCTCATGCAAGATCCGATTAAAAGAACACACTATACAAATAAGTCATAATATTAAGGCAGGAGGTTTAGAAATGACCCGTTCAGGCACTTTTGTTAATTTTTTTAGGCTTTTACCAAGTCAAATATCAAAAAGGTAAAGACGCTGAGACTCGGCAGCCTGTTCTAATCCGTTTCACTTGATTATACCAATTATCCATCTTTAGCCTAATACTCTTTTTTCTGCCATTAAAGAAAAAAAAATCCTCATAAGGCACCTACACAGTAATCATCAATTTAAAGTCAAGGTGTTTAAACAAAGTGCTAAGAATTTCTGGGAAAAGGACTAGAACCTTACCATCGAAGATGGACATATTCTTGGCAGCTGCTTTCGATGCGCGACCACTAGAGGGCGGTTCACCACTCCCTGCCAATGCAAATGCAAAATATGTATTAGCAAAATGAATGCAAGTACATAACTTATTAATAACGTTCTTGTATTCAATGTCTTCAATATGTTCAGGGCTGAAATATGTTTCATTGTACAGACAGGCACTCTTTTCATAATAAAAACAGTTGAATTACTCCAAAGACAGCAATCTATCCCTGTCTACTCACTCCTGCAAGTGAGCCAGGAGTATTAAAACTGAAGTCCAGTAAACTGTTGATTATATATCTGATGTACACGGAGGTTATCCTGCCAAAGGCTTTGTGTTTGTAATAAAAAATGCCCAGCTGGTTTGCTTTTTGGCAGTCTAGGTGAACAGACCATTATAGATGTGTAGCAGAGTGTGCAAGCAGTACACATGCTTACAGAGAGCCCGTCCGTTATGGTACATAGCACCACCTGCTGGCTGAAAATGGTAAACCTTAAACCCACTTTCACACTGAGGCGCCAGCGGTAAAGCGTCGCTATTTTTAGCGGCGCTTTACCATCGTTTCAGTGGCGCTTTTCAGCCGCTAGCGGCAGATACTAAAGGATCAGCTGTATACCAACGTATCCTCTTGCTGGTGAGTATAAAGAAAACTGAGGCAACTATTATGTTAGGTGGCGGTATAAATCTCTAACATGCTCACGGAACTCAGTCTTTGGTGCAAATATATTTTTTATTATTTTGCAATTAAAAAAAGGAACAGAACAGTAATAATATATAAAAAAAAACCAACACATTAGATTGTAAGCTCTAACGAGCAGGGCCCTCCTCCTGTATTGAAATGTATTGTAATAGGGCGTACACACGGCCGGACTTTGTTCGGACAATCCGACAACAAAATCCTAGGATTTTTTCAGACGGATGTTGGCTCAAACTTGTTTTGTCTACACACGGTCGCAGAAAGTTGTCGGAATTTCCGATCGCCAACCACGCGGTCACGTACACCACGTACGACGAGACTAGAAAAGGGCGGTTCAGTCACATGGGGTAGAAAGGCTTCTTATTTCTAAACACCTGGACCGAACTTTGTCATCCATATACAACCAAATTCTTACTGACGAGCAGACTGGAGAGATGGGCCTGTATGATAAGTGGAAGGGGGACGTTCCGGACTTGGCACCAGATGACTGGGAAGAGGGTCTACAGCAATACATTCCTCTTATGATATCGGCAAGGGATAGATTCATACAGTTGAAGTTCATTCATAGAGTATATTACACGCCACAGAGGTTAGCTAGAATATACCCGACGCAAACAGATAGATGTCCGAAATGTATGGGGGAACTGGGTACGTTTATCCATGTAGTATGGGAATGCCCGCTTATACAAAAATTCTGGACTGAGGTGGTGGAAACGATTAATGCAGTAGGTAATCTAAATATTCAGAGAAATCCGATTATTTTACTCCTTGGGGTATGTGATAATGTTATACCTAGTGTGCACAAAAGATTATTTGTATTCTACGCTTCATTCTATGCCAGGAAGGCTATTCTCCTTAAATGGAAACAACCTGACCCTCCTACGGTAACCCAATGGAGGGGTATAGTAGACTCTGTTCTGCCACTCTATAAAGCCACCTATATCAACCGTAAATGCCCCAAGAAATTCTCCAAGATCTGGGGAGCCTGGGCTAAGCAGTAGTAGGGTTTGGTAATGACCAGCTCAATCAAAATATCCGTCTATTTCATGTTGCTCTCCCCTCTCTCCCTCCCTTTCCCCCCCCCGCCCCCCCCCCCTTTCCCCCCCCCCCCCTTTCCTCCCTTGGCCCTTCCCTTCCTTCCCCCCCCCCTCCCCCTTTTTTCTGATCCTTCATCACAGACACATTAATACTTAATGAGGAAATGATTGACAAATGGATAACATACTGATTATTTACTGCGAGTTAAACTAACGTAGAAGGAAAAGTGGGAATATTGGTATAAATGACACAGGAACTCCTTCCTCTGGAAAGGAGGATACATAAGCAATAATAACACAACAAACTGTATATTATGACTCTGTAATGCATTACTAGAAACTATGCAACTGTATATAGAAATATAGCTGGAAATGTGCAGCAACGATATATTCTTTATGTTCTTTTGTAACTATTTTTGTATGATGAATACTCTCCGGCTGGAGACAAATAAAAACTTTTCTGTTAAAAAAGAAAAGGGCGGTTCAGAACCAAGCGCGGCACCCTTTGGGCTCCTTTTGCTAATCTCGTGTTAGTAAAAGTTTGGTGAGAGACGATTCGCGCTTTTTCAGACTCGTGGCTTTCAGATCGTTTTCTGCCGTTCAGTTTGTGCTTGTGGGTTTGTATCTGCTCTTCAGTGCGTGCAGTCAGTTCGTATCGGAGTTTTCTGTGCGATCTTGCCTGCTCGTTGCTGTTTTTCAGGTCGCTCTTCACAGGCCTTGCTGTTCTTCAGTGCGTTCTGTTACTTTCGTTCTGAGCAGCCGACCGTTTTCTAGCCATGTTGCGTATGCGTACTCCTCGTAGAGTTCGTGCTGTCCGGGGGCTTGGTGTTGGGGTCCTGACCTTGACACAAGTCCAGTCCATGAACAGGGTGGGGAGGAGGTCACGGACCAAGAATTGGTTGCTTCAGCGTGACCAGTTCTCTCATATGCCTTTGCTCTGTGAGATCCGTGAGAATAATCCTGATGATTTCAGGAACTTTCTCCGGATGACGGACCCCGTGTTTCACCGTCTGTTGGCTTCGCTGACCCCTTATATTAGCAGGAAGGATACCTGCATGAGGCAAGCCATCACTCCGGAGCAGAGGTTGGTCACTACCCTGCGGTATTTGGCCACAGGGAGAAGCCTGCAGGACTTGAAGTTCTCGACAGGCATCTCCCCCCAGGCTCTGGGGATCATTATCCCAGAGACCTGTTCTGCCATCATACAGGTCCTGCAGAAGGAGTATATCACATTTTATTGTATTTAATGTTTGCTAATATATTGTATTTCTTTCCTCATTCCCTAATGACCATGATTGTAATATGCTGTGAATGTCCCCTTTGTCCTCATGCATGCTGGATTTTTATGTAATTATTATTTTAGTCCTTCATACATATTTGCCCTTCAATAACCTCCCCAGCATGGTGTCTCCTGGCCCTATATTCACCTCATGTAGTCACTTAACAATGTATTTTATCAGCTCCATAGTAGTGCTTTACCCCAAACACCCCCTAAAATGTTTAGAAATGTTATTTTTGCTTTAAATTCTGGCAGAGTGCAAGAGGCTTTTTTTTGTGGTGTCCCCAAATAATTTTTAGTAACCCTCCCTCCCCCAACTGCTAAGTCAGCTGATCCCAATTCTCTATCCTCAATCATCTATCTGCTGACTTTGACAAACCCATACACACTATACCCATCTGTTTAGTGCTCAGATTTATGGATGAATTCCCCAAAGCATGTAGTGCAAGGGCCTGCCTGTATACTTTCAAATGGTACTGTTTAAAGTTTTTGTATCCTATTATTATCTTGACAGGTAATAGCAGAATGTCCAAATGTCCTCAAATGTGTACAGTGTGTATTTATATCTTTGTATTATGACACTTCTTACCTGTCCAGTGGGCTGCCAATAGTGTAACTAAGGAGGGGCTGTTCCAAGTAATGCCCTGTATTTAGGCATTCATCTCTCAATGAAGTGAAGAGGGTTACCTGTCCAAGATTTCCACACACCCCCTATAATGTTAGAAATGGCCCATGAGAGGGGGGGAGGGGGAATATGATAGGTGTACCTTATACTTTGGCGTTGTTAAATTCCCCTTAATAAATACTATCTGGAGGTTGACCCATAATGTTTGTGTCTAATCTGCTTGCCATGTTTCTGATCAAAAATAGTAATTTTTTTTTTTCCTCAACAGTTTCCTTCCACGCCACAGGAATGGCAGACTGTGGCCTCCCACTTTGCCCAGCGGTGGGACTTTCCTAACTGCGGAGGGGCAATTGATGGGAAACACGTCCACATCGTCCCACCACCCAACTCGGGGTCGTACTATTTCAACTATAAGGGGTTCAATAGTATTGTGATGTTGGCGGTGGTGTCGGCTAATTACGACTTCCTGTATGTGGACGTGGGGAAGAATGGCCGGATGTCCGATGGTGGAGTCATCGCCCAGACGGAGTTCTACAGGCGTCTCCAGAATGGCAGCTTGGACTTGCCAGCTCCAGAGGACAATGTGGAAGGACTCCCATTCGTGTTCGTTGCTGATGAAGCGTTTGCGCTGGGGGACCACCTGATGCGGCCATTCCCGATGAGGACCCTCACCCCGGAACAGAGGGTTTTTAATTACCGGCTGGCCAGAGCCCGAAGAGTGGTGGAGAACACATTTGGAATCCTGGCCAGCCGGTTCTGCCTATTTATGACACCCATCCATATGGCGGAGTATAAACTGAACCATATTATACTTGCGTGCTGTATTCTCCATAACTTTTTAAGGAAACATTCGGCCAACTATGCTGGCTCAGTTGGGCCTGAGGCTGGAATGATATAAGAAACCACACTGACGGCGCTTGAAAGCGGCCATCCTGGCTTGCCCTCCCTGAGTGCCCGTGATGTCCGGTTACGCTACCTGGAGTTCTTTGCGGGTACGGGGGCCATCAATATGCCAGACAATTTGTGAAGCCTTTTTATAATAATAAAAAAAGAAATTCTTTGTGGACATTTACTGCTTGTGTTTGTTTTAGCTGACCCTGACAGAAATGTGTTGAGTGCAGAAAATGGTGTGATTGTGTAACCTTATACCAAGCACTGTTGGCTGTTATTTACTAAATGCAAAAACACATTTCACTACAAGTGCACTTGCAACTGCACTGAAACTGCACTTGTAGTGCAAAGTGGATTTGCCCTTAGGAAATAACCCCCATTTTCACAGAAAGCAGCAATTACATCACCCCAAAAGTGTTGTAGCGTTGAGACAATAATGCACACATTCTTGATTAACAATCTTTTAATACCTGCAAAATCACATGTGCATTTACCAAAGGTTTTTAAAACAAACCAACATGTTTGTTGTATAACAATTTTTGGGGTGGCATTATCAAAAATAGAAATGTCCATTTACGATAAAACAGGCCTGTGTAAAACCAACAAGAAAGACAAAAAACTTGAACTTACAAAGTTCACATTAGGTAAAACCTGAAGGCAATATCAGACATCAGTATTTAGGAACTGTGTTTGATATTGCGTTCAGATGGGGGGAAATCACCCCTGGAAAAGCCAAATTTGGAAGATGCACACCAATTTACGAATGTCAACATGTGCTATCTGCCATCACGGGGGATCAAGGGACGTGTTTTGGGGGAGCAAGCCCTTCCTCACCGCTACTTTATAATTGAGGAAGGGGTTGCACCCCCAAAACGCGTCCATTGATCTCCCGTGATGGCAGATAGCACATGTTGGCACACTGTGTGCATCCTCCAAATTTGGCTTTTCAAAACATTGCAAAAAGATTTAAAACATTGGACAACACCAAAAAAAAGTGATTTTGTGGGGTTTTAAATTCGCCCCAAAACATCAATGATGTTATTATTTTTTTAATCACATTATTAATTTGTTTCTGGATGTTTTCCAATTCGACATTACACCCCATGATCTCCCTGATCAGGATCTGGGCACTTTCAGATGTGAAAGAATCTCGATCCCTAACATCACGAACACCTAAAAAGAGAGAAAACAAACAAAAACAGGTCTCAAAAATCTGCCAGCATCCATCTCTTACCTGAGCCTGTGGTCGCAGACACTCACCTGTTGTGGTGCCAATTTCCACAACATATTCTTCTTCCTCCTGCACTTCTTGTGTTGGGGCTATTTCACCTTCTTCTATAGGTGGGGGGTCTGTGGTCTCCTCGGATGAGGGGTGTCCTCCGAGTCTTTGCTCCCCTATGTAAAACAAAAATGGTATAATTAGCACACAGATATTTGATGGCAGAACTATAAATAGGAAACATTGCTTGGAAGTGGGGTACAATTGTCAATTTTAGCAGAGTTCCAAGATGTCTTTTTTTTATTGCCCTTTGTCAAGCTGCAATACTTTACCTGTTTAGTACAAGCTTCACAGATGGAGACTCCCCTATAGTATACACTGGAGCACCTGTGTGCCCCCCCCCCCTAATAAAAAGGGTGTTCTTGTGTCCCACACTAGTGCTCCAGTGTCCAGATGTGAAAACTGCTGCTCAGTGTCCTCTCCTTACACAGAATCTAGTTTGCATTTCATTCTAGTAACAAACCCATCTACACAAACAAATATTTGGCATCCAAGTAGGCCCTAAAAAATGTGGGAAAATGCATATGGCCTAAATAATGGTGTTTTAGAGGCCGAAAGAAAAATGTTTGATACGAACGAATAATGGGCCCATGAACATTAAAGTTGCCCTTTTAAACTGTACAATTAAGAAAAGCATATGGAGCAGCACGAACGTAATAAAGACAAAAAGAATAGGAACACAGCACAACTACTTACTTTTTTGCAGCACTCTCCGGATCTTTCGGTACTGCTCTGGCTCTCTTAATTTCAGGTCCGACCACCGCTTCCTGAGCTGATCTTTTGATCGTCGTACCCCGAAATTCCTGTGAAGACTTTTGACCACTTTCGCCATGATCTTGGCCTTTCTGATATTCGGGTTGGGGTAAGGCCCATACTTCCCGTCATAGTCGGCCTTCTTCAGGATGTCGACCATCTCCAACATCTCCCCAAAGGACATATTTGTGGCCTTAAATCGTCTCCTTCTGGATCGGGACATGTCAGGATTCGGGCTGTCCTCCTCCTCCTCCTCGTTCCTGTAATTATCACGCACCTGCTGTGAATCCGCCATGTGCTCTTCCCCCACTGCGCCGAACGAAAAGGGGCGGGGAATAGAATAGAAAGAATGTCAGGGGCGGGCGGAGTTACATGCATGCGCAGCGTATATAAAGCGTAACACATGTGCGTATTACGTACGATCTGTGAGCGGAGGAAGGAGCATTGGACGCGCCGATCGTAAGAACGAAGGTAAGAGACAAACTTGTGCCTATACTGCTTCTACATTGAGGCCTATATTGTAACAAGATTAGGAGAGTTTTGTCTGACATTAGGCTTTGTCTTGTGTTGTGTCTTGCAGTGAACATGGATATGCTATTGAAAGACAATGACTTCATGTCACTATTCATTGATATGTTAAGGGAGCTGCCATGTCTGTGGGAGATAAACCACCCACATTACAAGAACCAAGCAAAGAGGAAGGCAGCACTGGAGCAATTGTTGGAAATTGTGAAGCAGGTGATCCCCACGGCAGACATCACCTATTTAAAGATCTTAATTGGTGGCCTGAGGAGTACATATCCAAGGGAGCACAAGAAGGTCCAGGATTCGCTGAGATCCGGAGCAGCAGATGACATCTATGTCCCCAGGATGTGGTACTACGACAGGCTGCATTTTCTGGCAGGCCAGACTGAACCCAGGCCATCCCTCTCCAGTCTTCTTTCCACACTTCCTTCCCCCCGGCTGAGGCTTCTGATGTCCAACCTGGGCCTTCCAGGCAACAACACAAGGAGGAGCCCAGATTGAGCCAGGTATAGCATTCCTCTAAATATTTCTGCTTGTCCAATCAATGATGTTAACTAGATGTTAGTTGGGAGTACTAATTTAGGATTGTGATTGATGAAGCAAAAACTAAAACCATGTCCCTTTTTCATACACAGGGAAGTCTCAGCCAAGAGGTGGCCGGGCCTAGCCGGCTGGCTGATCTGCCGGTCCCTCCACCCTCGCTGGAAAGAGAAAGTGGCAGGAGGAGTGCCCTAGAGGAGGCTGGCAGAGGACTCTTTTGGAGGGCTACAGAGGTCCTGGAAGCACGACACACCGTGCAGGAGGACATTGCTGCCACCATTGCCTATAAAATGCTGAGGATCGAGGAGGGACAACAAGTCATGTGTGAGTTGCTCATATTGGAGGCTCTTGAGAAAGGTATGAGGGGCCAAATTACAGCTCAGACACACCTTTGCGATGGTCCTCCTCCTCCTCCTGCAGGTCCTCCTCCTTCTCCTCCAGGTCCTCCCAGTCCTCCTCCTCCTCCTGCCACATCTCCAACAGCACAGCCACAGCCCGGAAGGAAGTGTGGAAGGAAGACCAGAAAGTGAGGACCCTGGATCCAGTCTGGTCGGCCAAAAAATGCAGGCTCTTGTGGTACCACAGCCTGGGGACACAGATGTCATCTGCTGCTTTCCAGATCTCTGCGAATTCTGGACCAGACTGCCCTCCCTTACATATGGACTCCTCAGGCCACCAATTTTGATGTTCAAGAATTGATGTCTGCCGTGGGGGTCCCAGGCTTCGCTAATTTCTCCTGTTGATCCAGTGTTGCCTTCCTCTTTGTTTGGTTCTGAGCCCTTAATAAAGGAATTTTTGTTTGAATTATACTCTCCTATGTGTTTTACTTCAAAAAGGACAGTTGGTTTGTGAGGATTCAGGTGCATTTCAAATATACAATGTGAAATGAACAAGGGACACCAACAACAAACAATCTCCTTAAGATTAAATAATAAAAGATATGAATGGTGTTGGGGTAACTTGACACACAAAACACACACAAAAATATTCTGGAGTAAAAATAAAAATAAGATTAAACAAAGATCAGCCTTGGAAAAAATACAAACATAAAATCTAAACCAAAAAAGGCTTAAAATCCCCAAAAAAAAACATTCTGTCAGATGTGACAACTAACAATATATTCAGGGAATCCCAATAAAAAAACCAAAAAAAAAGTTTGTGAGAAGTGTGTGTGAATATGAGCAGCAAAACTACTTAATTCTTCTCACATTATAAAGAAGAAGAGAGTGCGCTGTATTAAACCATTTTTGACATTGCAGCGTGACGAAAGTGCTGTATCCATTGCGAACGCTAAGTTTACCAGAACGAGCTGTTCCGTGCCGGAATTTCTTCTGAGCATGCGTGCCACTTTGTGCGTCGGAACAGGCCACACACGGTCGGAATTGACGCGATCGGATTTTGTTGTCAGAAAATTTTATAGCCTGCTCTCAAACTTTGTGTGTCGGAAAATCCGATGGAAAATGTCCGATGGAGCCCACACACGGTCGGAATTTCCGACAACACGCTCCGATCGGACATTTTCCATCGGAAAATCCGACCGTGTGTACGGGGCATAACTGTATTGTTTGCCCTCATATTGTAAAGTCCCGCGCAAACTGTTGGCGCTATATAAATCCTGTATAATAATAATAACTCAAAGTATAGATCTTACGGATAGGCGATGCATTAAAGCAAAGTAAGTTGTTTTACAGAACCTAAAAAGTGTTTAATGGAAAAAAGCTGTGGGTATATTATGATACCATTATAAACAAGATAAGAGATGTTTTTCTCAGAAAGTACAGAAAAATTGTGCAGGCTTGCAATGCTGACCTCTTCTATTGAAGCGTTTGGCTGTTATGCTGATCCATAGTCTGCAGTACTTTCAGTCACTGACCTGCACCAAGCATGCAACTGACTGACCTCAGCAATGGCATCCCCATATCCGTCTCAGGTTTCTTAAGCAAGAAACCCGATTTTCTTTGCTTCAGAGCCTCTGGGTAAATGGAGGAGGGCCAGTAAAGTCTGTTCACTTATTCACTTTAGCCAATAGGAACCCCGAATTGGGGTTTATTACGTCACTTCTGGTTTTTACTGTCACTTTTCCCAGCTTCTGTGGCCAGGGAAGAAGTTAATGGAGTGCGATCTGCACTTCATTAGCTTTAAAGAGGAACTGCAGTCTGCTCACATAATTTGTAATAAAAACATCTTTGCCATTCTGAAGCTTTCCTCCAATCACTTTGCATATTATTTTAAATATACTGTGATTCTGTACTTGCCAAATATGCTGCAGAAATTTCCCTCCACTGGATCTGGCTGCATCCATTTTAACTGTGGGCAACTGAAGCTGCTGCCTTGTTCACTTCCTGGATTTACACAGAGGCACACCTCCAGCTCTGCAGCTCTCATTGGCCCTCTTATAACTCACCCCCCTCCCTTCCTGGCAAACTCTCACAAGAGTGAGAGAGAGAGCTGTGCATGATGTCATACGCCTAGGCTAATGACCAGACAATAAACAGGAAGTGGGCTGTATTTTTAGATTGTAAGCTCTAATGAACAGGGCCCTCTGATTCCTCTTGTATCAAATTGTAAGGTAACTGTAATGTCTGCTCTCATGTTGTAAAGCGCTGCACAAACTGTTGGCGCTATATAAAACCTGTATAATTATAATAATAATAATAAGGTATTTACTGTCAGAAAAAAATGTTTTACTATCCAAAGTTATAACAACAAGGGCAGAAGATTTATTAGATAAAAAAATGACTGAAGGTCCGCTTTAATGAAGTGCAGGGGAGGCATCAGTGGTTTAATAGACCTCTGATGTATCATTAAAGAGAACATGTCACAATATATATGCTATCACATAGAGGGTTATTTCTCCCCTATGTAAAAACAAAAAAGTTAAGTGAAAAAAAATAAATGTGTAAAACAAAATTACACCCAAGCACTTGGAAAATGCCCCACCTGCAAAAAAATGTTGGTTTCCTCCCCCAAATGCACGTACGTATGTAACACACAGGCCGGAGAAACCTATTTACAAAAACAATGATTTTCCTACATGTTACATACTACTGCACACGCCTGATTAAAGCAGTATTTCTAGGGCCATTAGCAGTGATTAACCCCGTTGTTCTAATATTGTGTGACCTACCACCATTTTATCTCCCAGCTTTCAGAAAAATGTATACAGTTTGGGGGTTTTAGATATAAAATTGATGCGCTTTAAATAAATAGTGCACAATATGCTGCTGCGACTAAGCTTAAATCCAGGAATAAAAAAATGCATACATGTGAATAAAATAAATAAATAATTATGGTGCTAATACATGTGTTAAAATTGCCAAAATAAATCTTCAAATTGGTGATGTGACGGTGAATATAAATAAAATAATAATAACACTCTGAGTACAATGTCCAGGCAGAGATAAATAGTGGGGGAAAGTAAAAATAATTAAACAGTTCCTTCCCTTAATCCAGATTGATTGACTCACTAGGTTAGATCGTTTGTATCAAGATATTTAGTTTTTCTTGCATCCCACTTTAGCCATAATACTGCTGGAGATTCAGCTCTCAGGATAAAGGTTTTATGCAAAGCAAGCAAAAAAAAATAGATCATTGTGCAGTGAACTTATTAGATAGTACATAAGCAAAACAGGGACAAGAGATACACTCACAAACTCCCGGTCTATTAGAAGCATTCAAATATGCAGATTGCAGTCAGCCGCTGTGGACGAGGTTTCCCATAGAGAAACAGCTGCTGTTAACCTTCAGGTGTATTGCAGCACTGAATGTCCTAAGCTCCTCCCACGCGTTACATCACTGACACGTGACTTTGAAGGGAGAAGAGGGCAGGGCTGATAACACTGTTTGGGATTTCAGTGCAGCAGAGGCAGGGTTGTGAGCTCACTACAAGTGGTTGTAAAGGCAGAAGGTTTTTTTACCTTCATGCATTTTATGTTTGAAGGTATAAAACCTTGTGTGTGTGCAGCAGCCCCCCTAATACTTACCTGAGCCCCCTCTCGATCCAGCGATGTCCACAAGAAGCTTGGCTTTCCGGGGACTCGCACTCCTGATTGGCGTTTGGCAACAGCGCAAGCTGATTGCGATCAATCACAGCCAGGATATGGAGGGGTTGGGCCAAGCCATGGCTCCGTGTGTAAATGGACACACAGAGCCGCAGCTCTGGAGCGAGCCTGCTTGGATGCCCCCAGAGCAAGCTGCTTGCTTTTGGGGCAGGTGGGAGGGGCCAGGAGCGCCAACATGGGACCCGAGAAGAGCAGGATTGGGGCTGCTCTGTGCAAAACCATTACACAGAGCAGGTAAGTATAACATGTTTGTTATTTTAAAATCAAATATATTTTTATTGTGTTTAACAGAGTGAAACAACATAATATACATTATAGCTGGATGTTCAGTATAGGAAGCAATACAATATAGGTTTTATACTTGGTGTACTCTTGGCTATAGACCGATGAAATATACAGGTCCGACCTCTTGCTAGTAGGTGTCGGCTTAGCCCGCCGTGTATTGCGAATCACCTTATGAAGAGTGAGGATGAAAACTTCCAGATCTTAGGCATTGCAATATAGAATTGGGGGGAGAAGAAAATGAGAAAGATAGAGGGGGGGGGTTGGAAGGTTGGGAGGGGAAGGGTTGGGGTGTAGCAGGGGGAAAGGGGGGATAGATGGGAGTGAGCTCAATTGAGGGGAGTTAATAGGGCTTTAAGGGAATCAGAGGTGGAGTATTCGATCCAAATGAGCCAGAGAGTTTGAAATTTATCAAAGGTATCATTGTCTAAGGCTATCATCCCTTCCATGCGCATAATGTCGTTAACCACTGAGACCCAGGAGGACAGGGGAGGGGTGGTAGTGGTTTTCCAAAAAAGGGGTATAAGTTGTCTGGCGGCTGATAGAAAAAAGCATAATAGAGTACGTTTTTGAGAGGGTATGGAGCCTGGAAGCATAGACAATAGAGCTATCTCTGGTGTGGGTGTCGTTGGTCGATCATATAGACTCTTGTAAATGGTGAAAACCTGAGACCAGAGAGGTTGGATGACTCTACACTCCCACCAGATGTGGAGATAACTTCCCTCTGCATCGCCACATCTCCAACATGAAGTGGGGACAGAGGGAAAGATTGTATGGAGTGATTGAGGGTCCCTGTACCACCTGGATAGAAGTTTAAAGTTCTTCTCCTGTGTATAACAAGAGGTGGAGGATTTGTGCGTGAAGTAGAATGACTTTTGCCAGTCAGCCAAGGAGCGTTCTCTTCCCAGGTCTGTGTAAGAGGGGGGTTGGTCATGGGTTAGTGAGTGTTGTAGTTTATAAATGGTGGAGAGTAGGTGTTTGGGTGTATCTGAGAGAGAGCACAATTGTTCGTAGCCTCTGGGAAGAAGAGAATAGGTCTGAACAGAAGGAAGATATGCGGAGAGCTGTAAGCCAGTTACCCTGTACTCCTGGTACAATAGGTGTACCCAAGGTTGGGTGCACAAATGAGCTTGCTATAGGCCATGTAGAACGGAGATATGGGCCCACCGTATTGGATCCCATACCCTGGGGGAGGGCAGGGTGATCAAATAATGATGTAAGTGGCGAGGGGTCCGTGGACAACAGCGATGACAATCCTTTTTTGTACCATAGGTGTAATGCTGCAGTTGTTAACGGGGAAGAATTGGACAGAAGGTGCCGTTTCTGCCATGTTTGTTATTTTAATGTAAAATAAAACAAGGGTTTAGTAACACTTTGAAAGCTCACTGGATTTTATGAGGGATCAACATGTACTTTTCTATACTTGCTGTGTTTTTAAAAAGACAAAACATGGGGAAATGTGCAAGTATTGCAGATATCTTTTAAATATGTTTTTTTTTTATTGTGTCCAAAGATGCACTTTATGATAATTGAGGTGCTAACCTATTCTTTGTACTAAGGAATTTCTGTGAACTTTCCACAATGGGAAGTTACTGTACATGCAACAGTTAAAGTGGAATTAAACCTACGCTGTTGGGGGTCAGTTCTCAATGTAATGTGCAAGTATTCACAGCAAACTTGCACATTATGTCTCACCTACAGTAGCTTCAATTGTTCTGTTCTCCAGCAATGATGGGTCCATTTCTCCTGTCACTGATGCATCCCCCTCCACCGCCAACTCCACTGCCGCTTCTTCCTCAGCTAGTGACAGCCACGGATGATGTGACTGCATGATTGTAGGAATTAGTTTACGGCATCTAGCTCTAATCTCAGCATGCCACTAACCTCCCTGGCGGTATGATTATGTCAGATTTTTGCGTCTCAAAGCGGTACATTGTTTTGCATAGCAATTTAGGGTTTTATATTGTAGGCCTGTAATTCCTAGGAATAACTCACTTAAATCTGTCCAAACAAGAGTCTAGTAGACATCCCGGGTATGATAGAGTTTGAAAAAGGAAATCATAAATTATACTGCATAACTATAAATAATTAACAAAAATAATAATATAATAATAATAAAATGTATTCAATAATGTAATCAAATCAAAAACACTGAAATTTGCAGAATAGTCGCTGTCATCACTTTCGGTGTCCTATGAAAAATTTCCCTACGAATCACTATCGCTCAATTCTGCAAGTGATTCTTATTCACTATGCCTGTTTTCTAGCTGGTCAAAAAATACTTTTGATGTAAAGGGACGCTTTTTGGTTGCCATGGATATTCCCAAGTTTTCAGGCATTAAGAACAGTATATATAATATAAAACTGCATGCAGGGCACTGGACAAAGCATTTGGGACGAAAGGGATGTGAAATGATTTGATACAGTAATGTAATCTTACAGATTACAGTGTACTGTGTTATGTGTTTTTCACTTTAATTTGCCGCAGGGTTCTGCCCCCATACGTCGCAATGCTCGCAGGGAATGGAGCCTGGCACACAGTACATTGGGCGGAGCCCCCAGACACAGTGGGGGACATCGCCGGATCCTAGGGAGAAGGTAAGTAACTTTGCCTGGATCCTGCGATGCAATCCCAAGTGTGGCTTGGGGTTACCGCTTTTGGTAGTGAAAAATCACCCTGAGCCACACTCGGGAATACCGCCAGGGAGGTTAAGTGTAGTGGGCATCTCGTCTGCCAAAAAAATTCTACAACCTGATTGTTTGTTTGTGGGACTAAAAGTAGAAGTTCAGCCAAAACTAACTAACTCTAAATCTACTGGCGACCACATTCTAAGACTAATGTATCTAACCCTGTAAAGTCACAAAAATCGCAATACATACCTTTTCTGTAGCCTCTCTGGAGACCAGCAGCAGATGTTGTGTGGAAGAGACAGCCAACAATGGCTGAGAAATGCCTGGGAAGTGACGTCACACATAGAATTATTATGGGGTCTCCATTGCCAGCTGCCTCTCCTGTACACTCCTAAACAGAGAAGCAGCCTCTGACACCTCCGCGAGGGACCAGACTGGCTGCAGAAAAGGTATGTACTTCGATTTTTGCTGTATTGGGCTAGATAGATTAGTCTTACAATGTGGCTGCCAGAAGATTTAGAGCAGGGGTCTTCAAACTACGGCCCTCCAGTTGTTCAGGAACTACAATTCCCATCATGCCTAGTCATGTCTGTGAATGTCAGTGTTTTACAATGCCTCATGGGATGTGTAGTTCCATAACAGTTGGAGGGCCGTAGTTTGATTTAGAGTAAGTTAGTTTTCGGCTGAACTTCTACTTTAAGTTCGTAAAAGACCTTCTTTGGCTTTTCAGAAGGAAGTGGCAACAACAATTAACTTTCAAGGATAGTTAAGTACAAAAAAATAAATAAATAAAAAGATTTTGTCCCAGAAGGTGCTTATTAGATTTCAGCATCACCAAATGTGTGCGTGTACTTGTATAGAGCTTCCACATACATCCCTGCTTTCCTCTTTTGGTGACTGGTCTAAATACAAACATCTTCTGCCACCAGAACTTCTGTATTACAACATTGCGTAGCACAGTAAAGTCTTCTCAGAACATAAGGTATTTGTGTGTCTCATTCCCAAAAATAATTCTCATTTCAAAATCTTTGGGGGTGCCATCCAAATCATTCCTTTTCGCCTCAATGGCAAACTGCTCATCCAGAACCAATGGTGTATATTGTAGATACAGCCTGATATTATAGAGCCATTTATTCCAAACGGCATAAAGCTATCTGAGGTTATTTGGCCATCATCATTGTATGTAAACCATGGCCTCTGTGGTACAGGACTTTAGACCCGATAAGAGTAAAACGATGAAGGTATACTTTCACAAAGGTTCTACCATGCTATGCAGAGGTTCAATGGAGGATTTTTGGGTTTCATTTATCCCCTCTCACCATAACCTTTTAGGTTATACTGCTTTTACAACACTGAAAAAGCTAACTTGTGACAAAGCATGCAGTTCCTCCTAAAAAAAATAGTCAGTAGGAAACCCTTGAAACATTCATAGTTCATAAGGATGGGGGTTATTTGTTTCTACAAAACTAGTTTTGAACGTATTTCAGAACAGTCTTTTAGAGTCTTCATTAGACATTCTTTTACTGCAGCTAGAAAAACATTGGCAATCCATTAAAACGCCAAACCTATGAAATGATATCTTTTCTAAAAAGGTAATTTGCTGTGAAACAAATTGTTGCTATCTCAAACAATCTATCTTGGTTCCTTAGAGGCTTTGGCTTATATACACACACAGGCAAAAAGTCCTTAAACTAAATTTCTGCCTATTATATTTTAGTTTATTTGTATTTTCCAATCTTCAAGGCCCCCTTTACAGAGCACAGTACATTTCATGTCGGTTTCATAGTAAACATCGATGGCCCTAAGGAATACTTATGACTAACATTTTTTTTGCTATCAAACTGCTCCATCCATATACTGTAGCTCCATATAAAACAACTGTAGGTGATTTAGTCACCTAATATAAGTACATTGCTCAGTGTAATATCACTTGCATAGCATGATTAGTAATCCATACAAAGAAATTGCAAATGGTAAAGGTAATTTCTATGAATATTTTATACCAACTTGGACTAATGCAACTATGCATATACAATACCATAGCTGATCGATCCCCCTGATAGCTAGAAATCACAGAGACACCGCTACTTTAGTGATCTCCATTCCAAGTGGGTGCTGTAGCGACCACCAGCTGAAAACTGCACACTCAGAACAAAAGGATATGTCCTCAGCATACCAACGATCTCCAAAAAAGCATCCAAGGCTTTATCTGACCATCACATCACAGCTAAAACAGCAACGTTTCGGGGCCATGCAGGACCCCTTTAATCCGGCATGTGACAAGTGCAGTGCACAACAAAATGATATTTTAAGAGACATCCACCAATCACAAGATAGACTGCTCCCTGCCCCCTTAAGTCATAATGTCACCATTAGCTTATAAGTATTAATATACTTCGCGCCGATGACACACTGGAGGGAAACATCAGGACACCACCATTACTGGTACAAAAGCGCAGAAGGAAGTGCAGAAGGACACTACGTGATCTTCTGGTACTAGACCAAAAAAACACCAAGATCCCCTTAAAGATGTTTCATAGACTTGGGTGTTACGGGTGTTACAATTGTAAGGTTTGTAATTCTCTGATATGTGGGGAACATTTTACGCCTCCACACACAAAGGACAACCAATACCACATGCGTGATTAGGTGAATTGCAACACAAACCATTATTGTGAATAGTGTTCGTGCACATTGATGTTGGTAAAATGATTGGCCCCTTCAAATGAAATTTTCAAAGATATAAGAGTGATATTAGAACGGCTTTGGCCAAAGCCACAAAGGGTGACCAGGTGGACTTGAGTAAACAAGTAGAGGTTCATTTTGTCACACAGACACCAGGTACATGAATTGAGAGGTATGGTGACTGAACGTGTTGATTGGACTGCGAGAGGTGGGACTGCTGAGAAGTCTACTGGATCTACACACTATGCACTTTACAATCAAGTGGCCTGAACACTAATTTGACCCTTACATGCTTTTTCGATGATAGATGATTTTATTGGTGAAGATGATAACATGATGTATTTTTGTACATAATATTTTCATTATTCTTCTAGTTTTTCATGTTGGTGACTGTTTTCTAGGTTGTTTTTTCTTTATTGTCTCTTTATTTTTCCCCCTTTTCCCTCTTTCCCTGAGATCTTTTTTGTTTCTTTGGCTCCTTTTTTTTCCTTTCATTTTGTCTACTTTCTCAGTATGTTTGTCTTTCTTTTTCCTTCTCCCTTTTTCCTCATTTTTTTCTATCCTATTTTTCAAATTTTTTCGATATTATTCAGCTCTATATTTTATTTTTAATCTGTTCTGGTTTCTATTTCATTTTAGTTAATTTTTGTGTTTTTTTTCTTTTTCTATTTTTTTCCCTTTTTTTCAGTTTTTTTTTACACTTTTAATTCCCCCCCCCCTTTCTTTACTTCTCTTTTTGTTTTTTCCTGCTCATTTTTTCTGTTCTTTTCCCTTTTTTCTTTCTTTATTCTTTGGGATCATCCTGGAGCTCCATATTTCCTGTCAGTTGTTTGGCTTCTATTCTCTTCACTCTTACTGCTTCCATGGTGGTTTCCTGTAGGCAGTATGTTCTATGAACACCACCTGCCATACAGTGCAGTTTGTAATCCTCAATGCCGGCAGTGTGACATATTGGGGTCATGGGTTGCCATGATGTGCACACACTGCAGTACTATGTAAATGGGTTGCATCTGACTGATGCAATCAATCATTACATTCCCTTAAAATACGCTTAACTTACCAATAAGGCTCTCAACATTCTGGGTGTAATAGCACAGAGCCACAGGGCATCACTATTGTTTATTGTTCCTTCTTTCACATTAATAAATAGGTCAATGTTTATGTCATTTTAGATGTCATTTTGGCACGCCAATGATGTCATAATGTCCTCAGGAAGCAGTCAGTTGTGCTTGGTAAATTTCTCTTTAAATATCGTTTTGTTTTGCACTCACATGCCCAATGAAGGGGTTCTGCGTGGCTGTTTTATCTGTGATGTGATCATCAAATAAAGCATTGGACCCACTTGCTTTTGGGCCCCGTGGTGATCAGCTGCTCTGTGCATTCTGAACACAGGAGATTGGCTGCTCAGCCTGGGCCCTATTCAAAGTAAGCTTTGCATTCTCTAAATGGATGCTGAGCATTCCCTGATTGGACTAGGTGAAAAGTGTGACATCACCGTCCCACCTCATCCAACCAGAGAATGCTTTGCATTCAAATGTTGAGCAATCTCTGAATGGTGCCCATGCCCAGCGGGTGACCTACTGTGTTCAGAATGCAGCAGGGCAGCCACTCTGCACTGGACCTGGAAGCTAGTGGAGATCATTGGAGTAGCGGTGTATACTTTAGTGAATTCCAGCTTCCATGGGGATCGCCTAGGTATGGTAAATGTAGTGCTGGGACAAAATCGACCAGGGGAAAAAGTTCTAAATTGCACCCCACCTCCTTCATTATGTGCAAACTTATGAGGAGGTGGGGGAGGGAGAACACAGCCCGCACCTCCTGCCAGCTCTCTCCTCTGCACTTCCAGAGCTGTGCTGACAGAAGTAGTGATACCATTGTCACTACTCCTGTCAACCCTATAGTAGAAGGAACTTACGTCGTGCCCCATCCCTACCATACATGCTGCGCCCAGGGCAGCCACCCCTTCTGCCCATCCCTTGCCACGGCCCTGGGTATATTTATATGCTTAGTTACATTGGTCCAAGCTGGACCAGTGCAACAATGTAAAAAATATTCACCTATAATTCTTCTTTACATAAAGTTCTCATAAGAGCACACTGCTCAGTGGTATATTTCATGTAAAGCAGCACTTGTATTTCATGATTTCAGGTGGCCAAGCAGTACTGCAATCCACAATTATGTAAGCAAGTCCCTTCCAAGCACAATTCTTCAATGCATTCAAAAGCTGCTAATCTGACTCAGTAGCTAGACTGCACATGTAATTATGTTCACAGACACTGTATTTTACCGATGTGAATGTCCATAGTCTTGGTAACAATAAAGCACCAGATTGAGGCAAAATGTGTGATACAGCCACCTCATAAGAGCACTTGGCTCAGTATTGTAAAAGGATGCCTAAATTGAATAGCTATAGAGCTATTGTATATAAGCTCTTAACCACAACATGAGATGCCCAGTGTCACTTCCATTCAAAGTATAAAAGCTCTTTTTCTTGAGTGTCTCACATACATATATGAACATCCACAATGCAATGCTTATTTATCACTGGCATTGTTGTTTGTAAACCAGATGTACTTAAAGTGGACCTTCACTGCATCCGAGCACCACAAACCAAAAACACTATTTAATTTATTTTTAATGTTCAAAGCAAACTCCCCCATTTATCCATGTCTCAATGCTTTATTTTGTTGAGAAATCACTTTGAAAAACACCCCTCAGCATTTCTGGCCGTGGCCATCTTGTGTAAGGGTAGATGATTCATGTAGTATTTACTTCCTGGAATCCATATGCTCTTAGCTCAGGCATGCAGGCAGGAGGGTGTTTTTAGCTGAGAAAACCCCTCCCCCTCTCCTGAAGACTCCTGGGATGTATGACATCATTTGCCTAGTTTAAAAACCAGGAAGTAACTGAGGAAATGTAAAAGAAAAGTTTAAAACAAGTGAATAAGATATACTTTTCTATGTATTTACTACCCTGTTTCCCCGAAAATAAGACCTAGCGTGGTTGTCGGTTATGGCTGCAATATAAGCCCTACCCCTCAAATAAGCCCTAGTTAAAGTCCTTGTCGGTCTTACTTTCAGGGTAGGGCTTATTTTCGGGGAAAGAGGGTAGGGCTTATTTGGGGGGTAAGGCTTATATTGCAGCCATTACCGACAATCACGCTAGGTTTTATTTTCGGGGAAACAGGGTAATGCTAGCAGCATGAGGGATTAAAAATAGTCAATGTTAATTGGGAGAGTGAAGTTCCACTTTAATCCCTGCCGACCAGCGCACAATGATATATGTCGGCACAATGGCACGGCTGGGCAAATGGGCATACAGGTACGTCCCCTTTAAATTGCAGCATAGTGGGCAGACGCACCTGCCGCGTACTATGTGAGTGTGCCTGCGGACTCGATGTGCGCCGAGGGACTGCGATTGTGTCACGGAGCGGCAGAATGGGGAGATTTAAACAAGGTGTTTCCTGTTCTGCCTAGCAACATGACAGAGAACTACTGCTCCCAGTCATCGGGAGCAGTGATCCCTGTCATGTTCTAGTGAGACAATCCCCCCTACAGTTAGAATCACTCCCTAGGACACACGTAACCCCTTGATTGCCCCCTAGTGTTTAACCCCTTCCCTGCCAGTGTCATTTACACAGTAATCAGTGCATTTTTATAGCTCTGATCACTATATAAAGGACAATGGTTCAAAAATAGTGTCAAAAGTGTCCGATGTGTCGGCCATAATGTCGCAGTCACAATAAAAATCGCAGATCGCCGCCATTACTAATAAAAAAAATAATAATAAAAATGCCATAAATCTATCCCCTATTTTGTAGACGCTATAACTTTTGCACAAACCAATCAATATACGCTTATTGCAAATTTTTTTAACAAAAATATGTAGAAGAATACATATCGGCCTAAACTGAGAAAGACATTTTTTATATATATTTTTTGGGGGATATTTATTATAGCAAAAAGTAAAAACTATTGCTTTTTTTTTTTTTAAATCGTCGCTCTTTTTTTGTTTATAGTGCAAAAAATAAAAACCGCAGAGATGATCAAATACCACCAAAAGAAAACTCTATTTGTGGGAAAAAAAGGACGTCAATTTTGTTTGGGTGCAACGTAGCACGACCGCGCAATTGTCAGTTAAAGCGACTCAGTGCCGAATCGCAAAAAGTGCTCTGGTCAGGAACGGGGTAAATCCTTCCGGGCTGAAGTGGTTAAATGCAAAAAAGATATCAAGAAAGTAAGCACTGAAGTGTAAGCAAAGTTAGATACACTGTTATTTTACACTCCTGGACCTCTTAAACTTTGACCTGTGTTGTGCATATATGGATTGATTTAATAGTTAATGTGATTTCCTTACTTCTATAGAATATAGGATTAGAAGATTAGTAGGAGGCACCCTGTATTATCCTGATAAATTAGCATTGCATTGTGGGTGTTAATATTTGTATGTGAGACACTGAAGGAGAGGAGCTTTTAAAATTTGAACAGAAGCCATATTGAGCATCTCAAATATTTCTATAGCTATTCATTTCAAGAATTCTTCTACAACTCCAAGCCCAAGTGCTCTTATTCTTTATCTATGTCACAATCTTTACCTTGTTCTGGGGTTTTATTTGTTCTTGAGACTACAAAGATTCACATCAGTAGAAGACAGTAATCCTTGAACATAACTTCATGTATAATCGAGTTTTTGAGCCGGATTGGCAGCTTTTTAAAGCATTAAAGGATTGTGCTTTGGCGATTGCTGGTCACATAACAATATAAATTACAGTACCGATTGGCCTTTCAATATCATGAATTTCCTTGTCAAAAGAAGTTTATTGAGTATACAATATTATAAAGATACATAAAGTAAGTTTACAAGGATCTATAAAGTAAGCTCATTGTTTTACAGTAGGGTTTATATAGGTAAATATCATGAAATTTCAAATATTAAACCTTGGGTTCACGTAAACCTAAATTAAAGATATATATCATTTCCTTAGTTACTTTTGTAGGTATTTAAATGATTTATACCTACTATACATATTGTTTACAGGTAGAGTGTATATAGGTCAAATAAATTCTGATAATGAGCTTTAATCGTAAGGTGGAGAAAAGGAAAGAGAAAGAAGAAAAAGGGTAGAAAGGCAGAGGTATGGTCCACAAGGTTGTCCCGCTCGTCAGTTTATTATTCTTTTTAGTTCACTTTGAAGCCTTAGAATGGGTGTCTCTGTAAGTCATTTAATCTGTTACCATGGCAACAGGACAGAGTCATTGAAATTTGACAGGAACTGTTGTTTTATCCAAGGATGCCAAAGTTTTTCAAATTTTGGAATTTGATTTTGATCGATGGCTACCATCTTAGCATGGGACATTGTATTATTCATTCTGTGAATTGTTTCTGCTAGTACCAATGTAGGAGATTTCCATGCCTTGGCCACTGTTTGTTTTGCAGCCGTTATTAGTTGGATCATAAGTTTGAATTGAGAGAGTGTTAACCATTCCGGTTTTAGATTAAGTAAAGTTATATATGGATCTGGTTGTATTATTTTTTTAAATATTTTAGATGCAATCACGAAGACTTCCTTCCAGAAGGTTTGGATTACTGGGCACGTCCACCATATGTGTAAATGTGTGCCTATTTCTGGGCATCCTCGAAAACAAAGAGCTGAGGTATTAGGTGAATATTTTGCCACTCTAGCAGGTACAAGGTACCAGCGAGTTAGGACTTTATAATTTGTCTCCAGTGCTAAGATGTTGGGTGAAGATGACTTAGATGTGAGCCATATGTTAGACCAGTCCGTGTCTTCTAAAGTTCGTCCCAGGTCCTCCTCCCACTTCTGAACGTAAGAGGGTCTATTAAGATTTACTACTCCATATAATTGATTATAAAGTGATGAAATTGTACCTTTAGCAAATGGATCTTTTGTACAGATTGATTCAAAAATGGATAATTGGGATAATGGTGTATCCCCCTTTAGGAATGGTGTATAGAAATTTTTGATTTGGAGATATCTAAATATCTCAGAGTTTGGTAGATCATATTTTTCTCTAAGCGATGGGAATGAAAGGAATGATTTAGATGCTATGAAGTCATTTAGTGTCTGAATGCCTGATGTTGTCCAAGCTTTAAAAGAATTTGGGTAGATCCATGCCGGATAAAAGGCCGGATTTCTGATAAAAGAAAGAAGAGGATTGTGTGGAGATTGTAACTGATATTTGGTTTTTAGTTTATCCCAGAGAGATAAGAAGTGTTTAGTTATGGGATTATGAATTTTAAAGCGGTCTTTAGGATCAAGCCATAACAAGTTTGATATTAATAGAGGGTCATTTTCTGAAGCCTCTATAAATACCCATAATGGGATTTCCTGTTTTGCATGGTATTTGGACAGACTGGCCAAATGTGCTGCTCTGTAGTAGTTAGTAAAATTAGGGTATCCCAGGCCTCCTTTATTTTTGGGAAGATGTAGTGTGTGTATAGGTATACGTGGTTTAGAAGAGCCCCATATAAACGAAGTTGTTCTTTTTTGTACTATTCTCAAAAAATAGGAAGGAATTGGAATAGGGAGGACTCTGAATAGATAAAGCAATTTGGGTAGAATAGTCATTTTGATTGCATTAATCTTCCCTATCCAGGATAATGGAAGTTGCGACCATTGTTTTATTAGATTTGTGATCTGTCTTAATACAGGAGGATAATTGGTTGAGAATAAGTTAGAATGAGATGCTGTTAAATGAATTCCAAGATATGGGATTGATTTTTCTGCCCATGTGAACAATATCATGAATTTCAAGCTTTGCTATGCAAGGGATAGAACAGTGAACAGTAATGCAGGCCTCTTGAACCCATTGGGAAAGAGAGCCCTGACTGATGGGGGCATAACCAGGGTGGAGTATGGTGACTAGGGGTCACGGTGGATTGGTGGGGGGACGGGATGGGGTTGGGCCTGAGGTCACTAAGGTGATTGCCCCAGGGGATTCTGGGCCTTTTGGTGAAGAAGATTGGTAAGAGCTGGCTGAACCCCACCCTGTCCCTCCAACCATGGACACCGAGCTCCTTCTGGCCAGGGTCCGAGAGATGGCTCTTCAGGGTCAGGCTGGGTGGCTTTTCTCCCTCCTGACTCCTGGGGATTCTTCTCCTGGTCCCACATCTAACCCCCCTCAGAATGCCCCCCCCGGGGTTAGAAGGCGGACTCGTCCGCCTTCCCGCCTCAGCCAAAGCCCCTCTAGGGCCTCCTATTGCTCCCCTCCACATCCTTCCTCTCCCTCTCCCCCTCCTTTACCCTCCTCTCCCCTGCCTGCACCGGCGGGGAAGCGCCCGACCACTGCCCACCCCCGTCGTCTGCCGGCGCGTTGGAGGTCCCCCACGCAGGCTAAGGCCTCTACTCGGGCCTCCTCGCGCTGTCCCCGCTCCAGTGCTCGCCCCCCCATCTCCCCTGATAGTGTAGGAGGCGGCCGGGCTGGAGCCGCAGCGCTTCCCGGCCCCCCTCATCCTCTGAGTCATGTCAGTGTACCTTTACCCACCCCTGCGGATGGCGGGGGGGTCCTGAGCGGCCGATCCGTGCGTTCCTCCGCCCGGATATCCTCAGGCACGAAGGGGAGGAGGAGACGGATCGGTTCGCCAGCCACCGCTGCGTCCTCTGCTGTTGTTCTCGGCATTTGCGATGCTCACTCCGCCGGGGACTTGGAGCCGGACCGGCTCCACCTGGTGGACACGACGCTCCCTGCGCCTGACTGGGCGGGAGATTTGAATCTCCACACACCACAGCTGGATACTAGGAACGCTGGGCAGCACAGCAGTGTGGTGTGTGGAGATGTGAATGACTGGTCACAGCAGTATCCCCCTGCGCCCGCCTGGGCGGGCATGCTGTCACAAGTGCAGGATCTATCCTGCGGAGCTCCTTCTGTGCCCGGCAGGGCAGGGGACAGGTCTCTCCCCTCCACGTTACAGGTTGCGGGGCTGGCGCAAGGCACATCTCCCCTGCGCCCGACAGGGCGGGCAATGTGCAATTAACCCCTCCCCCTCTGATACCCCGTGCCCACCGGCAGCCTCCTGCGCCCCGCAGGGCGGAGGCCAGCCGGGTGCATTTGACCTCCACCCCGTCGGTGGGGCAAACGCTCCCCTACGTGCCCGTCCGGGCTGGCGGTCCTGATGGGATGCCCGCATCGGTTGCCCACCCTCGTCCCCCTGCGCCCGTCAGGGCGGGAGATCTCGGCTCCAGACCAAGGCTGGCGGGGCATCCGCCCCGGGTTAGACAAGAGGAGCTGGCAGGTGTCCCTGCCGTTGCTCAGCCTCTGTTCGTGGTCAGTCGGATTCGACCGGGTCCGTGGTTGGACCCCCGCCCTTGGATCTTTCCTTGAGTCGGGACAGCCCAGCAGATTACGGCTTCGCGGGTCATTCGAGTGCAGGCCGCCTACGCTTACAGTCTTCTGGAATCGCCTTGGAATCGGATTCACCGCCGGGCCTGGTGGCCGATCGTCCATCACCCATGATGCCTCCTCGACCAAGTGAGTATGACTGTGAGTTAATTTGGGGCAGAGCTGCTGATGCTTCCGTATCGGGCCCGGAAGACCGCATAGCGTCGGTGGTAAAGTCAGTTCTCTACAGTATGGGAGTCTCGGGATCGCCCAACCCCACCTCCGCTTATGGGGGTGCGTTGTGGGCAGTGGCGCCGACGGGCACCCATTTGACAGAAGAGACGAAAGAAAAGATATGGTGTCGCGAATTCGTCGATTTTCTTACCCTCGTTCCGCCGGATAGGGAGACGATTGACAAATCTCGACGGGTTGATGTATCGGCGCAGGGTGACAAACCCAAACAGCTTCCTAGAACGTTCGGGAACTGGCTGCAGGGGTTTTGTGCCTACGCGGGAGTGCTCAGTGAGCGGTTCCCGGAGTTGGCAACTTCGTTATTTTGCTATTTAGACCTTATTTGGGGTGCATACAAGGTCTATGGGGGTCAGTGCTGGTTCCATTATGACACTCAATTTCGGCAAAAAATGGCGGCACGTCGGGAATTTCATTTTGATTGTCAGGACGGTAGCCTGTGGTTGCTGCTTATGTGCCCTCACAGGCCTTCGTCCTTTCAGTCCGCGGTCGGTGCCCCTCAGTCCGGAGCGTCGGCCGCTCCAAAGAAGGGTATCTGCTGGCTTTTCAACGAAAGCCACTGCAAGTGGTACTCCGCCTGTCGTTTCAGGCATGAGTGCTCCAGTTGTGGAGGGGCTCACCCCGCCAGTAGGTGTTTTCGGAAAGGCAAACAATCGCTTCCCAGATTCGGAGCCAAGACTGACCTTACTAAGCCGGAGGACGCCGGTGAACGTCATAGAGATGCTTCCCTGGCTAGACCGGTACCCCCTTCGTAGAGAGGCCCTGATTCTGCGGGACGGCTTGGACCGTGGTTTCTGGATCCCCTTTACCCCATCAGACGCCCCGACCATGTCTCAAAATTTGAAATCGGCGGAAGAATTCGAGTCTGTTGTGGCCGAGAAGCTCCAGAAGGAATTGGAACTGGGAAGAATGGCAGGCCCCTTTGATCTCCCTCCTTTCCACAACCTGAGGGTATCTCCCCTCGGTGTGGTCCCAAAAAAGGCGGAGGGAAAATTTCGCCTCATTCATCATCTTTCCTACCCTTCTGGTTCCACGGTGAACGATGGCATTGACAGGGAGGAATCCAGAGTGCACTATGCGTCCTTTGACAGGGCGCTTTAGCTGGTTAGGGCAGCGGGGCAGTCTGCCCTTCTGGCAAAAGCGGACATTGAGTCCGCGTTTCGCCTCCTCCCAGTCCATCCGGACTGTTTCCACCTCCTGGGTTGCTATTTCCAGGGTAGCTATTTTTTCGACATGTGCCTTCCTATGGGTTGTGCCATCTCGTGTTATTTCTTTGAACTATTTAGTAGCTTCCTTGACTGGGTGGTCACCCAGGAGGCGGGTATTCAGCCCCTTCTGCATTATCTCGATGACTTTCTTTTTGTGGGTCCAGGGGGCAGTGGGCAGTGTCTGCGTCTGCTCACTGTTTTTCAGGATACATGCTGGCTTTTCGCGTCCCACTGTCCGCTGACAAGACGGAGGGCCCCGTCACAGTCCTGTCGTTTTTAGGTATTGAGATAGACACAGTGGCGATGGTTTTTAGGTTGCCTAGTGACAAGTTGTCCAGGCTTCTCTCGTTGGTCCGCTTGGCGAAAGGGGCGAAGAAATTACAGCTGAAACAGCTACAGTCGTTGCTGGGTCATCTGGTTTTCGCCTGTAGGGTCATCCGGATGGGGAGGGCCTTCTGTAGGCGACTGTCATGGGCCACGAAGGGCATAACTGCCCCTCACCACTACGTCAGGATCACCAAGCCTATGAGGGATGACTTGGGGATATGGCTATCATTCTTGCAGACTTACAATGAACAGTCGTGCTGGTTGCGGGAGGAAGTGCCGAACCCACAGCTGGAGTTATATACCGATGCTGCAGGCTCCTGTGGGTTCGGCGCTTTCTTTCAAGGGGAATGGGCTGCTGAACGCTGGCCGGCCTCATGGGCCCACATGGATTTGTTGCGCAACCTCACCCTGCTGGAGCTGTTTCCAATTGTTGTTGCTGTTGAGCTCTGGGGTGAAAGGTTGCGCAATCACCAGGTGGTCTTCTGGTCGGATAATATGAGTGTGGTGCAGGTGGTGAACAAACAGTCAGCCAGTTCTCCTCCGGTCGTTTCGTTGCTACGGTTTTTAGTTTTAAAATGTTTACATTTCAACATCTGCGTTAGGGCTAGGCATGTTCCGGGTGCCTCTAATGATATTGCCGATGCTCTTTCTCGTCAACAGTTCTGCCGTTTTCGAACACTGGCTCCGACGGCTTCTTTGGAGGGCCTCCCCTGTCTGGCCCACTTATGGAACCTCGTTTCCGGCGTTTGACAGAGCTCCTTTGGTCGTCGCTTTCTTCGCGGACGTGGGCGTCGTACTGCCGAGTTTGGCATGAGTGGGTCCAGGCGTCGGGCGGTGAGTTCAACATTTATTCCCCGGATGATCGTCGTTTAACCTTATTTGCCTATTTAGTCTTTCTGTTGGAAAAAGGCATCTCCGGGTCGACGGTTTCATCCGCGTTGTCGGCCCTGTCATTTTGGTTTCAGCTCCTGGGGTGGGAGGATGTAACTAAAGCCTTCCCTGTTCGGCGGGTTGTCTGGGGTTGGAAGCAGGTTACGCACCTTCCGGACACCAGGCGCCCTATTTCTATTCAGATTCTTTTGGGCATCTTGTCTCTGCTTCCGAATGTGTGTTCATCGGGATATGAGACCCTCCTTTTCTGGGTAGCCTTTTCTTGGGCTTTCTTTGGTGCCTTTCGCATCGGCGAATTGTTGTCAAAATCAAAATTGTCCCCGGGGGGCATCCTATGGGAGGACGTGTCGTTGTCGCATCGCAGTGTCACGATTTTATTGCGTTCATCCAAGACTGATTGTTTTGGCAGGGGTCGCCGGGTAGTCCTGCATTATTGCGGCGGCCCCTTTTGTCCGGTGTCCCTGGCCCTCTCTTTCGTGTCTTCGCGCCCCCTGTCCCCTACATTTTTTGTACATGCTGATGTAACTTCTCTCAGCCGTTTTCAATTTTTGCGTGTTTTTCGTCATTGCTTGGAGACTTTGGGCCTTCCTGCGAAGGAATTTTCCACCCACTCTTTTCTCATTGGCGCCGCGACCGCCGCTTCTGGTTTGGGTTTCTCCGATACGGAACTTCAGCGTTTAGGTAGATGGGAGTCATCTCGTTTTTCTTTGTATGTCCGACCACATCTGTTGTGTTGATTTCCAGGTTCCTTTCCGGCACAGATTTGGATCCTCGGGGATTCTTTCATATACTGGGCCGCTCGCCGGGCAGAGATCCGAACTTATGGCAGGAATTTGGGATTCTCATAGGATGTGGCGAGGATACGCTGGATCGGGTTGCGTGGGTTACGTTGGCATCAGGTCCTCCCGGAATGTCAGCAACTTCGTGCCCGCGTTTCTGGTCCCATCATCCTGGTCATACATGCGGGTGGGAATGACGTTGGATATATGCGATCTGTGGACATCGTATCAGCTGTTAAAAGTGACATAGCCCAATGTTGTGCTTCCTTTAATAACTTGACCGTTGTTTGGTCAGGAATCGCGCCTCGCTCGGTATGGGCGCGTGATGTCCCTGGCCCCCTTCTGGAACATTTTCGTAGAAAGGTCAATGCCCAAGTGGCTAAGTTTGTGCGCCAGATAGGGGGGGGTAGTGGTCCGCCACAGAGACCTGGAGGGTGATAATCGCGATTTGCTGCGTAGAGACGGGGTTCATCTGAATGACATCGGGCTGGACATTTTTAATCTGTGTCTCCAGAAGGGCGTGGAACAGGCGCTGGCTGCGGTGGGGCGCCCATCAGTAGCTTACTGACAGGCGGGTGGCGGTTTTTGGTGACCTTGCCAGCAAAACACGGCGGTAAGAGGTACGCCCTTCATGCTAATTGGGAGATAGACGGCAGTCCGGCACTTATGGTAAGGACAGGCCCCTCAGTTATCTCCCTTTTCACCAGTCGGAATTGAGTGCTCACAGTGCTACTGTGACTGGCACTGTGGAATGTTAACTGTTATGTTTAAGTTGTTAAAGAGTTCAATTTAATAAAAGCTGTGGCCTTGCCCTTTACAACATGAATAGTGGTAAGTGGTCTTTATTGGATGGGAAGAAGGGGTAAGGTCTAAGTTTGGATGGATCATGGTATGGACCTGGGTTTATTGCACCTCAGCAGTTATGCAGGCCTCTTGAACCCATTGGGAAAGAGAGCCCTGACTGATGGGGGCATAACCAGGGTGGAGTATGGTGACTAGGGGTCACGGTGGATTGGTGGGGGGATGGGATGGGGTTGGGCCTGAGCTCACTAAGGTAAATGCCCCAGAGGATTCTGGGCCTTTTGGTGAAGAAGATTGGTAAGAGCTGCCCACCCTCCCGCCCTATTTATGGTTGGTACATCACAGCTTGCTGCGGTTTTTGGTGACCTTGCCAGCAAAACACGGCGGTAAGAGGTACGCCCTTCATGCTAATTGGGAGATAGACGGCAGTCCGGCACTTATGGTAAGGACAGGCCCCTCAGTTATCTCCCTTTTCACCAGTCGGAATTGAGTGCTCACAGTGCTACTGTGACTGGCACTGTGGAATGTTAACTGTTATGTTTAAGTTGTTAAAGAGTTCAATTTAATAAAAGCTGTGGCCTTGCCCTTTCCAACATGAATGGTGGTAAGTGGTCTTTATTGGATGGGAAGAAGGGGTAAGGTCTAAGTTTGGATGGATCATGGTATGGACCTGGGTTTATTGCACCTCAGCAGTCATGTGCTTTTATTTTAATATACAGTGCCCTCCACAATTACGTTATACTGTGTGGATTATAGGTAGTACTATGCATGTTTTTCTTTATCAAACAGTGTGCTCTTTTAGTTATCTGTGTAATAATATACAATGCATCTTACTTCATAGCTTTCTAAAGGGAAAAAAAACTGCACTTCTAAATTGTGTTAAAAAAATAAAACCAAATATGAACGAAAAATCCAAACGGTAATATAAGCTGCGACTCTACTGAGTGATATAGGCACAGTTAGACATGAACATATATAGAAACAGCGTCGCTCTGACAATTGACCGTTATTATTGTAGCAAACACAGTGAAAAATTATTTAAAACATGTGTTAAACAGTTCCAAGTATAAAAGTCCATAAATATATTATTAACGTGAAACCCTCTTTATATAGGACTCATAACATAGTTAGTCATATTGAAAAAAAGACAAAGTCCATCCAGTTAAAAAAAAAATACAATCCCATATACACAATCCTTCCTTCACCCACAGTTGATCCAGAGGAAGGCAAAAAAACCTAGCAAAGCATGATCCAATTTGCTACAGCAGGGGAAAAAATTACTTCCTGATCCCCCCCCGAGAGGCAATCGGATTTTCCCTGGATCAACTTTACCTATAAATATCAGTACCCAATTATATCCAATTATATTCTGTACATTTAGGAAAGAATCCAGGCCTTTTTAACCACTTCAGCCCCGGAAGGATTTGCCCCCTTCCTGACCGGGCCATTTTTTGCGATACGGCACTGTGACCGCTTTAACTGACAATTGCGCGGTCGTGTGACGTGGCTCCCAAACAAAATGTATGTCCTTTTTTTTACACAAATAGAGCTTTCTTTTGGTAGTATTTGATCACCTCTGCGGTTTTTATTTTTTGCGCTATAAACAAAAAAAAGCGACAATTTTGAAAAAAACACACAATATTGTTTACTTTTTTTCTATAATAAATATCCCAATAGAAAAAAACAAAAAAAAATTCTTCCTCAGTTTAGGCCGATATGTATTCTTCTACATATTTTTGGTAAAAAAAAAAAAATCGCAATAAGCGTATATTGATTGGTTTGCAACAAATGTTATAGCATCTACAAAATAGGGGAAAGATTTATGGCATTTTTATAATTATTTTTAATTTTTTTTACTAGTAATGGCGGCGATCTGCGATTTCAGGACTGCGACATTGCGGCGGACAGATCTGACACTTTTGACACTATTTTGGGACCAATGACATTTATACAGCTTTAAATAGCCACTCATTACTGTATAAATGTCATTGGTAGGGAAGGGGTTAACACTAGGGGGCGATGATCAAGAGGTTAACTGTGTTCCCTGTGTGTGTTTTAACTGTTGGGGGGGATGGGACTGACTAGGGAAGGAGACTGATCGGTGTTCCTATATACCAGGAACACACGATTTGTCTTCTCTTCCCTGACAGGACGTGGATGTGTGTGTTTACACACACACATCCCCGTTCCTGCTCTGTCAGGAGCGATCGTGAGTGCGCCGGCGGACATCGCAGCCGCCGGGCATGCACATGGGCTCCTCTGTGATGCAGCTGGCGCGCCCCCTAATCCCCTTAAAGCGGCCTCCGTACAGCTACGGCGATTCGCGCAGGGGAGCCATTCTGCTGCCGTCAACCGACGGCGGGCAGGCGGTCTGAAAGCGGTTAAAGCAATCCACTGAGCTTGCCAGAACCTCCTCTGGAGGGAGTCTTTTCCACATTTTCACAGCTCCTATTGTGAAGAAACCTTTCCATATCTGGAGATGAAATTTTTTCCCCTCTAGATGTAAAAAGTGCCCCTTTGTCCTCTGTAATGACCTTAAAGTGAATGACTACCAAGTTCACAATATGGACCACTTATATATATGTACATGTTGATCATATCCCCCCTTAATCTCCTATTCTCAAGAGAGAATAAATTAAGTTCCTCTAATCTTTCCTCATAGCTGAGCTCCTCAATGCCTCTTATCAGTTTGGTTGCCCTTCTCTGGACTTTCTCCAGTTCCCCAATATCCTTTTTGAGAACTGGTGCCCAAAACTGAACTGCATATTTCAGATGAGGTCTTACTAATGATTTGTAAAGGGTCAAAATGATATCTATCTGGAGTCTATACCTCTCTTAGTGCAAGAAAGGACTTTGCTCGCTTTGGAAACCGCAGCTTGGCATTGCATGCTATTATTGAGCTTATGATCTACCAAAACCCCCAGATCCTTCTCCACTATGGATTTCCCCAGTTGTATTCCCCCTAGTATGTATGATGCATGCATATTCTTAGCCTTGAGTGCATAACTTTACATTTATTTTTTTTATTTTTTTGTAATTCCTTTATTTTCCAAAAATAGATGTTACAGTTCAGTGGACCAAACAAAAACACAATACAGCATATATGTATATAATAAAAACAAAAATAGAGATAAGTCATTAACAGAGTCATTTGCCATATCGACAGTGTAAAGCAACATTTCCCATGGTTATACGATCTGTGTAACATATATAGGAAAGGAAAGAAATGGGTCATGCAAAATAACTGTCTGAATGCCCAACTGGGGAAGTTTCCTGAGAGTGACCCTATTTAATCATTTAGATCGTATAACTATCATGACCAAACAGTGAATGAAATACTCTCAGCTGACTAGGGGTGAATACTCCCTAGAGAACCAGCAGAGTCCAGCAGTGGGATACGACCAAGGTGCGATGTAAACCATGATATGCAACATATCTGACTAAACCTACCCAAAGCTGGAAAATTATAGAGGGGGGACAAACAAAAAGAAAAAGGAAAAGGGGGGGTGTGGAGAAGAAAGAGGGGGAGGGAGGGGAGGTATATCCAAATAAAAATTTTAAACAAAGAGAAAAGAAATAAAAAAAAAAAAGGGGGGGGGGGAGAGAGGGGGAAAGGTAGAGGGGTAGAGAGTGGTAAGATACAGAAGAAGGGTGTATGAGAAGGATACAAGGGAAGAAAAAAGAAGAGAAGAAAGAAGAAAGAAAGGGGGTCATTCAGTCTGTGCCACCTCACGGAGGTATGCCTCGGAATAGATAAAGTGCTGCCAGGGATGCCATGTCTCCCGAAAGGCCTCCTCCCTACCGTACAAAGTGGCAGTAAGATCTTCCATATCACGCAACTCATTGACCTTGGCATACCACTGTAATTTCGTTGGTGGGGTCTCCGATCTCCAAGACAAGGGTATGCAAGCCTTGACTGCATTTAGTAACTGTATAGTGAGGGAGGCTTTATATTTCTTGATTGGACATCTAGAGAGGTGTAGCAGACATGCCCCAGGATCCCCCTCCAAAGTGACACCAGTCAGATGTTCGATCGTGCGTGCCACCTCCTGCCAGTAGGGTTTGATTTTGGAGCAGTCCCAAAAAATGTGGAACATTGTTCCTTCCCCCGCCCCACAATGCCAGCAAAGATTGGGACCTGCGGAAAAAAACGGTGTAGAGTGGATGGCACTCTGTACCATCTAGTCACAATTTTATAACAGGTCTCCTGGACCCTGGTGGCCAGGGAGGATTTCTGGGCGAAATGTAAAATCTTCTCCCTCTGTGATTCATCGAGGCGAACTCCTAAATCTTCCTCCCATTTAGAGAGGAAAGGGGGGATAAACCCCTCAGCCGGAGAGATCAGGGAGGAATAGATTAAAGACAGAGAGTGGCGTACAGGTTCCCTGCGGTGACATATTTCTTCCAACTCAGTGAGCGGGCGCGAACTGCCCAAAGTCCGTGTACATCGGCGTAAATAGTTACCCAGTTGGAGTCCACTCAAGAAGTCCAGTGGCGGGTTGGAGCCTTCCAATCCGGCAGCCGCACTAAGCTGGCCATTCGGTCCAAGAAAGTCGTGAAGGTGCGGCCACCTCCCCTCCGCCGACAGGGACCTATAAATTGGACCCTGGTAGCCAGGTGGGAAGTCTGGGTTACCCAAGATCGGCATCATGGGGAGGGCAGGGGGGATATCGAGGATTGGCAGAAGGTGTCTCTAGCGACCTGTATTGTGCTTCCTAGAGTAGGGTGATCAACAAGGGCCTTCGGTATGGGGGTGGCGATCCATGGCCAGCTCTTAGCTGTCCCGTCAGAGTCCTCCAACTCCATTGTTACCCACTGTTTTGCCTCCGCATGACAGTGCCAGTCAATTACCCTAGTAAGATGTGTTGCCCTATAGTAGGCTTTCATGTCTGGGAGTCCAAACCCCCCCCCTGTGCTTTGCCATATGAAGTAATTGCAATTTAATGCGTGGCTTCCGGTGTGACCAGACAAACTCTCGGAATATTGAGTCAATTCGCTTGAAGAAAGGGGGTGGGAGGTGGATGGGAAGGGCTTGTAGCAGGTAGAGCACCCTCGGCAGTGCAGTCATCTTGATGGCATTACAGCGTCCAAACCATGTTAAAGTAAGGGAATGCCAGTGATGTAAATCCGTTTTGAGACTATGAAGTAATGGGGTGAAATTCGCTTGATAGAGGTTGGCGGGGTCAGGGGTAATTGCTACTCCTAAATAGGGGATAGTGTTGGTTGCCCAGTGAAATTGGTATTCTGAGCACAGTTGACATATTGTGTCCGAGCCCAGCGTAATATTAAGCAGGGAGGATTTGGTCATATTTATTTGAAACAGGGATAAAGCCCCATATTCCTGAAGGGAATGAAGTAACATAGGGAGCAAGGCAAGTGGGTCTGTCAGAAAGAAAATGATGTAATCCGCGAAGGCAGCGACCTATGGGGCCCCGGAGGATTTGCGGTAGCCAATGATATCTGGGTTTGCCCGTATCCTACACAGAAAGGGTTCTAGGGTGAGTATAAAAATCAACGGGGACAAAGGACATCCCTGTCGGGTACCATTTCGGATATTGAAATAACCCGACCTTGTCTCATTAACCTTCACCGCAGCTGTAGGATAGGAATAGAGTGACAATATCCAGCTGAGCATCGAAGCTCGGAGCCCAATTTGCTCTAAAGTGGCCCGTATAAAAGTCCAATCTACCCAGTCGAAAGCCTTCTCCGCGTCTGTTGACAGCAGGAGAAGGGGTCGCCGTGATGTCCTAGCAGCGTGGATAAGGTTAACTACCCTAATGGTGTTGTCGCGGGGTTCTCGCTGTGGTACAAAGCCTGCTTGGTCTTTGTGGATTAAGCTCGGTATATTTGGAAGCAGCCTGTTCGCCAATATCTATCGGCCGATAGCTCCCACAATGCAGTAAATCCTTCCCCTCCTTTGGGATGAGGGATATGTAGGCTCTAAGGGTGTCTATGGGGAAGGAATTGCCTTTCGTAATCGAGTTAAGTGCAGATACCAATTGTTTAGAGAGCGTCACAAAGAAGGTCTTATAATAAGCTGGTGTAAGGCCATCAGGGCCTGGGGCTTTCCTTGGCTTTGAATTTGCCAATGCTATACCCAGCTCCTCCACCGTAATGGGTTCCTCCATTTCCTCCTGAACACCGGCCGGAAGGGAGGGCATGCCCGAGGAGGCTAAGTATGTGCATGGGGTGAAACCCCCGGCGGAGATAGGGTCCTCGGGAGCAGGCCTGTCTAGATTGTAAAGATCGTTATAGAACGATCGAAACTCCTCTGCCATGTCAGAAGATGTAAACACCTTCCGGCCGGATGAGGACAGGATGTGAGAAATGTAGGTTTTGGTACGAGGACCTCGCAGTGCTCTAACTAGAAGGGAACCAGGTTTATTAGAGAACTCGTACATCGTATGTCGTGCCCATGCCAATTTCTGTTTCGTTTTATGAAATAAGAGTGAACGGAGTTCTTCGCGAGCTTTGAGTAATTCCTGGTAAGTGGAGCGAGCTAGACTAGCCTTATGGGAGCACTCTAAGGTCTGAATCTGAAGGAGGAGTTCATCAGATCGTCGTGTTCTCTCCCTTTTAAGACGGGCCCCTATACTGATTAGGATGCCCCTGACAACCATCTTATGTGCCTCCCACATCACTAAGGGATTGGGGACCGAGGCTTAGTTTAAGGAAAAATATTTCTGTAGCTTGGCCTGTACCTCCGCGCGAATCTCCTCAGACTGCAGAGCCTCATGTAATCTCCACGAGAGTGGGGGTTTGGTCATCGGTCCCAATTGAAGCGTCAGGTGTATTGGTGCATGGTCCGAGAAGGAGATGACATCTATAGAAGAGGCCACCACCCTTGCTAGGTCCTTATGAGATAGTATTAGATAGTCCAATCGCGAATATGAGTGACGGACTTGCGAAAAGTAGGAATAGTCTCTGTCTCGTGGATGCAGTAGGCGCCACGGATCTATCAGGCGCAGGGTGTGAAGGTCAGACTTCAACCGTTTAAGGCGGGCATATGAAAGATGGGAAGCGCCCCGTGAGGTGTCTAACAAAGGGTCCATCGCAAAATTCATATCACCCCCAAAAATGAGCATCCCTTCCGAAAACTCCAGTAGCTGTGGTAATAGACCGCATAAGAATTGTGCATGGTCTACATTGGGGAAGTATACATTAGCGAAAGTGACCTGCACGTCAAAGACCTTTCCCTTAAGCAGAAGATAGCGGCCCTGTGGGTCTACCCGCTGCGCCTCAAACGTCCACGGTACAGACTTTGCCACCAGGATGCTAACCCCCTTAGATTTGGAGATGGGCGATATACTATACTATACTCCAAAGACATGCTGTTAGGTTTATTGGCTTCTGCCAAAAAAAAAAAATTGGCCCTGGTGTATGGGTGTGAGTTGGGGACCTTGGACTGCAGACCCCTTGGGGGTGGGGACTGGTGTGGAAGGGTGTGTGTGGAGAGCTGCATAGATTGATGGTGCTACATGGGTACCTTAAATATATATATAAAAAAATAATAATAGTGGATGGGCATCTTGATGGGATGCAATGTGTGGGGATAGGGAGAATTGGGGGTGCTCACTCAGGTTGAACTGGATGGACTGGTGTCTTTATTCAACCTTACTAACTAACTAACTAACATCATATTTTCTAGGACCCTTAGACAATGTAGTTTTGTATACACCATCTTCTATTCAATTCATTTAGAAATATAGCAAGTCGTAAATGGTGGGTCCATTTGGAATCACTCTCCTTGAGAGAGAGTTGGGAAGATAAGATACCCCCCAGAATTCCGCTGATACAGCTAGCCATGGCTGCCATATCTTAGTGAACTTCTTGGGACATGCCCTACTTTTATATTAGTTTAAATTTGGGGATGACCCCATTAACCATGCGGAAAAAAAACACAAGCCAAAAGTGGGCCCACATCTTTCCAATGTAGTAGAATGGTTTTACGTGCAAAAAATAACAAAATAACAAAATACGCAGTCCTGGCGTGGGTGCGAGGAACATGGTCATTCAGAACCCCCAAGAGTCCAACTTCCGGGATGTGAGGTATTGGTAGGTTTAGTTCATTATCGAAGAAAGCAAACAATTCTTCCAGAAGCTTGAGAGTCCAGAGCATGTCCAAAACATGTGAAAGAAATCAGCAGCAATCGTATTAAATCCATCTGGTACAAGCAATATCTCGGCCTAGACCCATTTTAACCAGTCTAGCTGGTGTATAATGTAAATGATGTATAAACTTAAATTGTACCAAAAGATCTGCAGTGCTAATGATATCTTGAAAACATATCTTTGTGGGCTCTTCCCAATCCTTTTCAGAGAGCTTAGGCATAAACGTCATCCATTACGCTGTGAGTTCTGGAAGTGGTCTGCACCCATCACCTGAAGGCGCCCATAAAACGTTGTCACCAGCTTGGCAATCTCAGGGAAGGATAGTGGATCTTCAATAGAAGATTCCATGAGCTCTATGGACAGTGACTCAAACTGGCTTCTGAGGGCATGACGTAACAAAAGATAGTTAAAGAAAAATTTGTTGTCAAGACCGAATTTCAGTCTAAGTGCTTCAAAAGATAGTAGGGTATTATCCTCAACTATGTGGGAAATATATGTGATTCCAAAACGGACCCACCAGCTCGAATCCGGAAAGCCAAAGAGCTCAGGGAGATTAGGGTTCCGCCACAGTGGAGTCTGCGGCGAGACACCTGATAGGGATTGTATTAGCGTTTTCCCTCCCTCCCTCCAAGCCAGAAAGCAAACCTCAACAGGGGAGTACCTGGAACCACCAGACCTCCTTGATCTATGCAATTCATCTCGTAGTGAGGTAGGAGGTTCAAAAAGGGTCAATAGAAAAGCAGTGGCAGGAGTTTGGGGGTCAGAGTGCAGCCAGTCATGAATAAGCCAGACCACCCACGTCCTTAGCCGCTTATATGGAGGTCCTGGCTATTCGGGGTTGGCAACCATTCCAAATAAAGGCAGATAGGGCAGAGTCAAGTTTTGCTAAAATTTTTTTGGTAAGGAAAACCGGTGATGCTCTAAAACAATAAAGAAATTTTGGTAAAAAAATAATTTTGAATATATTTATGCGACCGATCAGATTAAGAGGCAATGATGACCAGGCACGGAATTTATCCGTCATCTGTTGGACTATAGGGGTGATATTGAGGTCCTCATATCCAGAAAGGTCAGCATGGATCTGAATACCTAGGTACTTAAATGACGAAGTTAACTGGATATGTGACCTCTGCAGATAGTCAACTGGAAAGAAAGGGCCTATAACAATGGAACTTTTCCCAGCCCACTTGGAGGCCCGAGTCCGCACCAAACTTCTTGACAACCTGTAATAGTTTAACAAAAGAGCTCTATCTACCATCTAAGTAAACCAGGGCATCATCAGCGTAGAGAGATCTTCTCTTCCAGTGGGCCAGAGCGGATACCCCCAATCTCAGACGTCTGCCGCACCGCCAGAGCCAATGGCTCAATGGCTAATGCGAACAGAAGTGGAGAGAGAGGGCATCCCTGCCTGGTACCCCTCTTTAACGAACATGGGTCAGAAATATCCTTATTCGTGCAGACTCTATCTCTCAGGTCTGCTTATAGCAATCGAGTCCATTGGATAAAGTAAAGACCAAGTCCCATCCGTGCCATAGTTTCCCATAGAAATGGCCAGCTTACAGTGTCAAAGGCTTTTAATATATGAAGTGACAGGATCAAACCACCGCGTCCATTACTTGCTGCATCATGGATGAGCAAATACAATCTACGAATGTTATCGAATGTACTCCTGCCAGGCATGAACCCAAATTGGTCCAGTGGTATGAGGGATAGAATGACCGTCTGGAGTCTAAGGGCCAGTATTTTTGCTAAAATTTTTGCATTGTTGTTCAAGAGTGAAATGGGGCGGTAGGACCCACAGTGCAGTCTATCCTTACCAGGTTTGGGAATAACGACAATAAGTGCTTCATTCATGGAATCAGGAAGCTTCCCTAGCTCAAGGGAATCTTGGAACGTCCTGAGGAGCCTGGAAGCCAGCTCCTCAAGATACGTCTAATACCATTCCAAAGGAAGGCCATCTAGGCCCAGGGTTTTAGTAGAGGGTAGTAAGTGTATGGCCGTAGTGATCTCCTCCAGCGTAATGGGTTTTTCAAGGGAGGATTGCTGGGAGGTGGTGAGTGTCGGGAGGTCAGGAGATTCAAAGAATCCCATAAAGTCTGTTTCTGAGGGAAGAGCTGTATCCCTGTAGTAATATGCGCCATAGTAATCTGCAAAGGTTCGGTTAATAGTCAGTGCATCAGAGGTAGTTGACCCGTCTGGGAGTTGAATTTAGGCAATCGAAACAGCTCTCTAGGAAGGCTACAGGGTCAGACCCTTCCACCCGCTCAGGTAAGCCAACCAGGTGTAGGTTATTCCTGCATAGGCGGTTTTCTAGGTCATCGACCTTATCCTCCAGGGTTGTAATCTTCCCTTCATAGGTATTCATTTTGGGCAGGATAGGAGTAACAGTGTCCTCCAGGTCACTAATGCGTTGCTCAGTCTCAGTAACCCGGCCACGTAACTTGTGCATGTCTTGCCGCATAATGGCTAGGTCAATTTTGAGCCCATCCACCTACTCCATCAGGTCCGCATGGCTTACCTTAATGGTGGCGAGGACCTCAGCCAGAGTAGGATCTTTGGCGCCATCCACGACCACTTGGTGCCTTATTACACAAGTGCCTCACTTGGTGCCTTATCTGCATTAAATCAGCCTCAGAACCTGTGTAATATATATGTGTCCTAGATTAAAGAGATGATGTGGCAACCCTATTGCAGGGGTGTGTCCGTGGGATCCAGAATCTTGGGGGAAGGTGGCGGTGACCTGTCCTGGCCATCTCCAAAGAGGTCCGGTGTGGAGACTGGGGATGCGCTGGGTCCGTGGACGGTGGTGCGCCGGCCATCTTGGCAGGAGCCCATGGTGATTCTCATCTTTGCCGGGGTTTGCTTCTTCCCTCGCCACTTTCCCATCCACCACAACACCCTCCGGAGATGCAGGAGACACACGAGTGGTATTAGGCAGAAAATGATGCAAATGCTGGCTACGGTTAATCAGGATGGAGCAGGATTGTGTAGGGAAAGACCGGAGCTACTCAGGAACACGCCCGCTCACATCCCGTGCTAAGCTGCACCCCATGGAGCAAATAGGGGATAGTTTTATGGCATTTTTATTAATAATTTTTGCTTTACCAGTAATGGCAGTGATCAGCGATTTTTATTGTGACAGCAATATTATGGTGGACAGATCGGACACTTTTGGTGCTATTTTGGGACCATTCACATTTATGCAGCGAACAGTGCAATTAAAAATGCATTGATTACTGTGTAAATGTGACTGGCAGTGAAGGGGTTAACCAGGAGGGGGCGCTGCAGGGGTTAAGTGTGTCCTAGGGAGTGAGTCTAACTGTAGGGGGCTGGGCTACGTGTGAGACGACACTGATCCCCGCTCCCGATCACAAGGAGCTGTGATCAGTGTCAGTGTCATTAGGCAGAACGAGGAAATGCTTGTTTACATCAGAATTTCCCAGTTCTTCCTCTCCGTGAGACGATCCCGGGTATCCCCACAGACATCGAGTCCGCGGGACCCGTGATCGCACTCACGGAGCTTGCAGAAAATGTAAAGGGACGTACCTGTACGCCCATTTGCCTGTCCATGCCATTGTGTCGAGGTATATGTGCATGCGGCGGTCAGCAAGTGGTTAACAGATTTCATTGCTCTTTCAAAACGGAGCAGACAAGAGCTTGGTTTCAGTACAACAGGAAATAAAACAGACCAAACTACTGGTATAAAATCTAAATTTTCGCTCACCACCTGTAAAATGTGTCCCTTAATGGGGTTACATCCCCCTTGCTTGAGAGGGTCAAAAGCCAGGTCATCAAGCAGGGTCTCAGTCATAGCAGTCCACTACCCGTTCTCCCAAGTGTGTCCTGCCTCACACTCCACCTCACAGACACCTGCTTGCTATTTTCTTTTCCTTTTTAAGCCTCCTTTTCAGTTGGGTTAACCCTTTCAAGTCCAAAGTCCCTGTAATGAGAGGCTCTTTCCCACCCATAGTCTCTCTGAGTCTACGAATTCCAAATCTTATATAAGGACTTACCAGTGGCGGCCGGTCCATAAGGGGCGCTGCCCCCCCAAAGTTTTGCCAAATAACACAGCTAATCACAGAATGATTTATTTTTATATAAATGATATGAATAACATTTTTTAACCTCTTAAAGTTTTTGACAGGCATGTGATTAGAGCCCGAGGCTCTAATTGGCTTCTCTTAGGTTGTCCTCAGGGCACAGAGCACTGTGCCCTGAACCCTCCCACTTTTGATTTTAGTGAATCAATATTCGCCATTGGGTCACTTCAAGTTTCCAGCTTCTCGCCCTGGCCAATCAGCAGGCTGAAGATTTGGAACCCAGAAAGAAGACCGGATTAACATGGAATTCCACTTCTGGATTATGGCCCCAACAGTGCTCACTGGAACATTTAGAAATCCTTCTGTAACCAATGCCATCAGTATGTTTGAAGCAATAAGGTTGCACAGGTCTTGAGGGAGCTCTTTGCTTTTACCCATTATGAGAGGTTTCTTGTGTGACACCTTGGTAATGAGACACCGTTTTATAGGCCATCAGTTGAGACCGATTCAGCTGATATTCATTTGCACTGACAAGGGGCAGGATTTCTTTATAATTACTGATAGATTTCAGCTGGTGTCTTGGCTTTCCATGCCTTTTTGCACCTCCCATTCTTCATGTGTTCAATAATTTTTCCCTTAATTTCTGAACTTATTTGTTTTGGTTTCTTTGTATGAATGAATTGTATAGGTTGTTACCGACATGTGGTGAAAATTTCATGTCAATAGCAACAGAAATATAATTACCAAAAAAAATGGTGACGTGTTCAATACTTGTTTTACCCGCTATATGTGAATACACCCCTCACATTTTTGTAAAATATTTTATTATATCTTTTCATGTGACAACACTGAAGAAATTACACTTTGCTACAATATAAAGTAGTGAGTGTACAGCTTGTATAACAGTGTAAATTTGCTGCCCCCTCAAAATAACTCAACCCACAGCCATTAATGTCTAAACCGCTGGCAACAAAAGTGAGTACACCCCTAAGTGAAAATTTTCAAATTGGGCCCAAAGTGTCAATATTTTGTGTGGCCACCATTATTTTCCAGCACTGCCTTAAGCCTCTTGGGCATGGAGTTCACCAGAACTTCACAGGTTGCCACTGGAGTTCTCTTCCACTGCTCCATGATGACATCACGGAGCTGATGGATGTTAGAGACCTTGTGCTCCTCCACCTTCCGTTTGAGGACGCCCCACAGATGCTCAATTGGGTTTAGGTCTGGAGACATGCTTGGCCAGTCCATCCCCTTTAACCTCAGCTTCTTTAGCAAGGCAGTGGTCGTCTTGGAGGTGTGTTTGGGGTCGCCATCATGTTGGAATACTGCCCTGCAGCCCAGTCTGTGAAGGGAGGCAATCAAGCTTTGCTACAGTATATGTTGGCATTCATGGATCCCTCAATGAACTGTAGCTCCCCAGTGCCGGCAGCACTCATGCAGCCCCAGACCATGACACTCCCACCACCATGCTTGACTGTAGGCAAGACACACTTGTCTTTGTACAGTACTCCTCACCTGGTTGCCGCCACACATGCTTGACACCATCTGAACCAAATAAGTTTATCTTTGTCTCATCAGACCACAGGACATGGTTCCAGTAATCCATGTTCTTAGTCTGCTTGTCTTCAGCAAACAGTTTTCAGGCTTTCTTGTGCATCATCTTTAGAAGAGGCTTCCTTCTGAGTCGATGGCCATACAGACCAATTTAATGCAGTGTGCGGCGTATGGTCTGAGCACTAACAGGCTGACCCCTCACCCCTTTTACCTCTGCAGTAATGCTGGCAGCACTCATACGTCTATTTCCCAAAGACAATCTCTAGATATGACGCTGAGCACGTGCACTCAACTTCTTTGGTCGACCATGGCGAGGCCTGTTCATAGTGGAACCTGTCCTGTTAAACCGCTGTATGGTCTTGGCCACCATGCTGCAGCTCGGTTTTAGGGTCTTGGCAGTCTTCTTATAGCCTAGGCCAGGGATATGCAATTAGCGGACCCCCAGCTGTTGCAAAACTACAAGTCCCATCATGCCTCTGGGTGTCATGCTTGTGGCAGTCTTGCTATGCCTCATGGGACTTGTAGTTCTGCAAAAGCTGGAGGTCCGCTAATTGCATATCCGTGGCCTAGGCTATAAGAAGATTGCAAGACCCTGAAACCAAGCTGCAGCATGCTCCCCATTCACACCCGAGACCTTGTAACACTAACTAGTCACATGACACCGGGGAGGGAAAATGGCTCCCAATTTGGACATTTTCACTTAGGGGTGTACTCACTTTTGTTGCCAGCAGTTTAGACATTAATGGCTGTGTGTTAAGTTATTTTGAGGGGACAGCAAGATCGATCAAACCGCCCCCGTTGCTCACGGTCGATCGGCGAACAAAGCCCCCTGTCGCTCTGTCAATCTGCAAACAAACCCCCCCCCCCGTCACTCGCCCGTCCACCCACCAGCCCCGCATTTACCGCGTCCAGGTCGCGGACAGCTTTGGAGGCTTCCCCCTGCATCTCCTGCTCTGTGGCTTCCCCCCGCTTCTGCTTCTGCTTCCTGCCAATATGGTCGCTTCTCCTCTCGGCCAATCGGGTCTTAAGACCCGCTTCCTGATTGCCCCAGAGGAGAAGCAGGAAGTCAATAGTGAATATTAATTTTCTGTTGTCACACAACTGGTTGGGCTCAGGGGGTGGGGCAGACTCACCATTTTTGAGCTTCAGGCTCTAATCATGTGTGTAGCACCCTGGTTGTAAGCAGGATTGCTAACAAATTTAGTTTGCAAGGTGGTAACTAGTCTGGCTAATTGTTAGGGGATTCCCTGACTTTTCCCTAACTCTAGATTTGATGCACCTCTCTCTTCTGTCATTAGGTGGCACTGTTGCCTGTGGCATTAGAGTAATAAAGGCATAGTGAATCCAGACAAGGGGTGGATGGGTTGTCTCAGCCAATTGGCAGGGGTTTCCTTTAGTCCCTTGGCCTGCTGGGAGAGCCTATTTATTCGGGAAGAGTCAGATGATCGGGGTTCTGTGCCACCTGGACAGCTGTCTGGGTGGATGTGTGTCACAAGTAGACATGTGCACTGCCAAAAAATTTGTTAGTTTTCGTTTCATTCGTTTTTGTTTTTCTCGTAAATTCAAAAATTTGGAAATTCGAAAACTGGGAATTCGTAAATTTGAAAATTCGGAAATCAAAAAATTCGTAAATTTTGAAATTTGATAATCCAAAATTTGGAAATCAGAAAATAAGAAAGAAAATTTGAAAATTTGAAAGAACGAAAATCTGAAAATTCCAAAATAACTAATAATAACTAACTATTAAATTATAGGTATTGTAATTTCCTTTCAAATTCCTTTCTATTTGTGGAAAAAAAAAAGGACGTCAATTTTGTTTGGGTGCAACGTCACACGTCCGTGCAATTTTCAGTTAAAATGACGCAGTGCCGAATCGCAAAAAGTGCTCTGGTCAGGAAGGGGGTAAAATCTTCCGGGGCTGAAGCGGTTAAAGTTTACATTTTTTTATTTATATTATAATGTATTTAAAAAGAACTATTCTATATGTGTGCAGTGCACTGTGCGGGGCACCAGACTAATAGAAGTCTATTAGGTCCGTCAATTTTTAACAAGCACGTGATTAGAGCCTGAGGCTTTAATTGGCTTGTTTTACGTTGTCCTCTGTGCTCCGAACCCTCCCACTTTTGATTTTAGTGAATCAAAATTCGCCATCGCATCACTTTCGGTTTCCGGCTTCTCGTCCCCGCCAATCAGGAGGCTGAAGATTTAGAACATGGAAGCTGTCGTGTATCAGGGGAGTTGTGGCAGCCCAGGCTGGAGGCTCCGTTTGCAGGTAAGGCCCTAGAGGGGGTTGTTTGCGCCAACCCCACCCAGAATTTTTTTTTTTTCCCCCATCACCAGCTGCCACTGCAAACTACCCAACTGCTCCCACACTCCCATTACCACAACATGGGGTCTAAAACTCTGAATTCCTGACATGATAAACAGGTATTTTTTGTACTTGTCGAATAGATGACAAATCAAATCCAGTACTTAAAGTGGAACTTCGCTCTCTCAATCAGTAGTGAATATTTTCAATCCTTATGCTGCTAGCATTAGTAAAAATATAGGAAAGTATATTTTTTGAACTTGTTTCAAACTTTTATTTCACATTTATTCAGTTACTTCCTGGTTTCTGTCCTAGTCATATATTCCAGGAGTCTTCAGGAGAGGAGGAGGGGTTTCTCAGCTAAGCACACCCTCCTGCCTGCTTGCCTCAGTAAATGGCAAATGGATTCTAGGAAGTAAATGCTACATTAACATACCTCCCAACTTTTTTTGATGGGAATGAGGGACACCTATCAGCAAAAGTATGCAGGCATAGGACACCCCCCCTTGCCACGCCCCCTTAAAGGAGAATTGTGCAAAAAAAAATAAAAAAACAAGATTGGTTAAACCCACAAGTGCTTTATTTAATTCCTATTCCTTTATATTGGCTTTTGGAATTTACACATGCAGAAATTTAGAAAGCAGATGAAAGGTTTAGAACTGGGAAACACTTTTTGATAGATAAAAAGTAAATACAATTATATAGATCAGACCAAAATAAGGGACAAATGAAGGGGAATGAGGGACAGAGGGACATTGCTCCAAATCAGGGACAGTCCCTCGAAATCAGGAACAGTTGGGAGCTATGCATTATCTGCCCTTACTCAAGATGGCCACAACCAGAAATGCTAAAGGGTGGTTTTCAAAGTAATTTCTCAGCAAAATAAAGCATGGTGACATGGATGGATGGGAGTTTGCTTTATATTACATTACAAATTAATTAAATAGCGTTTTTGGTTTGTGGTGCTCCAATGCAGTGTAATTCCAATTTAAAGCTCAAGTTTAGATATGGCAACTTTTACATAGTTACATTGGTCCAGCTTGGAGCAATGTAAGTATGTATGTGCTATACTTATGGAATCCCGGTGGAAGCTGGAAATCACTGTAGTATGCACCACTGCTACAGTGATTTCCATTATCTTCCGGGTCCTGTGCATGAGCTCCATTCAGAGAACACTTTTCATTTTCTCAATGAATGCAAAATGTTTCCTGATTGGACAAGGTGAAGATTGCCGTGCCACTGCTCCAATCAGAGAACGCTTGGCATTCATTGAGAAGATACAAAGTGTCTCCTGAATGGCACCCTCACCAAGAGGGCAATCTCCTCTGTTAACAATGTGGCAGGGCGGCGGCTCGGCACGAAACACAGGTAATGGAGATCAGTAGCAGTGCCTACTACAGTGATTTCCAGCATCCATGGGGATCCCACAGGTATGGCACATACATACACAATATTACCAAAAGTATTGTGACGCCTGCCTTTACACGCGCATTAACTTTAATCAGTGCCGTTGCTATGGGGGTGCGGCCTGCACCAAGTGACACCCGCCAGAGGGGTGACACCGGGGCCGCCGCTAAACACTTTAGCTTGCAGTGGAGCGGTGCGAGGAGGGCATTTAGCCGTGCAGGAGAGGCTCAGGCTGCCTATAACACTCCCCAGCTGTCACTCAGGGTCCGATCTCCAATATCTACCGAGGCGGCCGTTGTAGGCGGGCGGAGCTGGGGGTGTGGCCGCCTCATCCACTCCTCTCACAGACCCATTCACGCTGATCCCACAGCTGAAGGAGATAGATGTGAGGACACAGCAGCCCCTCCCACCCGCCGGGGTCTTCATCTGCAAGCATGAGGTATGCTATAAGTTACTGCACAGCACACTGTCACTACATAGAGTCCAAACCTGCCTTGTACCACCCCAACCTGCCCTGTACCACCCCCAACCTGCCATTACACCACTCTATACTACCCTAACCTGCCCTATACCATCCCAACCTGCCACTATACCACTCTATACTACCCTAACCTGCCCTATACCATCCCTACCTGTCACTGTACCACCCCAACCTACCCTAACCTGTCACTATACCACCCTATACTATGATTTACAGGGGCCAGTTTGGGGTGCGCCCCGTGACTGACAGTAGGGGGGGTGACACCATGTTTTACCGCACCAGGTGACACCAACCCTAGTGATGCCACTGACTTTAATGTCCTAGTCCCAGTCTTAGTCTGTAGGGTTTAACCACTTCCATACCGGGCCTATTCTGGCACTCCTCTCCTCACATGTAAAACTCATCATTTCTTTGCTAGAAAATTACTCAGAACCCCCCAAACATTGTATATATTTTTTTAGCAGACACCCTAGGGAATAAAATGGCGGTCATTGCAACTTTTTATCTCACACGGTATTTGCGCAACAATTTTTCAAATGCGTTTTTTTGTAAAAAAAAAAAAAAAACAACAGTTTCATGATTTAAAAAATAATATAACAGTAAAGTTAAAGTAAAGTAAATAGATACCCAACATGTCACGCTTTAAAATTATGCACATTCATGGAATGACGCCAAACTTTGGTACTTAAAATTCTCCATAAAATCCATAGCTTTAAATTTTTTTTACAGGTTACATGTTACATGTTTAGAGAATTACAGAGGAGGTCTAGTGCTAGAATTATTGCTTGCGCTCTAACGCATGCATCGATACCTCACATGTGTGGTTTGAACAGCTTTTTCATATGTGGGCGGGACTTACGTGTGCGTTCGCTTCTGAGTGCGAGCTACCGGGGACAGGGGCGTTTTAAATTATTTTATTTTTTTTTTTTAATTTTTACACTTTTTTACATTTTTTTTCTGGATCACTTTTATTCCTATTACAAGGAATGTAAACATCCCTTGTAATAGGAATCGTTCGTGACAGGTCCTCTTTATGGAGAGATGCGGGGGTCAATAAGACCCCACATCTCTCCTCCAGGCTGGAAAAAAAAATCCACGATCTCATGCTTACCAGCCGAGATTGCGGCTTTGTTTACATCCGCGGCCCGAACGTGACATAATAACGTCACGCCCGGGTCTCTGATGGTCATAGAGATGACTGGTGACCATCTGGTCACCGGAAATCTCTATGGTCGTCATCCGGCGGCGGCCGATTCTTTCTCCGGGTCCCCGATGGCACGGGAGACCCCGGAGAAGCACCGGATGGCAGCGGGAGGGGGGGGTGATGTCCCCTCCCATTGCCCGTAAGAACGATCAAGCGGTGGAACCACCGCTATGATCATTCTTATGGTGCACAGAATTGTCGGCTGAAAACAAGGATATCTGAATGATGCCTGTAGCTGCAGGCATCATTCAGATATTCCCACTTAAAGTCCAGGATGTCATATGACGTCTTTGGGCGGGAAGTGGTTAATATTGAGTTGGCCCACCCTTTACAGCTAGAACAGCTTCAACTCTTCTGGGAAGGCTGTCCACAAGGTTTAGGAGTGTGTCTATGGGAATATTTTACAATTCTTCCAGAAGTGCATTTGTGAGGTCGGGTACTGATGTTGGACAAAAAGGCCTGGCTCGCAGTCTTCACATCAATTCATCCCAAAGGTTTTCTACTGGATTCAGGTCAGGATTCTGTGCAGGCCAGTCAAGTTCCTCCACCCCAAACTCGCTCATCCATGTCTTTATGGACCTTGCTTTGTGCACTGATGCATAGTCATGTTGGAACAGGAAGGGGCCATCCCCAAACTGTTCCCACAAAGTTGGGAGCATGAAATTGTCCAAAATGTCTTGGTATGCTGACGCCTTAAGAGTTCCCTTCACTGGAACTAAGGGGCCAAGCCTAAAACCTGAAAAACAACCCCGCACCAAAATCCCCCCTCCATCAAATCATTTGGACCAGTGCGCAAAGCAAGGTCCATAAAAACATGGATGAGTGAGTTTGGATAGGAGAAACTTGACTGTACCAACCTCAACCTAATAGAACACCTTTGGAACGAATTAGAGCGGAGACTGCCAGCCAGGCCTTCTCGTCCACATCAGTGCCTGACCTCACAAATGCGCTTCTGGAAGAATGGTCAAACATTCCCATAGACACACTCCTAAACCTTGTGGACAGCCTTCCCAGAAGAGTTGAAGCTGTTATAGCTGCAAAGGGTGGGCCGACTCAATATTGAACCCTACGGACTAAGATTGGGATGCCAGTAAAGTTCATGTGCATGTAAAGGCAGGCGCCCCAATACTTTTGGTAATATAGTGTAGTGTACTTACATTGGCCCAAGCTGGGCCAATTTATCTGTAATAATTGCCATTCCTGAATTTCATCTTTAATAGACCAAAATGGAGCAAATAAGAGACGTTTATTGTTAGTATTTCATACATGTTACTTTAAAGGCTTTATTTAAGAGAGAAATTTAAAAAAAAATAAATCTTCTGTATTTCTATTCCATTTCTATTATTTTTTTAAATTGCAATTAGTACATGAAGAAACACAGTGCTGGGTACTGTGGGAGACCAGATATAGTGAATACAGGGTATTCCACCCTAGTATAATCTTACTTATACCCCTTAAATATTAATTCCAGGCACCCTCATGTTATTCACAGTTACAATGGTTCAACGTGGACCAATCTAACTTTGTATATACCATACCTGGCTGATGTCCCTTTGAAGTAGGCTCCACTACTACAAGTTATCTCCACTTACTTTTTGGTCCTGTGCTGAGCAGCCAGCCTGATGCCTTGTGAATACAGAAGATTGGCTGCGCAGCATGAGTGACGTTCAGAGACTGCTTTCCATTTTCTGAACAGATGAAAAGCGTTCTCTGGTTGGATATGATGGGGAGGGTCATACCACCGCCCCACCTCTTCATCTCGTCCAATCAGAGAATGATATTCAAACCATTTTTGAAATGGTGTCCATGCTGAGCGGCAGATGTCTTGCGTTCCCTGTGCAGAAAAGCAGCCACTCAGCACGGGACCCAAAAGCAAGCGGAGATCACTGGAGTAGAGGTGTCTACTTCAGTGATTTCCAGCTTCCACTGGCATCAGCCAGGAATGGTATATTGGTATATATATGGTTACATTGGTCCAAGCTGGATCAGCGTAAATATGTATAACGTGGTGATGTGCACTTTACTGCAAAGGCGAGTTATAAATTGGGGTGGTTGGTTGCCATCCTTTTGTATAACAACAACCAGGGCATTCGCAACACTTCTACATTTAATTGAATGAGTTGCACAAAGCCTGCCGAGAGTGACATATTGGATCATTTTTCAGCTTTAAGGGGGGGGGGGTCTGCAATTTTCTCCTTGAAAGGAATATCCAACAACTATGAAATATACTACACAGCAGTTTGTTATTAAATAAAACTTACGAAGAACCTTCAGTTTGGCGTCACGCTTTATGTGTCTTGGAATGACAACTTGCATATTCTCCATATCACACTGCACATCCAGGTCCTCATCTTGTACAGCCAAAGTGATAAAAACCCCAGTGATTGCACAATACGTGCTGACTAGGAACCTCAGAGACATGGCTCCCTTTATCCTAACACCTCACTTTAACCACCTCAATACAGGGCATTTTCGCCCCCTTCCTGCCCAGGCCATTTTTCAGCTTTCAGCGCTGTCGCACTTTGAATGATAATTGCGCGGTCATACAACACTGTACCCAAATGAAATTGTTATCATTTTTTCCCCACAAATAGAGCTTTCTTTTATTGTATTTGATCACCTCTGCGGTTTTTATTTTTTGCGCTATAAACAAAAGAAGAGCGACAAGTTTTAAAAAAAAAAAACACAATAATTTTTACCTTTTGCGATAATTTCTTTAAAACAAATTTTTTTCTCAGTTTAGGCCGATATGTATTCTTGTACATATTTTTGGTTAAAAAAAAAAACGCAATAAGCGTATATAGATTGGTTTGCGCAAAAGTTATAGCGTCTACAAAATAGGGGATAGATTTATAACATTTTTATTTTTTTTTATTTTTTTACTAGTAATGGCGGCGATCTGCGATTTTTGTGACTGTGATATTGCGGCGGACACATCGGACACTTTTGACACATATATGGGACCATTCACATTTATACAGCGATCCGTGCTATAAAAATGCATTGATTACTGTATAAATGTGACAGGCAGGGAAGGGGTTAGCACTAGGGGGTGATCGAGGGGTTAACTGTGTTGCTAGGGAGTGATTCTAACCGTAGGGGGCGGGGACTCACTAGGGGAGGAGACCGATCGGTGTTCCTCTGTACTGGGAACATACCATCGGTCTCCTCTCCTCTGACAGGACCGTGGATCTGTGTGTTTACACACACAGATCCACGGTCCTGCTGTGTTACCGGTAATCGCGGGTGCCCGGCGGACATCGCGGCTGCCGGGCACTCGCACCGGGTGCCTAGTGACACGGCAGGCACGCGCGATCGCCGGCGGCGGCACGCGCCCGCCCCCTGGTGGCCTAGGAAAGCGAGGCCGTCATATGACGCCCGCCCGCCACGAGAGCTGCGCCGCCTGGCCGTCAATTGACGGCCGGCGCTCAGCAAGCAGTTAAGCTAGAGGATATCCTACCTGGACTCTTATATTAGGAGTGTGTTGAGTACAGGACACCTGAGCAGGATTGCAGTTAACTCTTCCATAGACTGCACAGACAGGCTATTCAGTAACAGACCAAGGTTGTCATAGCCAGACTTCAGGAAACCCTCAGGAACCATATTACATTACGTGTACCTAGGGTTTCCACCTCATCCCTTTAAACCCAAACACATATGAATTACACAGGTTCTGACGCTAATTGAATGCAGATAAGGCACCAAGTGAGTTTAATTACCACCTTAATCAGCCACAGAACCTGTGTAATCAATATGTGTTTGGGTTTAAAGGGATGAGGTAGCAACCCTACCCCTCCTCCTCCTCCTGCACTCAGCTCGGTGCCAGCCTGCAGCCTGTGAGCGGATCCGTCACAGACTACATCTCCCAGCAGGCGCAGCGCGCCATTCAAAGTGTTTCAACTTTATTCATGGCTAAGGATGAGCTCCGGCGTGTTCGCATGCTGAACGTGCCGAGCCCGCCAGGAAGCCGGTACAGCGAAGCGCTAATCACAATCAGTGAGACATTTCCCGATGTGCGGCTGCAGAGATCGGGAAATGTCTCCCTACCTGTGATTAGCGCTGCGCCGTGCCGACTTCCTGGCGGGTTCAGCATGCGAACACGCCGGAGCTCATCCTTATTCATGGCACACAAGCCAGGGCTGACGTGGCTGCATTAGGGGAGGCCCCGCCCACTTTTACTCATTCCTACAGGTTAACCTGTTGTGTGCTCACTGGACACTCAGCACGGAGCATTGTACAGAATGGACAGTCACCACCATTACTTATACATCTCATAGGAAACGTTATAATAAAAACTCACATTCAACTCTCATTTAATCACTGAGGCCTCATTCACATATTACAGAGCGGGAACAAGCGTCCCTCATACACGGCTTTCAAAGTGCAATTCTCATGCGGTTTTTTTTTGCACATTGCATAGGGCAGCCCCATACGCGTGCGCAGCCAATTGCATTAGGGTGTGCACCCCAAAGCTCAAACACACATCGCAGTGGCGGCCCGTCCATTAGCACCGCCCCCTCTCTCCTCAACACCCCCCTATATCTATAATGGATTCATCATTCATGCATAGCATAAATCTATCCATAGCCACCGCGGCCACCACCTATTCAGGCGTCCGGACCCCCGCCGCTAAAATTCCAGTGGCGGGGGTGTTTTTTTTAAGCACCTGATTACAGCCATAGGCTCTAATAGGCTTCAAAATAGGGTGGCTTGTGGCGTATAGCATTGTGCCAGGAGCCCACCCAAGTGTTACAACTGTAAATGAATTTTGGTGTTGGTGGCCGCCCCCCCCCCACTAGCCGCTACTGCACACATGCATGTGTATGTATATATATATATATATATATATATATATATATATATATATATATATACACACAATATATTGTCAAAAGTATTGGGACGCCTGCCCTTAAACTGCATTCACACCCGGGCGTTTCAAAGTTGCGTGTTTTTGCCACAATTTTGTACAGGTCACCAATGTAAAAAGCAGAAAAACGCCTGTGATCTGCCCCAAAGAAGCTCGTGTTCTTTTTTGAGCTTAAGGCGTTTTTCAGGCGTTTTGCTTCAGGTGACAAAACGCTCAGCTGTGAACAGGCCCCATTGAAATTATTGGAATTTTACTTTTTTTTTTTCTTGAGCTGAAAACGCTCAGGTGTGAATGCAGCCTTACATGCACAAGAACTTTAATGGCATCCCAGTCTTATGCTGGCCATACACTATACGAAAAACCGGCCGAAAAATCGTTCGAATGGACACTTCGTTCGTTTTTCGGCAAGTTAGTGGGTACAAATCGATAATCGTTTGTGACGTTTTTGTGGAAAAAAAACGAACGGCATGTTTGGAAAATTTCTGCCGAACGTACGATAAATTGCAAGGTTAATGTGTTTCCCGTCCGAACTTTCTGCACTAGGTATATGTAAAAAAACGAACACAAAATTATTTATTCATGTCCACTGAACAGATTATCGGTCATTATATGATGGCAAGATCGTTTGCGGTCACGGTCGAACGTTCGTTTTTCGAAAAGGGGTTCGGCCGATTTTCTGTATAGTGTATGGCCAGCATTTGTCCGTAGGGTTCAATATTGAGTTGCCCCACCCTTTGCAGCTACAGCAGCTTCAACTCTTCTGGGAACGCTGTCCACAAGTTTTAGGAGAGTGTCTATGGGAATGGTTTGACCATTCTTCAAGAAACACATTTTTGAGGTTGGACAAGAAGGCCTGGCTGGTAGTCTCCACTCTAATTCATCCCAAAAGTGTTCTATCTGGTTGAGGTCAGTCAAGTTCCTCCACCCCAAACTTGCTCATCCATTTCTTTATGGACCTTGCTTTGTGCATTGGTCTAAATCATTTGGTGGTGGGGGGATTATGGTGTGGGGGTTGTTTTTCAGGGGTTGGACTTGGCCCCTTAGTTTCATTGAAGGAACTCTTAGACCCCTTTCACACTGGGGCGGTTTGCAGGCGTTATTGCGCTAAAAATACCGCCTGCAAACCGCCCCTAAACAGCCTCCGCTGTTTGTTCAGTGTGAAAGCCCGAGGGCTTTCACACTGAAGCGGTGCGCTGGCAGGACGGTAAAAAAAGTCCTGCGAGCCGCATCTTTGGAGCGGTGTGTTCACCGCTCCTAAACCGCTCCTGCCCATTGAAATCAATGGGACAGCGCGGCTATACCGCGGCAATACCGCGGCTATAGCCGCGCTGTACGAGCGGTTTTAACCCTTTTTCGGCCACCATCGGGGGTTAAAACCGCACTGCTAGCGGCCGAATACAGCCACAAAAACGACGGTAAAACAGCGCTAAAAATAGCGCTGTTTTACCGCCGACGCCCCCACCGCCCCAGTGTGAAAGGGGCCTTAAGGTGTCAGAATAACAAGACATTTTGGACAATTTTATGCTCCCAACTTTGTGGGAACAGTTTGGGGATGGCCCCTTCCTGTTCCAACATGACTGTTCACCAGTACACAAAGCAAGGTCCATAAAGACATGGACTTAGCAAGGATGGTGGAAAATTAACTTCAAATGCAAATATTCACATTATAACCAAAACATATAAAATTAAGTGTAACAATCTAAACAATAAAAACTCCAAAGTGCTATAATGGTGGGAACCGCCCAACTAAAAAGTTGTTGCACTTGAAGTAAATTTGTATTGCAATTATCTGTAGAGGGGTTTCCACCATCCCTGCTAAGTTTAAAAAAATGTATTATTCTTATTCTCATTTTGATGTGTATTACATGTGAAATCACATATCACTGGAATTATTACACTTGGATGGCAAATATCTGTATGGCAAATATCTATAGGAGGGGTTTCCACCATCCCTGATAAGCTTAATTTCTTTCTGTCTTTTTTTCAGTTTGATGTGTATTAGATGTGATGTTACATATCACAGAGACCGGTATTGTTCTAATATTGAAGTATATTGAGATTTCCATAGATTAGAGGGTTCCACAATTATTGTTAAGTTATTGATTAGTAAGTTAGCTCTGCACTTTTTTTGTGGTGTGGGAACACATAACAGTGATTAGCGGCAGGCCTTTTACTGACACTTTATTATTTTACCTCCAATAGACTTTTGTAAATAGTAGTGTGGTGATACCTATTATACTAAAGATCGGCATGTGGCATTAATAAACATCAACAGATTTCAGTTATGCCCCACCAGGCCGACCCCCCCACCCCCATGGACAATGTGCCTGTCTGCTGAGTTCATCTCCCCATCCCTGCACTCAGGGCACTGATGGGCGCTGATTGGCAGCACTGATGAGCACTGATTGGTGCCACTGATTGTCAGCACTAATGGCGACTAATTGGTGGCACTGGTTGGCAGCACTGATGGGCACTGATAGGCACTGCTTGGTGGCACTGATAGGCAGCAATGACTGGCATTGATTGGCAGCACAAATAGGCAGCACTGATGGGCATTCATAGGCAGCACTGATGGGCACTGATAGGCAGCGCTGGTGGGCACTGATAGGTGGCACTGATTGGAAGCACCGATGGGCACTGATAGGTGGCATTAGTTGGCACTTATAGGCAGCACTGATTGGTACTGATATGCAGCATTGATGGGCACTGATGAGCACTAATTGGCAGCACTGATGGGCACTGATAGGTGACATTGATGGACATTCATAGGCAGCACTGATTGGCAGCACTGATGGGCACTGATAGGCAGTGCTGATGGGCACTGATAGGCAGCACTGATGGGCACTGATAGGTGGCACTGATTGGAAACACCGATGAGCACTAATAGGTTGCATTGGTAGGCACTGATAGGCGGCACTGATTGACACTGATAGGTACTGATATGCAGCACTGCTGGGCACTAATAGGCAGCACTGATTGGCACTACTGATAGGTGACACTGATGGGAAGCCCTGATAGGTGGCATTGGTTGGCACTGATAGGCAGCACTGATGGGAACTGATTGGCGCTGATAGTCAGCACTGATAGGCACTGACAGAGCAGAGGGGGAGTTTCACATTGAGCAGATAGTAAGGCTTGCAAGAGCCGCTCAGTGAGAGAAACTGACAGCTAATGTAACGGCCATTCACTCAAATGGACTGTCCTATGTATTATTATACTATGTAACTATGGGGTCAATTCACTTATGTCGCGTACACACGATCGGAATTTCGGCCCGCAAAAGACCGATGAGATTTTTTCGTTGGAAAATGCGACCGTGTGTATGCTCCATCGGACTTTTGCTGGCCGAATTCCAGCCAGCAAAAAATGAAGAGCATGTTCTTAATTTTTTGGTCGGGAAAAGATCCTTTCCGAAAATGCGATCGTCTGTGGCATGTCTGTGGCAATTCCGACGTGCAAAATTCTTACGCATGCTCGGAAACAATTCGACGCATGCTCGGAAGCACTGAACTTAATTTTCTTGGCTCGTCGTAGTGTTGTACGTCACCGCGTTCTTGATGGTCGTAATTTCAGCAAACTTTTGCGTGACCGTGTGTATGCACGACAAACTTGAGCGGAATCCCGTTGAAAAAGCCATCATATCTTTTTCCGACGGGAAATCCGATTGTGTGTACGCGGCATTAGAATTAAATAACGGCTCTTATGCCCCACACGGTCGGATTTTCCAACGGAAAATGTGTGATAGGACTTTGTTGTCGGAAATTCCGACCGTGTGTAGGCTCCATCACACATTTTCCATCGGAGAGCGGATTCCCCACTGACAACTGAATGTAGAAAAAAAAGCAGACAATAAAAATGTAAAAAAAACAGCGTGGGCCCCCCACCCAATGCATACCAGGCCCTTCTTGTCTGGTATAGATTTTAATGGGAACCCCACACCAAAAAATGTTGTTGGGCTCTTCCCCAAAATCCATACCAGGCCCTTATAGGAGCATGCAGCTGGGCAGGACAGGAATGGGGGGGGGGAGACGAGCGAGCAGCCCTCCCACCTAGACAATGCATTAGGATAAAAAAACCTTCTGACTTTACAACCACTTTAAATACTTGGCACCCGCGCTACAGCCTAGGCTTAAAATGCTAGGAGGGCGTCCATGGACGTCCTCCCATTCTCGTGCTGCCTGCGTGCCCCCTGGGTCTATGATCGGGTCACTGCAGGCCCTATACCACGTAATCAGCTGTCAGCCAATGACAGCTGATCACAGAAGTAAAAAGAAGCTGGTTATCATTTTCTTCTTTTCCTCACGCTGTCAGCGTGAAGAAAAAAAGAAAACCGTTAACCTGCTTCTGTTAGAGGGACATTGGTCCCACACAGTGCCGCTAATCAGTGCTGCTAATCAGTGTCCACCAGTTCCACCTATCAGTGCCCATCATTGCTGCCAATCAGTGTCACTTATCAGTGTCGCCTATCAGTGCCCATCAGTGCCACCTATCAGTGGCTATCATTGCCGCCTCATTGCTCTTTTTTTGTTTATAGCGCAAAAAATAAAACCCGCAGAGGTGATCAAATACCACCAAAAGAAAGCTCTATTTGTGGGGAAAAAAAGGACGACAATTTTGTTTAGGTATAACGTTGCACGACCGCACAATTGTCAATTAAAGCGACGCAGTGCCGAATCGCAAAAAAATGGCCCGGTCATTGGGCAACCGAATCGTTCCGGGGCTGAAGTGGTTAATTGTGAGCTGTAAAGTTTGTCTTTGATGTGTTTTCTAATAAACTTCATGAGATAAAAAAAAAAAAATGTTTCTTTCTATGTTATCTTGTCAGGAAACGATTTTCTTTCCTTGCTGAAGTAAGCATGCTTGTTTTTGTTTAGTTGTTTATTTTTGTGTAAATATGTTTTTATTAATAAGCTGTTTGATTGTATGATTTTTTAATAAACAAAGATTTACACTCACACACTATTATTATTAATAATTTATTACAAAACTTCCATTACAAGATCTTAGATGCTGGCCAAATCCCCCCATGCTGGTATATCCCATCGACTCCTACAATGTTCCAAATGCCATACTTGTATTTCATATAATTTGATCGATTGATTAATATATTTATCTCTCTCTGGCTCTGTGGTCTCTCTTTTTGATCTCTCTCTCTCTCTCTGTTTCTCTCTCTCTTTGCCATAACCCTCTCTTCCCTGGCCTTTTCTTCTTCCCTGGCCTTTTCTTCTTCCCTTGCTCTTATTTCCATTTCTCTCTCAATTCTTTCTTTCTTTTCACGCTCTGTCTCCATTGTTTCTTCTTCCTCTTCTCTATATTCAGAATACAGACCACTGTGGCCCCCACATGGACATCGGACAGGGTACTGTGGAAAAGAAAAGGATTTATTAGTGGGTAGAACACAGGAGTTTCACCTTCAGCTACATCAGACAGCCTGTCACTTCTACAATATTTATCAGTTTAGGACTTTATGTCATAATTGATTTATGAGTTTCCCCCAAAAAGCCAATTTTTATCAATAAAAGTGATCTTGCGGTGAATCTGCCGCAGAAGAAGAGGAAACCGGGGTTATGCCAGCTAGCTGCTGCCATAACAACGATATCCCTCTTCAAGGTGCCGACGTATAATGACGCAAGTGGTGTGAAAGGGGCCTTAAAGTTTGTGTTTGGGAAGTTAGTAGATTGGGTACAAAGAGCCCATGTCCTAATCACTATCCTCATCCCCCTGGAATAAGTGCTAGAATCAGATTCTGCTATCACCGCCCATCCCCAGTTCTCCAGCAAAGGAACAATTACTAAAGAACGGGAGGTTAACAAGGGGCAATTTCATGTGAAATGTAATTCCCCCCCCCCCCCCCCAATGAGGAAACATGGCTTCCAGCTATTCAGAGGGTTTTGTTCGGTTTTCTTCAACCTAGTTAAAGAGGAGGGCCCATCAAATAAATAAATAAATAAATAAAAGTCAGCAGCTACAAATACTGCAGCTGCTGACTTTTAATTGGACACTTACCTGTCCCAGGGTCCAGCAATGCGGGGGATCGAAGCCCCGCTCGTCTCCCCCTCTGTTCAGCGGCACCGGCATTGCAACTGTGGGCGCCGGGCTGTGGCTTCACAGCCTGGCACCCACTGAACATGCGCGAGCTGCGCTGCGCGCCGTGATTGGCCGCTCAGTCACCTGGGACCTGTAATGGGTCCCTGATGATTGACAGGAGGGAGGGAGCAGAGCGGAGCCCTTCCTGTGCCGAGGGGGAAGTGATGTCACCAGCCCAGGCACTGGAAGAGGCAGACTACGAGGGACCCCCTAGCAACAGGCATTTAGAGGTAAGTAAAAAAATAATAATTTCCAAATATTTTTTTTTATTTTTTTTTAGGCACAGTCATGAATTTTTTTTTTTTAGGGTGGAACACCACTTTAACCACTTTAATACAGGGCACTTAGACACCTTCCTGCCCAGACCTATTTTTAGCTTTCAGTGCTGTCGCAGTTTGAATGACAATTGCGCAGTCATGCTACACTGTACCCAAACTATATTTTTATCATTTTGTTCCCACAAATAGAGCTTTCTTTTGGTGGTATTTGATCACCTCTGCGGTTTTTATTTTTTGCTAAACAAATAAAAAAGACCGAAAATTTAGAAAAAAATAAAAGTTTTGCTTTTGTTTCTGTTAAAAAAATTTGTAAATAAGTAAGTTTTCTCTTTCACTGATGGGCACTGATAAGGTGGCACTGACAGGCACTGATACGGCGGCACCGATGAGGTGGCACCAATGAGCGGGCACTGACGGGCACTGATATGCGGCACTGATGGGCACTGGTAGGTGGCACTGATGGGTGGCACTGATATGCAGCACTGATGGGCATTGATAGGCGGCACTGATGGGCACTCATGGGTGACACTGGTTGGCACTGGTGGGCACTGAAAGGCGACACTGATGGGCACTGAAAGGCAGCACTGCTGGGCACTGATAGGGTGGCACAGATAGGCGGCACTGCTGGGCACTGCTGGGCACTGATGGGCGGCACTGCTGGGCACTGATGGGCACTGATACGTGGCACTGATGGGCACTGATACACGGCACTGATATGAGGCACTGATAGGCATCCCTGGTGGCACTGGCAGTGGTAGGCATTGGAGTGGGCACTGATTGGCAGCTGCCTGGGCACAGATTGGCAGCTGCCTGGGCACATAGTGGTATTTCCCTGGGGGTCTAGTGCAAACCTGGTGGTCCAGTGTGGCTGGTTTCCCTGGTGGTCCTGGGCGGCTTCCCTGGTGGTCCTGGGTGGGATCTGAGGGGGGGCTGTGCTGATAAACAATCAGCACAGACCCCCCCTGTCAGGACAGCAGCCGATCGGCTCTCCTCTACTTGCGTCTGTCAGACGCGAGTGAGGAAAAGCCGATTACCGGAACTCCTATTTACATCGTGATCAGCCGTGATTGGACAAGGCTGATCATGTGGTAAAGAGTCTCTGTCAGAGACTCTTTACCAAGATCGGTGTTGCAGGATGTCAGATTGACACCCCGCAACAACGATCGCCGCGATGCGCACCCCCGGGGGGCGCGCAGCGGCTCGATATTCCTGATCACGTCATATGACGTCCAGTCAGGAATATCAAACCACTTTGCCGCCGTCATTTTGTAATAGGGCGGGCGGCAAGTGGTTAACTATAACTAACTAATCAGTATAACATTACAGGATACTTAAGAAGTCTACTATCAGGGACCTGACTCTTGATGACATCGTCCTTCCTTGTTTGTTCCTTCGTTCACGAACAGCTGCGGAGGATTATACAGACATACAACCTCATTGTATTATTTCTGTCTTATATAGAGCGGTGCACTGCAAGCAGGGTGGATATACATCAATGAGTTTTTATTTATTTTTTAATTAAATAAAAAAATATATAAATTCAGATTTTTTTTTTATTTAAAAATCTATTTTTTTTATTTTTATCAAATTTAAAATTAATCAATCTAAAAGATAGTTTTCTATTTAAGATACATTAATAATTTTGTTTATTCAGCATGAAATGGAGCTTAGTTATGTAGCATGAGTCTGTATATTCTGCAATATTTACATTTTGGTAAACTCATTCAATGAATCCAAGCTCTGAAAGCTGAGATAACATGCACTGCATTAATGTATTCACACAATTACACAGTAACCATCAGATAAAACAAAGTTCAGGAATATTCCTTTATCACATTGTTTTGCAAATCTATGTACACTACAAACTGTATGATTGAATTAGTTTTGATATTGCTGTTTTACTAACCTGACAGCTTAGTATTCTAAATAGGAAACCTTCATTTTGTTTGCAAATATTAAAGATTCTAACTACCAGCAAGAAGAAGTCCTTATATTTAAAGAGAATCTGTCCTTTCAGATCCATTATGGCAGCGCCTGTTAGCGGGCATCCACTCACCTTCTGCTGCCACGTTCCTCACCTTGTTGTGTCACTGCCGCATCACCAGCCGTCCCATTAAAGTGAATGGGACTGTCGGTGAGTCAACAGCGGGTCAGAGGAGGAGCCGCTGTGGGACAGAGATAACAGTTGCTCTTTAAAAATTATGATTTCAATTATTATTATTATTATACAGGATTTATATAGCGCCAACAGTTTGCGAAGTGCTTTACAACATCGGGGAAAACAGTACAATTACAATACAATTCAATACAGGAGGGATCAGAGGGCCCTGCCTTTTTGCTAGTGATTTTAATCAAATCCCCCCTGGCTGCAAGCGCCCAAAATGTGCGCGTACCCGGGATGATTATTTTTTTAATAAAAATCGTTTTTAAACGATAAAGCACTATCCAGCCTAATCTTTCATAATATGCACTGAGGATAACACCACTGAACAGCCCAGGATCCTGCATTGTCCATATAATATAGAGCCCAGGGGTGGTTCTACTGCGTGATTAGACCAAACTTAAGTATGCGGGCACACACCCCGAGGTGAGCAGATCCACACGGGGGGCACGAGTTTGCTGTCACTTTGGATAAGTTTTGAGCACCATCACAAGGATTCAAACTATATCGAATATCTCATAAGGACTTTCTTTGATGAATTGTGTATTTTGAACACCTAAATGATTAAGCATTAATTGTATTTATATCACTAGCATGTCAGCACTTTAATAGTATGCATTATTGACTTTATTGATTAATATTTTGTATTGGATATATATTTTATTTCATAGTAAGGAACTTTTGTTTACAGTGTACAGCGTGGCACATTGGTTTCATTTATTTAGGCGAGTATGTGTGTTTGTTAATTTAAAAACTCATACGTCTCTTTTAATCTATATGTGTATGGCCAGCTTTAGCCATGGCTGCCTAAATCGGGATCTGGTGCAGATCATAAAAAAACAAGATTTTTTTTATTTTTTTACTCAAAATAATCCCGATTTGGCATGCTGTCTTTTGCCCTATGATTTGTGTACATTTTAATGTTAGATCCTCTTCATGTTTCAGTTTCAGCATGCTGCAAACACAATTTACCCTTTAGGGCTCATTCGCAAAAGCCCCGATGGGCAGCGCCGCCCAACACAGACAAGGCAAAATGTCTTCCAGTTCACAACAATGAGCTGCTTTGCATATTCGGTAAAAGCAATAGGACTTGTTGCATTTTTATGCAGCACATTCCAACAGACTGCCATGCAAAAAATTAAACTGAAGGTTAACCACTTGAGCCCCGGACCATTATGCTGCCTAAGGACCAGAGGTCTTTTTCCAATTTGGCACTGCGTCGCTTTAACTGCTAATTGCGCAGTCATGCAATGCTGTACCCAAACGAAATTTGTGTCCTTTTCTTCCCACAAATAGAGCTTTCTTTTGATGGTATTTGATCACCTCTGCGGTTTTTATTTTTTGCGCTATAAATGGAAAAAGACCGAAAATTTTGAAAAAAAATGATATTTTCTACTTTTTGTTATAAAAAAAATCCAATAAACTCAATTTTAGTCATACATTTAGGCCAAAATGTATTCGGCCACATGTTTTTGGTAAAAAAAATGTCAATAAGCGTATATTTATTGGTTTGCGCAAAAGTTATAGCGTCTACAAACTAGGGTACATTTTCTGTAATTTACACAGCTTTTAGTTTATGACTGCCTATGTCATTTCTTGAGGTGCTAAAATGGCAGGGCAGTACAAAACCCCCCCAAATGACCCCATTGTGGAAAGTAGACACCCCAAGGAAATTGCTGAGAGGCATGTTGAACCCATTGAATATTTATTTTTTTTGTCCCAAGTGATTGAATAATGACAAAAAAAAAAAAAAATATTTACAAAAAGTTGTCACTAAATGATATATTGCTCACACAGGCCATGGGCCTATGTGGAATTGCACCCCAAAATACATTCTGCTGCTTCTCCTGAATATGGGGATACCACATGTGTGGGACTTTTTGGGAGCCTAGCCGCGTACGGGGCCCCGAAATCCAATCACCGCCTTCAGGATTTCTAAGGGCGTAAATTTATGATTTCACTCTTTACTGCCTATCACAGTTTCGGAGGCCATGGAATGCCCAGGTGGCACAAAACCCCCCCAAATGACCCCATTTTGGAAAGTAGACACCCCAAGCTATTTGCTGAGAGGCATGGTGAGTATTTTGCAGCTCTCATTTGTTTTTGAAAATGAAGAAAGACAAGAAAAAACTTTTTTTTTTTTCTTTTTTCAATTTTCAAAACTTTGTGACAAAAAGTGAGGTCTGCAAAATACTCACTATACCTCTCATCAAATAGCTTGGGGTGTCTACTTTCCAAAATGGGGTCATTTGGGGGGGTTTGTGCCACCTGGGCATTCCATGGTCTCCGAAACTGTGATAAGCAGTCAAGAGAGAAATCAAAAATTCACGCCCTTAGAAAGCCTGAAGGCGGTGCTTGGTTTTCGGGGTTCCGTACGCGGCTAGGCTCCCAAAAAGTCTCACACATGTGGTATCCCCGTACTCAGGAGAAGCAGCAGAATGTATTTTGGGGTATAATTTCACATATTCCCATAGCATGTTTGAGCAATATATCATTTAGTGACAATTTTGTGCAAAAAAAAAAAAAATTGTCTCTTTCCCGCAACTTGTGTCGCAATATAAAATATTCCATGGACTCGACATGCCTCTCAGCAAATAGCTTGGGGTATCTACTTTCCAAAATGGGGTCATTTGGGGGGGTTTTGAACTGTCCTGGCATTTTATGCACAACATTTAGAAGCTTATGTCACACATCACCCACTCTTCTAACCACTTGAAGACAAAGCCCTTTCTGACACTTATTGTTTACATGAAAAAGTTTTTTTTTTTTTGCAAGAAAATTACTTTGAACCCCCAAACATTATATATTTTTTTAAAGCAAATGCCCTACAGATTAAAATGGTGGGTGTTTCATTTTTTTTTTTCACACAGTATTTGCGCAGCGATTTTTCAAACGCATTTTTTGGGGAAAAAACACACTTTTTAAAATTTTAATGCACTAAAACACACTATATTGCCCAAATGTTTGATGAAATAAAAAAGATGATCTTAGGCCGAGTACATGGATACCAAACATGACATGCTTTACAATTGCGCACAAACGTGCAGTGGCAACAAAATAAATACATTTTTAAAAGCCTTTAAAAGCCTTTACAGGTTACCACTTTAGATTTACAGAGGAGGTCTACTGCAAAAATTACTGCCCTCGATCTAACCTTCGCGGTGATACCTCACATGCATGGTGCAATTGCTGTTTACATTTGACGCCAGACCGCCGCTTGCGTTCGCCTTAGTGCGAGAGCAGGGGGCGACAGGGGTGCTTTTTTTTTTTTTTTCTTTATTATTTTTTTGCTTTTTTGTCTTATTTTTAAACTGTTCCTTTCATTTTTATTTTTTTTTAATCATTTTTATTGTTATCTCGGGGAATGTAAATATCCCCTATGATAGCAATAGGTAGTGACAGGTACTCTTTTTTGAAAAAATTGGGGTCTATTAGACCCTAGATCTCTCCTCTGCCCTCAAAGCATCTGACCACACCAAGATCGGTGTGATAAAATGCTTCCCCAATTTCCCAATGGCGCTATTTACATCCAGCGAAATCTAAGTCATAAAATGCTCGTAGCTTCCGGTTTCTTAGGCCATAGAGATGTTTGGAGCCACTCTGGTCTCTGATCAGCTCTATGGTCAGCTGGCTGAATCACCGGCTGCATTCTCAGGTTCCCTGTTGAGACAGGAGAGCCAGAGAAAAACACGGAAGACGGTGGGGGGGGGGGCATTCCCTCCCACGGCTTGTAAAAGCAGTCTAGAGGCTAATTAGCCGCTAGGATTGCTTTTACATGAAAGCCTGGCTGAAAAGAATGATACCAAGATGATACCTAAACCTGCAGGCATCATTCTGGTATAACCACTCAAAGTTGTGAATGGCGTACCTGAAGACAAAAAAATGGTTAACAATAAAGCACAGTAAACGGTAAAGTATAAAAAATTGCATACCTGAAAAGCAAACATGATAAAGCATAATAACAATAAAACATTGCAGAATAGAATACAGTAAAAAAGAGCAGAACAATAGAGAGAATAGAGAGAGAGAGAACAATAAAACGACAACTATTTTTTTTTATTTTATATATATATATTTTTTTTTTTTTTTTTTTACACTTTTTTTGTAACTAACTTTTATAACTGTAACCGGTTCCAGGTTCGGGTCTCTCAAAATGCGATGGCATCTTGGGAGACCCTGTGAAAGTGTGCCTAGTCTGTGCAATGCTGTACCCTACGCTAATACTCAACTAGTGTATGGTAGCGTTCAAAACATTCACCAATGCAAAGACCAGGATTGTCAGGACAGGAGGGACAATAATAGCGGGTGTCACGCCTATATCCGCGCTAGCTGCAGACACAATATCTTTTTTGGGGGCGTTCGCTGGGTAGGGGTACTCGGGAGGACATAAAGAAAATGCCTCTCATGCAGCCGACTGCATTTGGTTGGGGATGTGAATGGGGGAAGTATGGGCGCTGCAGAAGCGGTGGGTTCCCAATTAGGATTGGCGAATGCAGTAGGAAGGGCACTATGGGCACGACGGGCCTGTGTTTGTCTTTCTGGTGGCAGCGGGACACTACTTGTGCTTGCCACCTCACCAGCTTGAACTGCACTTATGGGACTCGCCACGTCACCAAGTGTTACTGCAGTGCTGGTTTGACTACGACCGGGGTGTACTAGGCCGCTGGCGCTTGCCAGTTCACCAAAACGCTACCAAAAAATCTGTTAGCGATCGCAGGGATCAGGCCTGACTCTGCGAACGCTGCAGTTATGCGTTTTAGTCTTTTGTAAGTGACAGTGATCGATCGATACTGCACTTGGGTGGGCTGGGCTGGGCCGGGCGGAGGGGCAAAACGCAGGTGCTAGCAGGTATCTGGGCTGATCCCACTAACACTGCGTTTGTGAGAACCCTAAACTGCTGGGGATGCTAGTATAGATCTGATCGGATCAGATATTGATCCGTTCAGATACTATACCACTAAGGGTGGTGTACGGTGCGTGCGTGGGTGTTAGCGGTACTGGCGCTAACCTGACGCTGCCTGGGGCTGGTGCTTGCCAGTTCACCAAAATACTACCAAAAAAACTGTTAGCGATCGCAGGGATCAGGCCTGACTCTGTGAACGCTGCAGTTATGCATTTAGTGTTTTGTAAGTGTCAGTGATCGATCGATAATGCACTTGGGTGGGCTGGGCCGGGTGGAGGGGCAAAACGCAGGTGCTAGCAGGTATCTGGGCTGATTCCGCTAACACTGCGTTTTTGGGAACCCTAAACTGCTGGGGACACTAGTATAGATCTGATCGGATCAGATATTGATCCGTTCAGATACTATACCACTAAGGGAGGCGTATGCTGCGTGCGTGGGTGTTAGCGGTACTGGCGCTAACCTGACGCTGCCTGGGGCTGGTGCTTGCCAGTTCACCAAAATACTACCAAAAAAACTGTTAGCGATCGCAGGGATCAGGCCTGACTCTGCGAACGCTGCAGTTATGCGTTTAGTCTTTTGTAAGTGACAGTGATCGATCGATACTGCACTTGGGTGGGCTGGGCTGGGCCGGGCGGAGGGGCAAAACGCAGGTGCTAGCAGGTATCTGGGCTGATCCCGCTAACACTGCGTTTTTGGGAACCCTAAACTGCTGGGGACGCTAGTATAGATCTGATCGGATCAGATATTGATGCGTTCAGATACTATACCACTAAGGGAGGTGTATGCTGCATGCGTCAGTGTTAGCGGTACTGGCGCTAATCTGACGCTGCCTGGGGCGACGCATATCACCGCCGGGCGATCAGGGGGCTAAACCTTTATTCGGTAATAAACGGCGGGTGCCCTGACACTATAAAAAATAAACAAACTAACCAGCGTCAACCGTAACGGTTATACGGTGATCAGTGGTGAAAGGGTTAACTAGGGGGCAATCAAGGGGTTAAAACATTTATTCGGTAGTATATGGGGGTCCCTGACGCTATAAAACGCTGACGGCGAACCTAAATATTTATGTCCCTAACTAGCGTCACCAGCGACACTAATACAGCGATCAGAAAAATGATCGCTTAGTGACACTGGTGACAGGGGGTGATCAAGGGGTTAAAACTTTATTAGGGGGGGTTAGGGGGGTACCCTAGACCTAAAGGGGGGTAATACTCACTGTCCCAACACTAACTGTCACAAACTGACACCAATGCAGTAATCAGAAAAAAAAAAAAAAAAACTGCTGGTGTCAGTTTGTGACAGGGGGGGGGGGGGTGATTGGGGGGGGATCGGGGGGCGATCGCGGGGGGGATCGGGGTGTTTTGTGTGCCTGGCATGTTCTACTGTGTGTGTGTGTGTTGGTGCACTCACATTGATGTCTTCTCTCCTTGGGCCGGAACGGAAATTACCGACCCGAGGGGAGATGACATCATTTCCTTTGCTGCTGTTTAGCATACAGCAGCAAAGGAATGATTCGATTGGCCGGCGGCGATCGCGAGGGGGGGCCACGAACGGATGGTCTCCCCCTCACCACCGATCGCCGGGGCACAAAGGACGAACGCCTCGGGCACCGGGGGGGGGTCCGATCGGACCCCCCACCCGCGGAAGGCAAATCACGTACACTGTACGTGATTTTGCCTGTCCGTGCCACTTTGCCGACGTACATCGGCGTGAGGCGGTCGTCAAGTGGTTAAAAAAAAGAAAGAAAAGCAGCAATGAAATTTAACAACACTTTATGTGCACCCACTGATGTGAATGAGCTCTTTATTCTTACAATATTTCAACCAATATTGAGTGGCTGATAAAGGAGGGAAAACTTTGTAGTTATCAGAGACAGAGATCATTTTTAGAGGTGCACCGAAATTTCGGATGCCGAAAATTATCATCCGAAAACAGTGTTTCTTCATTCGGCCAATAGAAAAAAACAGCCGATACCGAAAGGGGGCAGGGTCTGCCCCATGTGACTCCCATTGCGGGAGTGTCCACCAGGCGTGCCCAGTCCTCCACTCCCTCCTCCTCCCCTCCTCGCCACGATCTCCGTGTGTCAGAGAGCTGAATTGTCCGGGAGGCCGTAGTAACAATGTCCCGCCTCCTGTGATAGACGGCACACTGATCCAATGACAGGACATTGTTACTGCAGCCCGGGCAATTCAAATCCAGCTCCGTGACACACAGAGATCACCGCTCTGATCCAGGCACAGGCAGGCTGCATATGACGGGCACTGGTGAGGCTGCTGGGCACAGGCAGGCTGCATATGATGGGCACTGGTGAGGCTGCTGGGCACTGATAGGCTGCATATGACAGGCATTGGTGAGGGGGGCGGGGGAGTAGGTATCTACGTTTGACAGGTACCCAGTTCCCACTTTTTGTAGCTACTGACTTTTTAAAAACATAAAAGCGAGTGGAACTCCAATTTATTTTAACATGCTAAAGTTAGAAGCTGATTGGCTACCATGCAGAGCTGCACCAGATTTTGCACTCTCCAGTTTTAGTAAATCATCCCCAAAGTTATCCCATATATGCAGCCCAGTGTAGTGAGAAGACTTGTACACTGGAAGAAGAGACCATCACAAAGACCACACCTTAAAGTGGCCCGTCAGTCGTTTTTTTTCAACTTTCCATCTATTAAATCTTCTGCTCTTCTTGTTTTAACTTTGGATAGTAAAACTTTTCTTTCTGCCAGTAACTTCCTTATACAGCCCACTTTCTGTTTCTTGTCTGGTCATTAGCCTAGGCTTATGGCATCATACACAGCTCTCTCTCTCACTCTCCTGAGAGTTTGCCAGTTAGGGAGGGGGGATAAGTCATAAGATGGCCAATGAGAGCTGCAGAGCTGGAGGTGTGCCTCTGTGTGTCTGTGAAAATCCAGGAAGCGAACAGGCAGCAGCTTCAGCTGCCCACATTTAAAATGGAAAAAGCCAGACTCAGTGAAGGGAGATTTCTGCAGCATATTTGGCAAGTACAGAATTACAGTATATATAAAATAATATGCAAAGTGGTTGGAGGGAAGCTTCAGAATGGCAAAGATGTTTTTATTACAAATGATGTGAGCGGACTGCAGCTCCTCTTTAACCACTTGACCACTGGGCACTTAAGACGAGGAGACGCCGTCACACAGCGGGAGCCTCCCTCCATGCCAGCATGGGTGCGGAGCGGCCCGGAGAAGAAAATGAAGAAGAGAAGAAGAGAAGAAGGAAGAAGAGAAGAAGAAGAAGATGAAGAGAAGAGCGGGAGCCTCCCCCCATGCCATGGGTGCGGAGCGGCCCGAGGAGAAGATAGAAGACGCCGCGGAGGAGATGCTGGACGAGAACGCCGGAGGAAGAACCAGAAGAACCAGAAGATGAAGGAAGATAGAAGAAAGAAGAAGCATTTAAATAAAGGAATTGTCAAAAACTGTCTCTTGTCATTTTTAACATTTTTGACAGTTTTTTAGTGAAATGGTAGGGGTAAGTACCCCCTTACTATTTCACACAGGGGGGGGCTGGGATCTGGGGGTCCCCTTGTTAAAGGGGGCTTCCAGATTCCGATAAGCCCCCCGCCCGCAGACCCCCACAACCACCGGCCAGGGTTGTGGGGATGAGGCCCTTATCCTCATCAACATGGGGACAAGGTGTTTTGGGGGGCTACCCCAAAGCACCCTCCCAATGTTGAGGGCATGTGGCCTGGTACGGTTCAGGAGGGGGGGGCCGCACTCTCGTCCCCCCTCTTTTCCTGCGGCCTGCCAGGTTGCGTGCTCGGATAAGGGTCTGGTATGGATTTTTGGGGGGACCCCACGCCGTTTTTTTTTTTTTTTTGGCGCGGAGTTCCCCTTAAAATCCATACCAGACCTGAAGGGTCTGGTATAGAATTTAGGGGGAACCCCACGTCATTTTTTTAAAAAATTTTGGCCGGGGTTCCCCTTAATATCCATACCAGACCTGAAGGGCCTTGTATGGAATTTAGGGGGACTCCCATGTCATTTTTTTTTTAAATTTTGGTTCGGGGTTGCCCTGTAGGGAATTCCCATGCCATTTTTATCAATGAACTTCTATGTGTATTGTCGGCAATAAAATAGCCGCGGGTAGTTTTAAATGGGTTTTTTCCTTTGAAATGTCATTTTGCTGTCAGACTGTTCTAAACACGGGAAACATGTGCCCCTTTACAGGCATACTATAGACACCCCCCAGCTACGAAATTTAAAGGGATATTACACTTTTATTGTTTGACTTTAAGCATTATTAAAATCACTGCTCCTGAAAAAACGGCCGTTTTTAAAACTTTTTTTTGCATTGATCCATGTCCCCCGGGCAGGACCCAGGTCCCCAAACACTTTTTATGACAATAACTTGCATATAAGGCTTTAAAATTAGCACTTTTGATTATTCATGTTCGTGTCCCATAGACTTTAACGGTGTTCGAACAAACTTTTTTCCTGTTCGCATGTTCATATAAGCCTTTAAAATTAGCACTTTTGATTTCTCCCATAGACTTTTAAAGGGTGTTCCGTGGCATTCGAATTTGCCGCGAACACCCCAAATTGTTCGCTGTTCAGCAAACTTGCGAACAGCCAATGTTTGAGTCGAACATGAGTTCGACTCGAACTCGAAGCTCATCCCTATCACCGAGTATGACTGGGTATGGCAGAGTATGGCTGGGTATCACCGAGTATTGCAGAGAATGGCTGGGTATGGCAGAGTATGGCTGGTTATGGCAGAGTATGGCTGGGTATGGCAGAGTATTGCAGAGTATGGCAGGGTATCGCCAAGTATGGCTGAGCATGGCTGGGTATGGCTGAGTATTGCAGGGTATTGCAGGGTATCGCCGAGTATGACTGGGTATGGCTGGGTATCACCCAGTATTGCAGCAAATGGCGGGTATGGCAGAGTATTGCAAGGTATTGCGGGGTATTACAGGGTATTGCAAGGTATTGCAGAGTATTGCGGGGTATTGCAGGGTATTGCAGAGTATTGTGGGGTATTGCAGAGTATTGCAGAGTATTGTGTGGTATTGCAGAGTATTGCAGGGTATTGCAGAATATTGCAGAGTATTGTAGAGTATTGCAGAGCATTGCAGGGTATTGCAGAATATTGCAGAGTATTGCGGAGTATTGCAGAATATTGCAGAGTATTGCAGAATATTGCACAGTATTGTGGGGTATTGCAGAGTATTGCGGGGTATTGCAGAGTATTGCACAGTATTGCGGGGTATTGCAGAGTACTGCAGGGTATTGCAGAATATTGCAGAGTATTGCGGGGTATTGCAGAATATTGCACAGTATTGTGGGGTATTGCACAGTATTGTGGGGTATTGCAGAGTATTGCGGGGTATTGCAGAGTATTGCAGGGTATTGCAGAGTATTGCACAATATTGCGGGGTATTGCAGAGTATTGCAGGGTAATGCAGAGTATTGCACACAGTATTGTGGGGTATTGCACAGTATTGCACAGTATTGTGGGGTATTGCAGAGTATTGCACAGTATTGTGGGGTATTGCAGAGTATTGTGGGGTATTGCAGAGAATTGCACAGTATTGTGGGGTATTGCAGAGTATTGCACAGTATTGTGGGGCATTGCAGAGTAGTGCAGGGCATTGCAGAGTACTGCAGGGTAGTGCAGAGTATTGCAGGGATGGCTGAGCATGGATGGATGGATGGCAGTTGTCACTGAGCAGCGCTATGGGCACTACACATCCAGCCCACAGCGCTGCTGCCATCCGATCCCTCCCCCTCTCCTTTCTCACTGTACCGATCGGTACAGAGAGGGGAGGAGAGGAACCGGCGTCATGAGATGACGCCGGTTTGTTTACATGTGATCGCTCTGTCATTTGACAGAGCGATCACATGGTAAATGGCCGTGATCATAAATGGCCACGGATGTGTTCGGGTGTGCGCCCCAGGGGGCGCACGAGAGTGGAATTCTGGGAGGACGTCATAGTACGCCCTCCCAGAGTTAAGCAACCGCCCTGTAGCCGTCATTCGGCTATGGGCCGATTGTTAAGTGGTTAAAGTGATACTAAAGTCTCATTCTTTTTAAAAATAATAAACATGTTATACTTACCTGCTCTGTGCAGTTGGTTTTGCACAGAGCAGCCCAGATCCTCCTCTTCTCGCGTCCCTCTTTGGTGCTCCTGGCCCCTCCCTCCTGCCAAGTGCGCCCACAGCAAACAGCTTGCTATGGGGGGCACCCAAGCCAAGCCGCAGTTCCCTGTGTCCATTCAGACATGGAGCTGCGGCCCAGCCCCCACCCCCTCTCTCCTCATTGTCTCACTGGCTTTGATTGACAGCAGCAGGAGCCAATGGCGCTCCGCTGCTGTCTCAGCCAATGAAGACATAGAGTCACGGACAGCCGATGCTCTTGTGCAACATTGCTGGATCTAGATGGGGCTCACATAAAGTATTAGGGGGGCTGAAGCACAAATAAGGTTTTTAATCTTAACCACTTGCCAACCGCTGTCAACACATATACGTCGGCAGAATGGCACGCCAATGGCGCGGAGTTCCCCTTAAAATCCATACCAGACCTGAAGGGTCTGGTATGGAATTTAGGGGGAACCCCACGTCATTTTTTTTTTTAATTTTGGCCGAGGTTCCCCTTAATATCCATACCAGACCTGAAGGGCCTTGTATGGAATTTAGGGGGACTCCCACATCATTTTTTTTTTTTTGGTTCGGGGTTGCCCTGTGGGGAATTCCCATGCCGTTTTTATCAATGAACTTCTATGTGTATTGTCGGCAATGCAATAGCCGCGGGTAGTTTTAAATGGGTTTTTTCCTTCGAAATGTCATTTTGCTGTCAGACTGTTCTAAACACGGGAAACATGCGCCCCTTTACAGGCATACTATAGACACCCCCCAGCTACGAAATTTAAAGGGATATTACACTTTTATTGTTTGACTTTAAGCATTATTAAAATCACTGCTCCTGAAAAAACGGCCGTTTTTAAAACTTTTTTTTGCATTGATCCATGTCCCCCGGGGCAGGACCCAGGTCCCCAAACACTTTTTATGACAATAACTTGCATATAAGCCTTTAAAATTAGCACTTTTGATTATTCATGTTCGTGTCCCATAGACTTTAACGGTGTTCGAACAAACTTTTTTCCTGTTCGCATGTTCATATAAGCCTTTAAAATTAGCACTTTTGATTTCTCCCATAGACTTTTAAAGGGTGTTCCGCGGCATTCGAATTTGCCGCGAACACCCCAAATTGTTCGCTGTTCAGCAAACTTGCGAACAGCCAATGTTTGAGTCGAACATGAGTTCGACTCGAACTCGAAGCTCATCCCTATCACCGAGTATGATTGGGTATGGCAGAGTATGGCTGGGTATCACCGAGTATTGCAGAGAATGGCTGGGTATGGCAGGGTATGGCTGGTTATGGCAGAGTATGGCTGGTTATGGCAGAGTATGGCTGGGTATGGCAGAGTATTGCGGGGTATGGCAGAGTATTGCAGAGTATGGCTGGGTATCGCCAAGTATGGCTGAGCATGGCTGGGTATGGCTGAGTATTGCAGGGTATTGCAGGGTATCGCCGAGTATGACTGGGTATGGCTGGGTATCACTGAGTATTGCAGCAAATGGCGGGTATGGCAGAGTATTGCAAGGTATTGCGGGGTATTGCAGAGTATTGCACAATATTGCGGGGTATTGCAGAGTATTGCAGGGTAATGCAGAGTATTGCACACAGTATTGTGGGGTATTGCACAGTATTGCACAGTATTGTGGGGTATTGCAGAGTATTGTACAGTATTGTGGGGTATTGCAGAGTATTGCGGGGTATTGCAGAGAATTGCACAGTATTGTGGGGTATTGCAGAGTATTGCACAGTATTGTGGGGCATTGCAGAGTAGTGCAGGGCATTGCAGAGTACTGCAGGGTAGTGCAGAGTATTGCAGGGATGGCTGAGCATGGATGGATGGATGGCAGTTGTCACTGAGCAGCGCTATGGGCACTACACATCCAGCCCACAGCGCTGCTGCCATCCGATCCCTCCCCCTCTCCTTTCTCACTGTACCGATCGGTACAGAGAGGGGAGGAGAGGAACCGGCGTCATGAGATGACGCCGGTTTGTTTACATGTGATCGCTCCGTCATTTGACGGAGCAATCACATGGTAAATGGCCGCGATCATAAATGGCCACGGATGTGTTCGGGTGTGCGCCCCAGGGGGCGCACGAGAGTGGAATTCTGGGAGGACGTCATAGTACGCCCTCCCAGAGTTAAGCAACCGCCCTGTAGCCGTCATTCGGCTATGGGCCGATTGTTAAGTGGTTAAAGTGATACTAAAGTCTCATTTTTAAAAAAAATAATAAACATATTATACTTACCTGCTCTGTGCAGTTGGTTTTGCACAGAGCAGCCCAGATCCTCCTCTTCTCGCGTCCCTCTTTGGTGCTCCTGGCCTCTCCCTCCTGCCAAGTGCGCCCACAGCAAATAGCTTGCTATGGGGGGCACCCAAGCCAAGCCGCAGTTCCCTGTGTCCATTCAGACATGGAGCTGCGGCCCAGCCCCCACCCCCTCTCTCCTCATTGTCTCACTGGCTTTGATTGACAGCAGTGGGAGCCAATGGCGCTCCGCTGCTGTCTCAGTCAATGAAGACAGAGAGTCACGGACAGCCGATGCTCTTGTGCAACATTGCTGGATCTAGATGGGGCTCACATAAAGTATTAGGGGGGCTGAAGCACAAAGAAGGTTTTTAATCTTAACCACTTGCCGACCGCTGTCAACACATATACGTCGGCAGAATGGCACGCCTGGGCAAAGTAACGTACCTGTACATAACTTTGAATTTCCCGCCGTGCACGCTTGCGCATGCCTGCCGTGAAATCTGTGACCGTGCCCGCAGAACCCGCGGACTCGATCGCCACTGGGATACCCGCAATCGTGTCACAGAGCTGAAGAACAGGGAGATGCCGATGTAAACACAGCATCTCCCCGTTCTGCCTAGTGACAGGACACTGATCGTCTGCTCCCTGTCATCGGGAGCAGCGATCAGTGTCGCGTCACTAGTAGCCCATCCCCCAGACAGTTAGAATCACTCCCCAGGACACACTTAACCCCTCCCCGCCCCCTAGTGGTTAACCCCTTCACTGCCAGCGACATTTTTACAGTAATCAATGCAATTTTATAGCATTGATCGCTGTATTAATGCGAATGGTCCCAAAAATGTATCAAAATTGTCTGATGTGTCCGCAATAATGTCGCAGTCACAATAAAGATCGCTGATCGCCGCCATTACTAGTAAAAAAAAAAAAATTTAAAATGCCACAAAACTATCCCCTATTTTGTAGACGCTATAACTTTTGCGCAAACCAATCAATAAACGCTTATTGCGATTTTTTTTTTACCAAAAATATGTCGAATACATATCGGCCTAAACTGAGGAAAAACATTTTTTTTATATTTTTTGGGGGGATATTTGTTATAGCAAAAAGTAAAAAATAATGTGTTTTTTTCAAAATTGTCGCTCTTTTTTTGTTTATAGCGCAAAAAATAAAAACCACAGAAGTGATCAAATACCACCAAAAGAAAGCTCTTTTTGTGGGGAAAAAAGGACGTTAATTTTGTTTGGGAGCAACTTCGCACGACTGCGCAGTTGTCAGTTAAAGCGATGCAGTGCCGAATCGCAAAAAGTGCTCTGGTCAGGAAGGGGGTAAATTCTTCCGGGGCTGAAGTGGTTAATGCATAAAGATAAATAACCTTCTGCCTTTACAACCACTTTAAATCAGTATTTCTCAACCTGTTTTCAGTCAAGGCACCCTTTAAAATGATGGAAAATCTCAAGGCGCCCTACCAAATTAAGGACAGTCTTGAGGCACCCCATCCTAAAATGTAAAAACTATTTGAATAGTTTTACATAATGCAGCAACATCCACATACATAGGACACCCAACATTAGAGGTGCAAGTTGGTACTGACTAGTATTCCAATGTTTCTCTTCTTCCTCAGTTTTTCTCCATCACTCACCTAATGTGAGCCGAAAACTGATGGAGAGGGGCAGGGAGGGTCAAACAAGGATGCTGTGCAGGCGACTGACATCCTCCTTATCATCTGATGATGACAGTGGTCATTAGCAGGTCTGCAGCTAGAAGGTCATAACGTTGCACAATGAGAACCTGTGGCTTTGTGTAACTAAAAGCCAGGCTTTATCTATCCACCGCCTTTTATACAATTTGTGGGCATTCTGCCAAGGCACCCTGCTTGAAAAAGGCTGCTCAAAACTAGTAGCTATTTTTTTATCAGAACTGAACACCCTACATCGCCACCCCCCTGGTCACCACTATGCTTAACCACTTCAATACCGGGCACTTTCACCCCCTGATCGTAATGTGATCAGGAGGGCCAATCACAGAGCCCTCATGCCGATCGGAGATGCGCAGTATCCGGGTGACACGAGCGCATCGGGATTGCACCGCTGTGAGGGCATGCGCGCGTGCGATCCCCCTTCTTCTGAGGGACGTTCCACTCAGGAGGAGGAAGCTCCCACCCGGCCGTATATGTGCAGTGGCTGGCTGGGAGGTGGTTAAAGCGTTTTTTTTTTTTGGAACCTGCAAGGTAAAGACATAATGTGCTAGTATGCATCGCATACTAGCACATTATGTGAAAATCTTGCCTTAGAATGAAGCCTTCCAGCTATGAACTGTTACCCCTGAGAAGGCTTCCATCTTCACCCAGTCTTCCTTCCGGATTCGCAGACTTTGGCTGTGTGACTGGCCGGAGCTGCGATGACGTCACTCCTGCGCATGCGGGGGAGCCGCCGTTTACGGCACAGGACTCTGAAGGAACGGCCCGGGTAGGCGTTTCTTCAAAGCACATGTGCCGCAAACATCACCGGCCACATTAACAATAACTATGTCCTAAATGGCGCACGTTTAGGAGATATTTAAAGTACCTATAGGTAAGCCTTATTATAGGCTTGGATGGGGGATCTTTTCTGAAAAAAGGAAATGAAAAAGGTGAACACTTTAAGTGCTTGTGTACACTTGCAGTCGGGAGGAATTTTTACCGCCCCTTAAACTGCTCCCACTTAAGCTGCAAATGCAGCTGCCAGAGGTGAACACATGCTGCGGCTGCAATGCTTTACAGGAACAAAACTCTTGCTGCATTCTGTGGGAACTACCGCCCGCCAAACACAACCGATTCAAGGGACTACAGCTGCCCCAAAACTGTCCCACAACCAAGTGCAACGCATGGCATGGTAGTGCAGGATTTAGGGGGTTAAAACAGGAGGTGAGCATGAAACACATCTCTCACACCTGTTAAACTACTCTGAAAAGTGATCCACAGCGTGAATCACTTTTCAGAGGAGCCACAACCTTACATCATACATCATCGAGCCCTAAGACCTCATGCACACTTTGCTTTTAGCTGCAGACTCAGGGCATAGATGTACAATTGTCCAGACCGATGTGCTGCAGGTGGTCGGAGGCTGGACAGTGCACCTAGCAGTATGAATGTTTAGGGCAGTATGTGCCCAGGGATGAATGCCCAGAATACAAGCAAACTGTGTTCTGGGCATTCATACCTGGGTGCATACTGCCCTAAATATTCATACAGCTAAGTGCACCGCCCAGTCTCATCAAGTTGCAGCAGCTCTCAGTGTTTCACAGGCTGCCAATAGTGAGGCTGAACGATGATCCTGTGCCCACTGCCTACAGCTAAACACCAGAGCCCCATGCTCCAAAGCTAAATGCCCAGTGTGCATGGGGCCTTAAAGCAGAGCTCCACCCGAAAGGGAAGCTCCTCTTGTATGCACCCCCTCCACTGCCACATCTGACACTTTATTGGGGGGGTGAAGGGGGCAGGTACCTAGTTTGGACAGGTACCCGCTCCCACTTCTTGGTTAGATTGCCACGGTGATCCATGAGGATCTTTTTCCCCTCCTCCTTCCCCTGCAGTCTTCTAGAATACACACAGAGGCCCCAGAAGACTGCAGGACCATTCACAAAGTGCAGCTCGATTTGTGCATGCGCAGTAGGAAACCGACTCTAAAGCCGGAAAGGCTTCACTGCCGGTTTCCCTTACCTAAGATGCTGATGCCTGCACCCAAAGCAGACTGAAGAATCAGCCCGGGGGCCAACATCATTGGATCCCTCGACAGGTAAGTGTCCTTATATTAAAAGTCTGCAGCTAATGGATTTGTAGATGCATTTTTTTTGAGGGGGGTGCAGATGTAACGGTCCAAAAGTAGCAGTGACATTCTCACAGTGCTGTACATAACCTGTGCAGAAAGCAGAGTTGTGGGAGGAGCCCAGCAGGCTCCACCCACTACAGGCTGTCTGCAGAAAATGACAGGAGGGGGTGGAGACAAGACCAGTCACCCTGCACAAGGAGAGAGAGCAGCAGTGAGCGGTCTTTACTACAGGAACTGTCAATAAATAATGCGCTAAAATTAACTTCCTATTAAAGTGAAAATGTTTGAGTATTGTAGCAATTAACCTTACCATAAAATCATAGATACTTAGTGAGTTCCCTAAAATACAAAAACCACGTGCATAAGGTGATCGCGGTCAGCGACTGATTGGTTCAAAGCGCTGTTACTTTGTATCCCATGTGAGTGTAAACACATATGCTTAACAAAGAAAGTACCATAGAGGCTGTGTTCATTGCGCAATGATTTTCTTCTTTTTGTGGTTACATGAATGCAATACATGATGGGAGGAATTTAAAAACAACCAGCCGGGTGCATCAGAAGTGCAGGGGAGAGATTTACGTTCCAGATAGCCATCTATTGAAGCAATCAGCAACAGTGAACTCTGGTGGTTTTCTTCCCCTATGCTCACCTACAACTTCTGTTTATACATCCCTCTAGGGATTTAGATATATATATATATATATATATATATATATATATATATATATATATATATTTATTTTTTTTTTGTCCTACCATCTGATATATAATTTTTTGTTCTACTGTCTGATCATATCCATATGCAGGTTGATATTTTAGATATTGATATCTGCTTTATGCACGTGTTTTTAGGGAACTCACTAAGTATCTATGATTTTATGGTAAGGTTAATTGCTACAATACTCAAACATTTTCACTTTAATAGGAAGTTAATTTTAGCGCACTATTTATTAACAGATCCACTCACATTTTAGTGCTATCAGAACACTTTTTTTACATGGGTGCTGCTTGATTATTTGGTTATTTCCTATTTTTCGCTTTATTTACAAAATGTTTCATTCATAATATTTTGCACATGATATTTTTCGCACATTTTTTTTCAGTTATATTTCACATATCAGCGCTTTAGTACAATATTTACATACTTTACTACAGGAAGCTCCTCCCCACAGGGAAAGTTTCATTGACATGAATGCAGACTCACCATTGCCGTCAGTGCAGCCTGATATAGCCTGAGCGGTCTTTACTACAGGAAGCTCCTCCCCACAGGGAAAGTGTCTTTGCTGGATTACTGCACAGATCTGGAAGAAATACACAAAGTACACCAAGATTTGATTAACAATACACATGACTCTTGTGTTTAGACAATATCTGTTTATCCCGGAGTCACATCCCTGTAATACATGCACATTGCCTTTAGTTTTATTCCTTTACAAACACTGCAAGAAAAAGAAGAAAAAAATGACGAATTTTCATAAATCCATTGCGTGCCTTTTTGTAGCTGAAGCTGCCTCTGCTGTACTGAAATTCCAAGCCGTATTATCAGCCCACATCTCCTAACATGTGAACTAGAGAACCCAGCAGAGCAGGAAGTAACCTCATCAGTGTTCTGCTGCTCCTTTACCCTCCAATTAGTAGTCTAGCGGAGTGGTATTTGTTATATAGTTGATGGTCAAGCAATATTAGTCAAGCAATTTGTTATAGTGGAAGGTCTCAATATGCTGCTTGGCAGGGGTGCTTTCATCACAAAACTGCCTGAAAAGAATAACAAACTCCTTTAGCTTCCAAATAATTTACATACACTATATTGACAAAAGTATTGGGGCGCCTGCCTTTACATGCACATGAACTTTAATGGCATCCCAGTCTTAGTCCGTAGAGTTAAATATTGAGTCGGCCCACCCTTTGCAGCTATAACAGCTTCAACTCTTCTGGGAAGGTTGTCCACAAGGTTTAGGAGAGTGTCTATGGGAATGTTTGACCATTCTTCCACAAGCACATTTGTGAGGTTGGACAAGAAGGCCTGGCTCGCAGTCTCCGCTCAAATTCATCCCAAAGGTGTTCTATCAGGTTGAGGTCAGGACTCTGTGCTGGCCAATCAAGTTCCTCCACCCCAAACTCGCTCATCCTTGTCTTTATGGACCTTGCTTTGTGCACTGGTCCAAATCATTTTGTTGAGGGGGGATTAAGGTGTGGGGCAGTGTTGCCAACCTACCAGACTGAAATTTACTGACGTGACACTCAAAATGTACTGGTACAATTACGTTTTTTGCTGGCATATCCTAAAGTTACAAAATTACAGTTTTGAGTGCAAATTTCAGTATTTAGGCTACAAATAAGTACAATATGCAATTAGCAATATGATGTAAGGTAGATATTATTTTGGATATAGTAAGTAAGTAGCTCAGGGACAGGACTCAGGAGGGCAAGAAATTAGAATAGGTGGCACACACATGAAACTGACTCTCACAGTGACACTGGCAGCAGTGTACAGCAGCACAGATGATGATGGCACCTCACCGACACGTCATGTCCCCTCCTGAGTCACAGTGACAGTCTCTCTCCACACCAGGTGATCCCTTTAGTCCCCTCCAGTCCAAACAGCACTGACAGCCCTGCTCCTGGCTTGCCTTGCTGCCGTCCTGCAGACCCGCACATGAGACTCCAATCTGCTCCGCTCTGCTTGGCTCCCTTGCACCATGACATCACACGACATGCTCAGGCACCGCCTCCACTAGATTCGCCTCTCCGCTAGCACTGCCTGAACACACTATAGCAGGCACTCAGATTGTTTCGAACAGCTCTGGACCAGAACAGCGTATGCGCAGTTTTGAGCAGAGCGTCACAGCCATATTATTTACTGGCAACCTTTTCCTGTCACTGGCATTTACTGGCAGGAGAAAAGTGCTTGTTTTTTACTGGCTGCCAGTAAAAATAGTGACGGTTGGCAACACTGGTGTGGGATTAAATAAGGAAAAAATCTTGAGAGCCACAGCGATCCAATACCAATAAGGCACATATGAAAAAATGTGTAAGAGAGTGTATTAAGTAGACAATAATTTATTCATTACAAAAAGAATCTCATAAAAGCATCAAACATATAACACAAATAGAAAGGAATGCGATTTCATGTATCTATACATATATAGCTATTGTTACCAATAAGTTTGCAACCGACGCGTTTCGGAGTTGTTTTAGCCTCCTTCTTCAGGGGTGGTTGTAAGCTTTAACAAAGATTTCTATATAAGAAATAGTATATACAACATAGGCATAGTAAGTATATGTATACATCAGACCATAAAAATATAGGTGCAATATTAAATTAATTTTGTTTACACTTACATTGGTATATATGTAGACTGGCTACGGATTCCAGAAAGGTTTAAAAACAACGGTGCTGACACTGACTGCCCATCACGCGTGTTTCCCAATCGTGATATGTAGGAATTATTTAGTATGCCCAGAGTATTAGTATAACCTCTTTCGAAATGAAAATAGCTGGGTATGGATATATAGGGTGGTTTTACTTCCTTATGATAGGAAGAAAGGCCCATCAATCAAGGGCATATAGATATTTTGGATCTGGAATCTCACTGAGGCCAAATGCGGGTCCTGGTGGGCCTACTGTACAGAGTTCGAAAAGGAACACCAACAGATGATGGGTGTAGACCGGATGGATCTCGGATAGAATATGTAGCAGCAGCTCACACCGACAGCGTCCTGCCCACAGCAAAGGACCTTCCGAGATCCATCTGGTCTACACCCATCATCTGTTGGTGTTCCTTTTCGAACTCTGTACAGTAGGCCCACCAGGACCCGCATTTGGCCTCAGTGAGATTCCAGATCCAAAATATCTGTATGCCCTCGATTGATGGGCCTTTCTTCCTATCATAATGAAGTAAAACCACCCTATATATCCATACCCAGCTATTTTCATTTCGACAGAGGTTATACTAATACTCTGGGCATACTAAATAATTCCTACATATCACGATTGGGAAACATGCATGATGGGCAGTCAGTGTCAGCACCATTGTTTTTAAACCTTTCTGGAATGCGTAGCCAGTCTACATATATACCAATGTAAGGGTAAACGAAATTAATTTAATATTGCACCTATATTTTTATGGTCTGATGTATACATATACTTACTATGCCTATGTTGTATATACTATTTCTTATATAGAAATCTTTGGTAAAGCTTACAACCACCCCTGAAGAAGGAGGCTAAAACTCCGAAACGCGTCGGGTGCAAACTTATTGGTATCAATAGCTATATATGTATAGATACATGAAATCGCATTCCTTTCTATTTGTGTTATATGTTTGATGCTTTTATGAGATTCTTTTTGTAATGAATAAATTATTGTCTACTTAATACACTCTCTTACACATTTTTTCATATGTGCCTTTAAAGTCCACTAGGGAACTGTCTCTGTTTAAATTCTTATTTTAGGATGTGGCACAATTTGCAGATAATTAGCCGACCAACAACCCCTGTTCAATACCAATAAGGTGACAATACCCAGCTGCAGGCGCAGATCACGTTTCATAAACCGTGCAAACTGATATAGAGAAAAAATATATATGCGCCGCGTTAGAGTGAACTAAATCAATATGTTAACGCTTGAGTGTAGGATATATGCAAATTAACGCTTTCTGTGTCATTCAAATAGTGATATACAAAAACGTATGTATGAATTCATATGTATCAAACAATTTTAAAGTGCAATGTGCATATGAAATATTGCCAAATATTTAAAGTGCATAAATAGAAACAAAAGTGCTTAGTGCTCAATGCACAATGATTATAATAAACAGTCCTGATAAATAATCATAAGTGATGGGTGAAAAGTCCTACAAATCAACTTCAAATAAGTGTGCAAAACAGTGTCCATGAATGGTGTAATCCAACATGCTCATGAAATCCTTGGTGCTGCAAACCATGCTCCGGTGCACTACAGTGGCCCCCCCAGGTTATCGCGCTACCTCAGAGCATGTGACCCAACTGCTACACTGAATCAAAGCACGCTTTGGAGCCACCCCGGGCTTTGTACTGATTATCAGGTGCCGATCTCCAGCCTGGTTCAATGCAGCTCCATAATCTTAAACAAGAGAGAAACTCAATAATAATCGTGTAATATCGTTGGGTAAATTTATTGAATAAATCACACTCCCTATGGTGGGGTACTCACATTATCCTGGTGTGTAAGTGCACCCCTCTATAACAAGCCTCCGAAATAACAATAAATGCAGATATGGCGTGTGGTATGGTATGCGTCTCCACTACAGACTCTGTGCTGTTCGCTCTGTCCTGGCCCCTCCCCTACGCGTGTTCGACACAGGGATTATGTGTCTTCATCAGGGGGATATTCTGTTCTGTAAAAAATCTGCCCCATTGTACCTGTATGAGCCCCGCTCCCGCCGCTAACGCACGTCTCTCTCTTCTCTCTGAAGTCAGTTGGGTAGGTTTGGCCCCTCCCACTGCAGCTGTGAGCTGGAGAGGGAAGGAGGAGGGGAATCAGCTGAGCGCCCGGAGCCGATCTCATACTGGTACAATTGGGCAGTTTTTTTTCACAGAACACAGGCACAGGGAAATGTCTTATAATGGTAAAGAGAGGATGACAGCATTTAATAAAATTGGGTTAACAACCACAACCAGCCAGCCTGAAGTTATCTAGCAAGAACACTGATTAGACTTGCAGCTGGGAGGGGCCTTAAAAATGTGCAGTCGAGGCGCAAATGTGCAGTTTGCTGCCCAGGCGCCCCCCCCCCCCCCCCAAAGCTGCGATGCACGAGGGTGCGGCACGTTTGTCGGCAGAAGTGGGGTTAAAGCAGGCAGTGAGGAAGTGTTGCATCGCTTCCTCAACACCCGTCAGTACCCTCTGAACCGCGTTCTGAAAGCAGATCGGGTTTCAACGGGGATTTAGACACACATTTAATCTACCCTTAAAAGGGGTTGTAAAGGTTCATTATTATTCTTATTTTTTTAAAATAACAAACATGTCATACCCCCCGTGCAATGGTTTTGCACAGGGCGGCCCCTAGCCTACTCTTCTGGGGGCCCTCAGCGGTGCTCCTGGCTCCTCCTCTTCTCGAGTGCCCCCTACTGAGAACTGCTTTCCAAGGGAGCACTCGTGCAGGTGTGCTCCCGAGTCCTGCTGCTGCATCCATTGACTCAGACAGCAGGACTCATCCCCGCTCCCCATGTCATTGTATTTGATTGACAGCAGCGGGAGGCAATGGCTCCCGCTGCTATCAATCTGTCCAATGAGGACCCAAGACAGCGGCTGGAGCTGCTGTGCTTGTCCTTGTCACTAGAACGATCGGGTTCAGGTAAGTAAAAGGGGGGCTCTGGGGGGCAGCTGCACTACAGAAGGTTTTTCACCTTAATGCATAAGGCATTAAGGTGAAATACCTAGAGGGTTTACAACCCCTTTAACTAGTTACCGACTGCCCACCGCAGTTGTATTGCGGCAAATTGGTTTCCCTGCACAAATTGCCCGTCGTTGTATGTCAGGCGTGTACACAGTGATTTGTGGGTGCGTGCCCATTTGCGAGCGGGGGGAGCCAACCAGCGGGCCCAGCCACCCACGATCGCTCCAGAGACAGGCAGAACGGGGATCTGTCAGTGGAAACAAACAGATCCCCGTTCTGTCAGGGGAGGAGAGACAGATCTGCTGTTCCTAGTGATTAGGAACAGTGATCTCTCTCCTTCTCCAGTAAGCCCAGCCCCCATACAGTTATGCCGCGTACACACGAGCGGACTTTACGGCAGACTTTGCCCAGCGGACTTTTCGACGGACTTTCTGAATGAACGGACTTGCCTACACACAATCAACCAAAGTCCGACGAATTCGTACATGATGACGTGATGACGTACGACCAGACTAAGACAAGGAAGTTCATAGCCAGTAGCCAATAGCTGCCCTAGCGTGGCTTTTTGTCCTTCGAACTAGCATACAGACGAGTGGACTTTTCGACCGGACTCGAGTCCGTCGGATAGATTTGAAACATGTTTCAACTCTAAGTCCGTCCAACTTTTGAGAAAACAAAGTCCGCTGGAGCCCACACACGATTGAATTGTCCGCCGAAATCCCGTCTGCCGGGCAAAGTCTGCCGTAAAGTCTGCTCGTGTGTACGCGGCATTAGAAACACCTCCCAAGGAACACACTTAACCCCTTGATCGCCCCCTAGTGCTAACGCCTTCCTGCCAGTGACATTTATACGGTAATAAGTGCAGACCCATGTATGTGTTTGCATCTGCATGTGAGCACGAGGGGATAGAGACGCTTAAAAAAAAAATATGTATTGTTTATTTTATTTTTACAGAAAGAAGAAAAAAAAGAAGAAAGACAAAAAGAAGGAGAAAGGAAGGAAGACAGCCGCCATCGGCGGTTTCTTTCTCTGGCTCACCGATCACACGGTGAAAAACAGCCTTTGGAATACAGCGTAAAAATAAATAATTTATATCGATAAACTGTTTTAAATTGTCATACAAATATATATTTGAAATAAAATCTTTTATTATTTTTGGCAATAACATGGTGTGGGCGGATTTCTGCCGTCATACCCCTCCAGCCTGTGTCTTAGAATAAAAGGGAGGTGAAGCCTCTATCAATCTACATGTAATATCCCCTCCCATTGTGTTTAGCTGGTTAGCGGGCCAGGAGGAGGAGGGGGGGGAGTGGGTTGTCATTTACCACTGTGTATATGCCCACATGTGTCACTCTATAGTCACATGTGCGGCTCAGATGTGATAGGGAGGAAATGCTCAGCATAGAAACTCACTGAAAACTGAGCATGTGCAGAGTTACCACCTAGCTGAATTGGGGACATGAACAGAAGGGGGAGATAGAGAGCAGCAGGATCAACCAGTTTTTTTTGCAGAATACAGAAAATGAATCTCATAGTGACTAAGTGAGTATGAACAGCATGTAATACACTATTTATTGATAGTTTTTTATGATGTGGGTTTAGTGATGCTATAAGGTAAAAAACCTTTTGCATGCAGCTCCCTCCCAGGGCTCCCGGCCTATACTCACCTGAGCCCAATCTCAGTATAGAGATGGGCACAAGACTAGAGGCTCTCTCTGCTCTCTCAGCCTGGGTTCACACTGGTGCGATGCGGGACAATTCCAGCACCGGTTCCTGCATCGCATCTCTCCTGCAGACAGTTCACACTGCTCTCTGCGAACCTCTGCTGGTGTCAATACAATGTTAATAACACCCCCAGATCGGTTCCCAGATCGCAGTGCAAACTGTGAGCACACCCATGCGATCCGATTCCAGTGCGGGTAAAAAATAATAGAAAGTCCCTGCACCTTTTTTCTGCAAATCCAATACGGGTTCAGCCATACAACTGTATGGCTGAACTCGCATTGCACAGAGATCGCATGTGATCGGCACAGCAGTGCGGGTGTGAATCACATGCAATGTCTGTGTTCGTTATAGTGTGAACCTGGGCTCCCTCATTGGCTCAGACAATTGCTCTTGCTGCTGTCAACCACAGCCAGCGACAAGGGAGCAGGGGGCGGGCCAAGTCAGGCTCTGTGTGTGTCAATGGATACACAGAGCGATCCCGCATGAGTACTCCCATAGCGGCTTGCTATGGTGGGCACTCGGCAAGGGGAAGAAGCCAGGGGCACCCAAAGGAACCCTCAGGGCTGCTCTGTACAAAACCACTAAGTATGGTAAGTATAACATGTTTGTTAACTGAAAAAAAAAATTGACTTTAGTATCACCTTAAGATGATAAAAAGAGGGTCAATCCCCCATTTGTACCTCCCCCTGGCCGCACGTCTAAACGAACCCTAAGGCCTCATGCACTCTGAACATTTAAATTACGTTATAAAAACGCCAGTAGCTTTGCAGTGAGTTTTTCAACATTTTTAACTTTTTACAATAGCGTTTTTAGTGCTTAAAAAAAAATGGATGAAAAACGTTAAAAATTGCTGGTGAGCCGCGTTTTTGAGCGTTTATCAAAGTTTTTTGATGTTAGCTGAAAAACTCCTTTCAGACCCCACTAGTTTTGGTTTTTTTTTAAAGCCGAAAAATGGCCCAGCCAAAAACTGCTGATAACAGCCTATTGCCGCGTACACACGATCGCACATTCCGACAACATAATCCATGTTTTTTTTCCAACGGATGTTGGCTCAAACTTGTCTTGCATACACACGGTCACACATGCAAAGTTGGTCGGAAATTCCGAACGTTAAGAACGCGGTGACGTACAACACGTACGACAAGCCGAGAAAAATGAAGTTCAATAGCCAGTGCTGCTCTTCTGCTTGATTCCAAGCATGTGTGGCACTTTGTGCGTTGGAATTGTGTACACACGATTGGAATTTTGAACCAGCTCTCAAATTTTGTGTGACGGAAATTCCGATGGAAAATATCCGATGGAGCCTACACATGGTCGGAATTTCCGACAACAAGCTCCGATCGCACATTTTCTGTCGGAAAGTCTGACCGTGTCTATGGGGCATATGTGTGCATGGACACAGGATAACATGATGGAGAGTTTATTGACTGCAGAAAAAAACGTCTGAAGTCAAAAATAGCTGCTGTAAAAATTTCCCAAAACGTCCAGTGTCCATGAGGCCTAAAGAAAATGGAAAATTGTATACTCACCTTTCCATAATTTTCCTTTCCTGAGGCATCTTCATGGCAGAACACACTGGGTTGTGACTCCGCCCCCACAACCTGACAGGATTGGTCTAGCTATAAAAGTTGAAGAGAGATGACCCCCACCATTCTCTGTATATATCCTCTAAGAACGGGGTGGGAATCTGTGTGCTGCCATGAAGATGCGTCAGAAAAGGAAAATTACGGAAAGGTGAGTATACAATTTTCCATTTTCCTGACTCCTTCATGGCAGCACACACTGGGAAATAACTCGCCAGTCGGGAGGGTGCAAAAAATTAAAGTTTTATTGTTCTAAAGAGCTGTGGAATTGGCTCTAATAATGGATCTGCCAAAGTCTGCTCTAGTTAGTTGTGCAGAGTCAATTTTGTAGTGAGAAGTAAATGTATGTCTTGATGACCAGGTTGCTGCTTTACAGATTGTTTCCGGTGAAACCCTGCAGTATGCTGCCCAAGAAGTTGCCACTGCCCTGGTTGAGTGTGCCCTGATGCCTTCCGGGATAGCTAGCTGCTGAGACGAGTATGCCTTTTTTATGGTGTTGACCAGCCAGGATGCGATCGTTCGGGAAGTTGCTGGATGACCCTTCCTAGGACCGTGAGGGATTATAAGAAGAGTATCCGACTTTCTGAAAGAAACTGTAGCTTTCAAATAGCTGGTAATGATAGTTTTAACATCCAATGCATGAGGTTCGCCCTGGTCGTTAGTAAAGGATGGAAAGTTGATATCCTGATTATAATGAAAAGAAGATGATACCTTGGGAGTAAAATGTTCCGAGGGTCTCAATACCACTCTATAGGGATAGAGGACTAGGTATGGTTCTGTTATCAGTAGTGCTTTAAGTTCTGAAACTCTTCTCGCAGATGTAATGGCGATAAGGAAGGTTACCTTCAAAGTCAGGTTCCAAAGTGAAATTGATTCAACCGGCCAAAAAGGAGGTTTAGATAATGCATTGAGTACTGTAGAGAGATTCCATGCCGGAAATGTGGGTCTTTTTGGAGGTCTGATTTTTAAGCAAGCCTTCATGAACTGAATCACTAGAGGAGGTAGGGCCCATCTAATGCCCGTTTTAGCCGAGAGGGCAGAAACCTGGACTTTAAGAGTACTTGAGCTTAATCCTTTAGTAATACCCAAGTGAAGGAATTCCAGAACTTGCGGGGGCTCTGGTGATACCGGGTTCCATTTTTTTTGTTGGGCCAGTGAACAAAACCTATTCCAGACTTGCGAGTATGTCTTGTTGGTGGTGCTTCTTCTAGCCTGTAAAAGAGTAGAAATGACCTCCTGCGAGCATCCCTGCTCTAGCAGCCAAGTCCTTTCAATTTCCATGCTGTCAAGTGTAACTTTTCTGGAGCTGGGTGTAGGAATTGACCCTGGGACAGGAGGTCTGATGTTACTGGGAGAGGAAGCAGTTGCTGTAGGCTGAGTTGTAGTAGGGTTGTGAACCACGGCCTCCTCGGCCAAAAAGGAATTATAGCTATTACTGTCGCCGATGATTTCCGAAGCCTGCATAGGAACCTTGCAATTAAGGGTACTGGTGGAAAAATGTAACCCAGCTTGAAATTCCACGGATGGGTCAGACAATCCGTCCCCTCAGCCGATGGGAAGGCTGCTCTTGACAGGAATCTCTGACATTTGGTGTTCGCAGGAGTAGCTGCTAGGTCGATCTCTGGTACTCCCCAAGTTCTCGAAAGAAGGGAAAAAGCCTGTTGGCTCAATGACCACTCGTTGTTCGAGAGAAGTTCCCTGCTCAAATAGTCGGCGAGCATGTTTTGAGCTGCTGGGACATATACCGCTTTCAGGTCTATTAGGTGCACTTGAGCCCATTCCATGATAGGGCGTACCTCCTGCATTAATGTGTGACTCCTCGTACCCCCTTGCCTCTGGATATATGCTACAGCGACTCTGTTGTCCATTCGGATCACAACGTTTTTCCCCACCAGGTATGGAGTGAAGACCAGAAGTGCCTGAAAAGCCGCTCTGAGTTCTAGTATATTGGATACTACCCCATGGGCTTGAAACTTCCACTGCCCTTGGGCTGCTAGATTCTGGTAATGAGCTCCCCATCCCTTCTGGCTGGCATCCGAAGTGACCACCTCTGGCTGTGGAGGAACTAGAGGTTTGTATCTCTTGAGATTGCTGGGTCGTGTCCACCACCACATCAATTGTTTCACATACCTGTGTATGTAGATTCTCTGAAGCATTGATACTCCGTTCCACTGCCTCAGAAAGGAATTCTGTAAGATTCTTGTGTGCCATTGGGACCACTGGATCATGGGCAGAGTTGCAGACATGGAACCCAGGACACTCATACATACTCTGGCTGGTAAGTGTGTAACCGAGATTAGCCTCTGAATTTTCTGGATCAGGGGCATGATTTTCTCCTGAGGAAGCTGTACTCTGTTCTGAATGGTGTCTAGTTCTGCACCTAGAAAAACCATCTTCTGAGTGGGCTGAAGCTTGCTTTTCTGCCAGTTCACTAGCCAACCGAAAATTTGTAGAGTTGATAGTAAGATCTCTCGGTGTTGTATCAAGACCTGGCGACTTTCTGCTAGAAGAAGTATATCGTCCAGATAATGATGTACTCTTAGACCTTTTTCTCTGAGGTGTGCGATGAGAGGCAGAAGAACTTTGGTGAAGGTCCTGAGAGCTGATGAGATGATGAAGGGTAGGCATTGGACCTGATGTTTTCTGACCATATTTGTGTGAATCTCTTTAGTCTGGCAACCACCCTTGGAGGATGGGCGGGCGTACCTTCAAAAGGACTTCTGCTGCTCGTTAGAAGGGGTGGTCTTGGTTTTTCGCATCCTCAGGAAGGATGACTGTGTGTTCCTCCAGTTCCTCTTAAACTCTTTGTCTGGTCTGTAGGCTTTGGCTTCTCTGTACCTTTCGGGAAGGTTACCTTTGTAAGCAGGACCTCTAAATCTCTTGGGTCTCCTGTCAGAGGGAATGAGGCCCCATTTTCCCCCCGTCACCTTAGAAATTGCTGTATCCAATTTGGAGCCGAAGAGATTGGAACCATCATAGGGAATTTTGCACCAATTTGTTTTTGATGCTGCGTCAGCTACCCAGGGTTTTAGTCACAGAGCTCGTCTTGCCATAACCGAGGCTAACATTGCCCGGGCCAAGCACCTAATAATGTCCACGGAGGCTTCAGCGATAAAATCGCCTGCTAATTTAAGTTCCTGTAGGGACGTAATTACTTTCTCCAAGTCTACTTCCCCCTGGAGAGATTTCTCAATATTGACAGTCCAGCCCGAGATGGCTCTACCAACCGCTGCTGTTGTGACTGCTGGTCTACAAGCGCCCCCTGCTGTGGAGTAGGCTTTTTTAAGTTCTAGGTCAATTTTTCGATCCAGAACGTCACGGAAGGAGACAGCGTCTTCAATAGGTAGGGTGACATGTCTTGCCAGACGCATCAAGGAGGCATCCACAACCGGGGCATTAATTAAGGAGCTGACTTTAGGTTCTTTTAAAGGATACATTTTTGCAAGTCTATTGTTTAGGTTAGGCCTCTTGTCGGATCTTTCCCATTCATCCTTGATTAAATCATTCAACTCCTCAATGAAAGGGAAGGCTGGATCCCTCTTCAGGTTTGGAAAATATTTCCACGTCTTCTGAGGTGCTTCTTCAGATTTTTCCCAACCTATGGCCTCTTTGACAGATTTTGCAAAAGGTTCAACCAAGGTGAAGTCAAAACCTGTTGGTACTTCTGGATCTTCGTTCTCTGAAGGGGATTCTGGTTCTGTCCCTACCTCGATTGCTGAGCGAGGAGGAGCCATAGACGTACCTGGGTCTGACCTGGCCGGCAGGGGTGCAGTGGACTCCATTATGGATTCTCTTACTGATTCCCGAATTAGGTCAGTTACTTCGAGAATGACTGTGGCGTGAGTGGCCATGATGAGAATGGCTACGGCGTGAGTGCCTGTGACGAGATGAGGAGCATGATCGGCTTTTGTGGGATCTTCTGCTTGAGGTATGGCTTGACCTCTCCTTGCGTCTTGATTCAGACCTGGAAGGGCTGTTAGAAGGAGTTTTGTCAGAAGATATGCGCTATTTTTTCTCTCTTCAATACTTACCATTAAATGCGGACAGCCCCTTACCTTATCGGCCGTGGATGGTCTGCTTGGGCAGTGGTCTCCATGAGCAGAGAGGAAGAAGGCAGGCAGGAACAGAAGAAGTCTGGAAGGGGTTAAAGAGGTAGACAAATATATACATATATATATACCTAGACAAAATAATAACACACATTTTTTTTTTTTTTAAATAAGGAAAACCCTTGTAATGATGAATCAAGGAGGATAGAGCACTTACCAGGTCCCAGGGGAAAAGATGGCAAAAGAAGTTAGTAGAAAGCGAGCAGAACACCAAACTTGCTTTCTTTGAAGCCAGAGCCCTTTTTTAAATAGACCGCCGCCGTTGCGGCAAAAATGATGCTTCGCACATGCGCAGAGGCGTCGCGACGACTCCGGCGTCATCTTGGAAGCTGGCAAAAGGGTTAGGACGTCCCCATCTCTGTCAACCGCGCATGCGCAATGCGGAATGAGAATAAGCGCTGTGGGACTACAGGTTCCAGAAGAAGAAATAGGAAGAATAAAAATAATAAAAGGGGTAAAAACAACTGTAAGAGAAAAAATAAAACAAAAAGTGGAGACCACTGCAATACTTGAAGCTTCTTTAAAGCTTACTATGTGCCAGATGATCCATGTTGTTGCCCCTAAGACCACCAGAGTGGGGCTCCCTCCATAGAAGCTCCTTTAGAGACAGGAGGGACTTCCAAACAGGAGAGGCTTGAACCTGCTGGGGTGATGCGGTAAGGGGCTCTGCGATGTCCAACCATCTTGTCAGGTGAGGATAAAAAAGAGAATAGTGGGGGTCATCTCTCTTCAACTTTTATAGCTAGACCAATCCTGTCAGGTTGTGGGGGCGGAGTCACAACCCAGTGTGTGCTGCCATGAAGGCGTCAGGAAATACATTTTTTGAGACTGAATCTAAAGAAGTTACATCCATCAAGCAAACTTTAAAAAGGACAGCTATCCCCCTGTTGGTACTTTTGATGTATTTATTTGGTTCCATGTAGTGGGGGGCTCTGCAGTATTCTGTCATCAGACCGCACAGATAACACCCGCCAGCCATCCAAAGCCGATAGATGAATGTCGGGTCTGAAATGATCTTTTGTAATAAAGGTGTAGTCGATGAAAAGTAGAACATATAAACATAAAGGTTGCAGAAGTCAAATTCAAGTGACTCCAAATTGCAGAAATAAGAAAACAATTTAAAAAAAAGGTGGTAATAAAGAGGGGGGGAGAATAAAGAGGGGAGAATAAAGAGAGGGGTGGGGGAAGAAATAAAGAGAGGGGGGGAGAGTATAAAGAGAGGGGGGAGGAAGAGAGGAGGTAAAAAAAAAAAGGAATAAAGAGAGTTGAAAAAAGGGGAATAAAGAGAGAGGGAATGAAGTGAGGGAAAAAAGAAACAAAAGAAGGGAAAAAAATAATAAAATACAAATAAAAATAAATAAAAAGGAGAGAGAGAGAGAGAGAGAGAGAGAGAGAGAAAAGGAGGGGGAAAAAAAGGAGGGGGAGGGAAAAGAAGGAGGGGGGGGGGAGAAGAAGGAGGGGGGAAGAATGAGGGAGGGGGGAAAGAAGGAGGTGGAAAGGAGGGGGGGGGGGGGGAGAAGGAGGGGGGACAAAAAAGAGGGTGGGGGGAAGAAGGAGGGGGGAAGGGAATGTGAGCCCCCACTGCAATTGTCATAACTTATGACCCGGACATGACCAATTTTCATTCTACTCCCCATTATGAGGACAGTAGAAGCCATATAGGGGAGAATCAAGGCCTTGTTTACACTTGCAGTTGGGGGGGTTAAAAAACGTGTGGTAAGCTACGTTTTTACCACCCCTCAAAATGATCCCCCTTAATTTGCAGATTGAGGGGATGGAGGTGTACATATGTCATGGCTCTTTGCACAAGTACAGGACTACCGATGCTGAATTGTATTTGAGGATGTCAGTGTGCCACCGCCAGCTGGAAGGCCAGAGAGAAGAGGCTTAGGGGGACAGGTGGCACAGCATGGAGGAATCCTGCCAGAGAGGAGTAGGCAAGTATTAGGCCTCATTCACACAAGGCAGATCCGCTCAGCGGAGTCCGTCAGCTCAGCAGGGGATCGCTCCGTTGATCTCCGCTGAGACGGCGGATGACAGGTCCGTCTCTGCTCACTGAGAGGGAAGGGGCCTGTCAGAGCGCCGCTGATTCCTATGGAGAGATCGGACAGCATGTCGGTTTTCATCAGATCTCATCCAATCCGATCGTCTGATTTTAGCGGATCGGATGGCAGACGGGTGTCAGCGGACACATCTCCACTGACATCCATCTCCCATAGGAGTCAATGGATGGCCCAATCGGATCCACCTGAAAAACAGACAGGCGGATCCAAGCGGGCTTGCCGTGTGAAAGGGGCATTAGACCTCATTCACAGGACTGCTATCCTAAGTCACTGAACAAGCATGTGGTCAGTGAAGTAAGAAGCTGATCTACACACTGCTTCTGGCTCTATATCTCAGACAAAAATGAAGACATAGGTCAGTATGACAGCCAAGACTGAACACTGCAGAAATCACTGAGCTAGCATGCAGCAAGTGACGTCTGATCTACCTACTGAAGCCAAAATCATCACAATGATGCAGAAAGAGAAGATGACAGCAGAAGCCCAAGACCTTCTAAAGGCTGCCATACACTTCTCCAATGTCTACCAATCCACACCAAACCAGGTGAAATCTGAGCACCAAGTATCCCTAAGTGCCACCCGGGTCGGCAAAAATAGATTGCTCAGTTGACTTTTTTGAAGGCACTGGTTGGTAAATAGTCAACCAGCAAATATCCAATCAGATGCAGTGACTGTTGGGGTATTCTGACAGTGGCAGCAACTGACTGGTAGAATACAAGAGCCAACAGGGAGCGATTCCTCCATCTGAGCTATAAGGGCTCATTCACATGTGCAGCTACACTGCAGACCCATTGGAAAAGTGATCCTCTTCTGTGGATTGTCTTTCAGAGGTGTTTGACAGGAGTCCATCTCGGGAGTGAAGAAAGAGAGGGTGGCTACATTTCTACATACAGTAGGACCATAGAGAACGAACGTATCCACCCTCTAATGGGAAGTCAGATCCCAACAAAATCAAAGGAATGTGGAGATTTGGAGGAGGGTGGGAGAAATAGAAGGTTTTAGGAGTTAGGAATACATACATGAATAGAATTGTTCACTGAGTGGGTGGTCCTGTCAGCCCCCCGCTCTTGCCTGATTGGATACAAATTGGATTGTTAGGTGTGTCATTCTATTACAAAGTTCTGGTAAAGACATTGAACTGACTGATGTTGAAAGGAGGCTACCGGAAAATTGTTGGCCAATCAGTTGCAGCCTTGGTTCGGGTATCTTGACAGCTGGTGGGGTTTTCATCCGCAGTATGTGTGTGTGTATATATATATATATATATATATATATATATATATATATATATATATATATATATACACACACATACATATATACATACACATACATACATACATATACATACATACACACACTATATTTTCAAAAGTATTGGGATGCCTATCTTTAGGCTGCATTCACACCTGAGCGTTTCAAAGTTGTGCGTTTTTGCCACAATTTTGTACAGGTCACCAATGTAAAAAACAGAAAACCGCCTGTAATCTGCCCCAAAGAGACTTGTGTTCTTTTTTGAGCTTAGGGCGTTTTTCAGGCGTTTTACTTCAGGTGACAAAACGCTGAGCTGTGAACAGGTCCCATTTGAAATTAGTGGGATTTTGCTTGTTGGGCGTTTTTCAGGCTTTTTTTTTTTTTGAGCTGAAAACGCTCAGGTGTGAATGCAGCCTTACATGTACATGAACTTTAATGGCATCCCAGTCTTAGTCCGTAGGGTTCAATATTGAGTTGGCCCACCCTTTGCAGCTATAACAGCGTCAACTCTTCTGGGAAGGATGTCCACAAGGTTTAGGAGTGTGTCTGTGGGAACGTTTGACCATTTTTCCAGAAGAGCATTTGTGAGGTTGGACAAGAAGGCCTGGCTGATAGTCTCCACTCTAATTCATCCCAAAGGTGTTGTATTGGGTTGAGGTCAGGACTGTGTGCAGGCCAGTAAAGTTCTTCCACCCCAAACTTGCTCATCCATGTTTTTATGGACCTTGCTTTGTGCATTGGTCTAAATCTATTGGTGGAGGGGGGATTATGGTGTGGGGTTGTTTTTCAGGGGTTGGTCTTGGCCCCTTGGTTTCATTGAAGGAACTCTTAAGGCATCAGAATAACAAGACATTTTGGACAATTTCATGCTCCCAACTTTGTGGGAACAGTTTTGGGATGGCCCCTTCTTGTCCCAAGATGACTGTTCACCAGTACACAAAGCAAGGTCCATAAAGACATGGACTTAGCAAGGATGGTGGAAAATGAACTTTAAGTGCAAATATTCACATTATAACCAAAACATATAAAATTAAGTGTAACAATCTAAACAATAAAAACTCCAAAGTGCTATAATGGTGTGAACCTCCCAACTAAAAAGTTGTTGCACTTGAAGTAAATTTGTATTGCAACTATCTGTAGAGGGGTTTCCACCATCCCTGCTAAGTGTAAAAAAAAATGTATGTCTTATTCTCATTTTGATGTGTATTACATGTGAAATCACATATCACTGGAATTATTACACTTGAAGTTAATCTGTATGGCAAATATCTATAGGAGGGGTTTCCATCATCCCTGATAAGTTTCATTTTTTGTCTTTTTTTCAGTTTGATGTGTATTAGATGTGACATGTGTACATATCATAGAGACCGATATTGTGCTAATATTGAAGTTTATTGAGATTTCCATACATTAGAGGGTTCCACCATTATTGTTAAGTTATTGATTAGTAAGTTAGCTCTGCACTTTTCTTTGTGGTGTGGGAACACATAACAGTGCTTAGCGGCAGGCCTTTTACTGACACTTTATTATTTTACCTCCAGTAGTTTTTTGTAAATAGTAGGTTGGTGATACCTATTATACTAAAAGATCGGCATGTGGCATTAATAAACATCAACAGACTTCAGTTATGCCCCACCAGGCCCCCCCCCCCCCAACCCCCATGGACAATGTGCCTGTCTGCTGAGCTCACCTCCCCATCCCTGCACTGATGGGCGCTGATTGGCAGCACTGATTGGTGCCACTGATTGTCAGCACTAATGGCCACTAATTGGTGGCACTGGTTGGCAGCACTGATAGGCACTGCTTGGTGGCACCGATAGGCAGCAATGACTGGCACTGATAGGCAGCATTGATGGGCACTGATAGGCAGTGCTGATGGGCACTGATTTGAAGCACCGATGGGCACTGATAGGTGGCATTAGTTGGCACTTATAGGCAGCACTGATTGGCACTGATATGCAGCATTGATGGGCACTGATAGGTGGAACTGATAGGCACTGAGAGAGCAGAGGGGGAGTTTCACATTGAGAAGATAGTAAGGCTTGCAAGAGCCACTCAGTGTGTGAAGCTGTCAGCTAATGTAACTGCCATTCACTCAGACGGACTGTCCTATGTATTATTATACTATGTAATTATGGGGTCAATTCACTAATGCCGCGTACACACGGTCGGACTTTTCGTCTACAAAAGTCAGACAGCCTGTCCGACAGACTTCCGGCAGACTTTCGGCGGACTTGCGGCGGACTTGCGGCATACTTTCTAACGAATGGACTTGCCTACACACGACCACACAAAAGTCCAACGGATTCGTACGTGATGACGTACACCGGACTAAAATAAGGAAGTTCATAGCCAGTAGCCAATAGGTGCCCTAGCGTGGCTTTTTGTCCGTCGGACTAGCACACAGACGAGCGGATTTCGGGGTCCGTCGTAGTTACGACGTAAAGATTTGAAGCATGTTTCAAATCTAAAGTACGTCGGATTTGAGGCTAAAAAAGTACGTTGAAAGTCCGGAGAAGCCCACACACGATCGGATTACCAGCCAGCTTTAGTCCGTCAGCGTCCGTTGGACTTTTGTAGACGAAAAGTCCGACCGTGTGTACGCGGCATAAGAGTTAAATAAAGGCTCCTACAGTGCTTTAAAATACTGCATGTGGTAACAATTGTGCAAGTGTTCAATTCATTAAGAATTTTCTGTCAAATGCCGAATGCGGTATCTGTTCGAGCCACCGGTAATTACCGCATTATCTGACGTGGTAACTCACCGTATTGTGCTGGTTGCTAAGAAATGGGCCAGAAAGCCAGCCGCCACGTCCTTAACTGCTTGTCAACCAGCCACCTCAGTTTTACTGCGGCAGAATGGCACAGGCAAGCGAATCGCCGTCATGTTAAGTCGCTCCTTCTGGTGGCCACTAGGGGCACGTTCGCCCACTGCTTGCTCCCGGAGCTGATGCGAGTGCCCGGAGGTCTCGATGACCGCCAGGCTCCTGCGATCGCTCGTAACACGGCAAGAACCGGGATCTCTGTGTGTAAACACAAAGATCTCGCTTCTCTGAGGGGAGAAGAGACAGATCGTCTGTTCATACAAAGTAGGGAACACAGTTAACCCTTTGATCGCCCCCTAGTGTTAACCCCTTCACTGCCAGTGACATTTTTACAGTAATCAATGCATTTTTATAGCACTGATCGCTGTATAAATGCCAATAGTCCCAGAATAGTGTCAAAATTGTCAGATGTGTCCACCATAATGTCGCAGTCCCGATAAAAATCGCAGATCACCGCCATTACTAGTAAAAAAAAAATAAATAATAAAAATGCTATAATCTATCCCCTATTTTGTAGACGCTATAACTTTTGCGCAAAACAATCAATATTATTGTGATTTTTTTACCAAAAATATGTAGAAGAATACATATTGGCCTAAACTGACAAAAAATTTGTTTTGAAAAAAAAATACAATTTTTTGTATTTTTTGATATAATAAATGTCCCCCCTTTTTTTTTTTTAATTGTTGCTCTTCTTTTGTTTACAGCCAAAAAATAAAAACCGCAGAGATGATCAAATACCACCAAAAGAAAGCTCTATTTGTGGGAAAAAAAGGACGTCAATTTTGTTTGGGTGCAACGTCACACGACCGCGCAATTGTCAATTAAAGCGACGCAGTTCCGAATCACAAAAAATGGCCTGGTCATTGAGCAGCCAAATTCTCTGGGGCTGAAGTGGTTAAAGCGGAGTTCCACCCAAAAATGGAACTTCCCGTTTAAGTGACATGCGCAGTGCGTGCCTAGCTGTGAAGTCACAGCCTGGTGCCCACAGTAAGAATGCCGGCGCCGCGTAAAGGAGGGGGAGAGGAACGAGGCTTCGTATGCCCGCATTGCTGGACCCTGGAACAGGTGAGTGTCTGATTTTTAAAAGTCAGCAGCTACACTTTTTGTAGCTGCTGACTTTTAATTTTTATTTTTTTGGCAGAACTCCGCTTTAACAAAGGACAACTCATCAGTTGTCAGCAGATTCCCCGCTGACAACTGAATGTAGAAAAAAAAGCAGACAATAGAAATGTTGTAAAAAAAACAGCATCCCCCAATGCATACCAGGCCCTTCTTGTCTGGTATAGATTTTAATGGGAACCCCACACCAAAAAATGTTGTGGGGGTCTTCCCCAAAATCCATACTAGACCCTTATACAGTATCTCACAAAAGTGAGTACACTCCCCACATTTTTGAAAATATTTTATTATATCTTTTCATGTGACAACACTGAAGAAATGACACTTTGCTACAATGTAAAGTAGTGAGTGTACAGCTTGTATAACAGTGTGAATTTGCTGTCCCCTAAAAAATAACTCAAACACACAGCCATTAATGTCTAAACCGCTGGCAACAAAAGTGAGTACACCCCTTAATGAAAATGGCCAAATTGGGACCAATCAGCCATTTTCCCTCCCCGATGTCATGTGAGTCGTTAGTGTTACAAGTTCTCAGGTGTGAATGGAGAGCAGGTGTGTTAAATTTGGTGTTATCACTCTCCCTCTCTCATACTGGTCACTGGAAGTTCAACATGGCACCTCATGGCAAAAAAACTCTGAGGATCTGAAAAAAAAGATCTGTTTCTCTACATAAAGAAGGCCTAGGCTATAAGAAGATTTCCAAGACCCTGAAACTGAGCTGCAGCATGGTGGCCTAGACCATACAGCGGTTTAACAGGAGATGTTCAACTCAGAACAGGCCTCGCCATGGTCGACCAAAGAAGTTGAGTGCACGTGCTCAGCGTCATATCCAGAGGTTGTCTTTGAGAAATAGACGTATGAGTTCTGCCAGCATTGCTGCAGAAGTTGAAGGGTGAGCCTGTCAGTGCTCAGACCATACACTGCATCAAATTGGTCTGCATGGCTGTCGTCGCAGAAGGAGGCCTCTTCTAAAGATGATGCACAAGAAATCATGCAAACAGTTTGCTAGAGACAAGCAATCTAAGTACATGGATTACTGGAACCATGTCCTGTGGTCTGATGAGACCAAGATAAACTTATTTGGTTCAGATGGTGTCAATTGTGTGTGGCGGCAACCAGGTGAGGAGTACAAAGACAAGTGTGTCTTGCCTACAGTCAAGCATGGTGATGGGAGTATCATAGTCTGGGGCTGCATGAGTGCTGCCGGCACTGGGGAGCTACAGTTCATTGGGGGAACCATGAATGCCAACATGTACTGTGACATACTGAAGCCGAGCATGATCCCCTCCCTTCAGAGACTGGGCCACAGGGCAGTATTCCAACATGATAACCCCAAACACACCTCCAAGATGACCACTGCCTTGCTAAGGAAGTTGAGGGTAAAGGTGATGGACTGGCCAAGCATGTCTCCAAACCTAAACCCTATTGAGCATCTGTGGGGCATCCTCAAACAGAAGGTAGATTACAAGGTCTCTAACATGCACCAGCTCCGTGATGTCATCATGGAGGAGTGGTAGAGATCTCCAGTGGCAACCTGTGAAGCTCTGGTGAACTCCATGCCCAAGAGGGTTAAGGAAGTGCTGGAAAATAATTTTGAGGGGACAGGAAATTTACACTGTCCTACAATGTAAAGTAGTGAATGTACAGCTTGTATCAAAGTGTAATTTCTTCAGTGTTGTCACATGAAAACATAATAAAATATTTACAAAAATGTGGGGGTGTACTCACTTTTGTGAGATACTATAGGAGCATGCAGCTGGGCAGGACAGGAATTGGGGAGACGAGCAAGCAGCCCTCCCACCTAGAGAATGCATTAGGATAAAAAACCTTCTGACTTTACAACAACTTTAAATGCTTAAAATACCAGGAGGGCGTCCATGGACGTCCTCCCGTTCTCACGCTGCCTGCGCGCCCCCTGGGTCTATGATCAGGTAACTGCAGGCCCTATACCACACAATCTTGCCAGCGCTTCCTATATAGTCAGGGCAGTCTGTCTGCTCTACGTGACTATCTTTGCCCTCGCAAACCATAAAACTACATGTATTGTCTGTGACCCTGTCACAGAGCTTATACATCTTGACCCCGTATCTGGCACGCTTGCTGGGAAGATACTGTTTGAATGACAAGCGGCCAGAAAACTTAATCAGGGACTCTTCAATGCAGACAAAACTGTAAACTGTTAGCGATCGCAGGGATCAGGCCTGACTCTGCGAACGCTGCAGTTATGTGTGTTTAGTGTTTTGTGACAGTGATCGATCGATATTGCACTTGGGTGGGCTGGGCCGAGCAGAGGGGCAAAACGCAGGTTCTAGCAGGTATCTGGGCTGATCCCGCTAACACTGCATTTTTGGGAACCCTAAACTGCTGGGGACGCTAGTATAGATCTGATCAGATCAGATATTGATCCGTTGAGATACTATACCACTAAGGGAGGTGTATGCTGCGTGCGTGTGTGTTAGCAGTACTGGCGCTAATCTAACGCTGCCTGGGGCGACGCAGACCCTATCTGACCCTAAAACCTAACTTATATCACCCGCCGGGCGATCAGGGGGTTAAACCTATATTAGGTAAAAAACGGCGGGTGCCCTGACACTATAAAAAATAAACTAACCAGCGTCACCCGTAACAGTTATACGGTGATTACTGGTGAAAGGGTTAACTAGGGGGCAATCAGGGGGTTAAAACCTTTATTAGGTAGTATATGGGGGTCCCTGACGCTATAAAAAGCTGACGGCGAACCTAAAATACTTTCCTGCCTAACTAGCGTCACCTGTGACACTAATACAGCGATCAGAAAAACAATCGCTTAGTGACACTGACGATGGGGGGTCATCAAGGTGTTAAACCTTTATTAGGGGGGGTTAGGGGCCTACCACTAACTGCCCTACCACTTCTAAACGGTCACAAATGACACTAATGCAATAATCAGTAAAAAGAAAAAAAAAAAATGCTATTAGTGTGGCTATGACAGGGGGTGCAGGGGGGAGAAAAGTGTGCCTAGAGTGTTCTACTGTAACGTGTAGTGTTGGTGCACTTACTTAGATGTCTTCTCTCCTCGGCGCCGGAACAAAAAGACCGACACGAGGAGAGATGACATCACTTCCTCTGCCGCTGTTTACATTACAGCAGCAGAGGAAGATTTTCATTCGCCGGGAGCGATCGCGAGCCGGTGGCCATGAATCAATGGCCTCCCCCTCAGCACGGATCGCTTCTGGAGGGATGCCGACCACCTCGGGTACTGGGGGGGCGCGCCCACGGGAGGAAAATCACGTATCAGATACGTGATTTTGCCTGCCCGTGCCATTCTGCCACAGTATATCTGCGTTAGGCGGTCGGCAAGTGGTTAAACCCAGCACTGATGTCAGCAAAACGCATTATTAAACCCAGCACTGTTGTCAGCAATACGCATTATTAAACCCAGCATTGCCCCCCCACACGCCATAAATACCCCCCACACAGCACAAATACTTTCTACCCCAGTCACCCCACTAAGGACTTGCCTCAGTGTGATGGCTCACTCCCCTCTCCTCAAGTCAGCTCCTGGCTTCAACACAGGGCACCCAAATGACACAATCTCCCACCCTGACGTGGCAGCAGGACCCTGGATCCGGGGCTCTGATCGATCACCAGTGCCTAGGTGGGCGGGGCGGATCCTTCCTCCGCTCTGTTCTCTCTCTCTGGGCTGCAGCAGAGAGGACATGGAGACAAAGCTCTTCGGTGCTTCCCCCTCTGTAGTGCAAAACCGTCCAAGATCGGCCCCACCTGTGGGCCATTTATAACCAGTCTGTGGGCCGCAAATGACCCGTGGGCCGGTACTGAGACCACTGTATTAGAAGAATACATATCAACACAGAGTGGTACTGTGGATACTAGAAAGATACTATGTGCCACATCCTGGAATTGGAAACAAAAAAAAATGTATTGGAGGGCTTGGATTTATAGGCATGAGGTGTATGTAATAAATGTATAACTTTTTAATATACATAAACAATTAAACAAAATACATAAACAATTAAACATTATACCGTCTACCCGACTCTATTCCATATGCCATATAATTTGATCTTTAGGCATGAGGTGTATGTAATAAATGTATTACTTTTTAATATACAACAAAATACATAAACAATTAAACATTATACCATCTACCCGACTCTATTCCATATGCCATATAATTTGATCTTTGTGTATGTGAAAAAAGATGCAGCGCTAAAATTATCTCAAAGGAATATTGAAAGAAACTCATCAAACCAAACTAAAACATATACCATTTACAATAAACATTAAAAAATTAACAAACAAATTGACAAAAAAAAAAGTAATGGTGAAAAAACCTTCATCCAGAAAAACTAAGGCAGATACCGTACAAACAAAATTTGTGATGTGCAATTGAAAATGACCACCTAAAATGGGATAATGTGATAAATCATACTGAATAAGGCAATAGCAAATATAAAAATAAAGGTTGAAAAACCAAAAAACATAATAAAGGTTAGATAAAAGTATAAAGTCCCATCTCAGAAAAAAAAATCAGTGAGGAAATAAATGAGAAAAAAAGTCCACAAAAAAGTGAGGATAATAGTCCAGAGGTAGGTGTATGAAACCAAATCCTAGTTCCAGGAAAGTAGCACACCCAATGTGAGAATAGAGGCTCCTTACCAGATGCAAGTGACCACCATAGGTGGTCTTACCAAGCGCAGGGAATAGTGAGGTCTCCCATAAACCTAAAGCGGCATCAGTAAGGCAGCTGGATCCGTTGTACTTGAAGATACACTACAGATTCCTTTTAAGAAATCAGAAGTAAAGGAACATGTGTCCCTTGGAGAAGAACGCAGTTTTTTTCAGATAGCTAATTGCCACACCATGTCCAAGTCCTCATTCCCACTGTCCGAATTTACTTGCAGCAGTTCTGTACAACCTGTCTTCTCTATTTTCTGGAAAGAAATTGTTCCACATGCAATTCTAGGTATGACTGATGGTCTCTGCAGTACTCCCATTGATGGTGAACAAGGATCCAAGTATCATGCCGGAACAGTATAATAAAAGTGAAAGTGTCCTTTGCGCTACTTCTGAGTAACTGCAGTAAATGTCCCGAGCTCTGCAGAGGAGCCGCATCCACTGCCACCACCTCCCTCAGCTGATACATCTTCTCCGTGTCTTTGCTCTCTCTCTCTTCCCTGGCCTTTTCATCTTCTCGTCCTCTCTTTTCTTTCTCCCGCGCTTGTCTCGCCATGTTTTCAGGCTTTGTCTCTTCTTTTCCCCTCTTCTCCTCTCGCTAGGTTTTGTTTCACCATCATTCTCTTTTTCTCTTCCCTTGCTGCCTTTTCTCTCTCTCTTCCTTTTTTTCTTCTTCCATCTTTTTTTTCATTTTCTCCCTCAGACTTTATTCCTTCTCATTACTTGGTACCATGTCTTCATGTGGGCACTGTGGAAAAGAAAAGGATTTATTAGTGGATAGAACACAGGAGTTTCACCTTCAGCTACATCACAGACAGCCTGTCACTTCTACAATATTTATCAGTTTCTGTCATAATTGATTTATGAGTTACCCCAAAAAAGCCAATTTGTATCATCCGGTAGTTTTCTCCATAGAAGAGGTCAGCCTCATAGCTAGCTGAGAATTCAGTGTACAGTATAGGCAGGGCTGCTGTTAGAAATCACGGGCCCCATACAGCCTACATGACAGGGTCCCCTTTCCCCTGCTGAAAGTGACTGAGATCATAGATTTATCGGCCCCTTTCTCTGTAGCCTCAGCTGCACAGATGAATGAATAGGAAGTGCTCCAAGGTTTCCTGCTCATTCACAAACTGAAGCATAGTAAACACCGTTTACTATGGTTCAGTGATGAATGGACACAGGAGTGATTGCTACTGATCACTCACTGTGTTTATTCAGGAAAGGAAGGGGCCGGTAAATTACATTTAACTGCGGTGGTTGGACCTCAATCAGTTAACCACTTGCCGACCAGCCGCCTTCATTATACTGCAGCAGGTCGGCACAATCCCGCAAACCGTCGTACCTGTACGTCGGTCCCTTTAAGCGGGATAGCAGGCACGTGCCCACTGCACTGCGGGGGTGCCGATGCTCGTGACCAGCGGAAGTAAGTGGAATCCTCCCATCAGAATTGCAGACAGCAATAAAAATCCAACTTAGGCTGTAACCCTTTCCCCATTCTATCCGATATCCATGAACTGTCTTGCTTGGTGTTTGCCGACCAGCCGCCGCAGTAGTACTGCGGCAGCATTGCTTGGCTGCGAAAATCGCCGTTATGTTACGTCGGTAACATAAATGGCCACTAGGGGGTGTGTGCGCGCCTCCCGCTCGCCCCCTGAGCTGATGCGAGTGCCTGGTGGTCTCGATTGCCGACGGGCTCCCGCGATTGCTTGGGGCACATGGAGAACCAGGAGCTGTGTGTGTAAACACACAGTTTCCAGTTCTCTGAGGGTTGAACTGACAGATCGTCACAGCGATCTGTTAGTTTCCCTGCACAGTCCCATCCCCCTTCAGTTAGGACACACATTAACCCCTTCCCTGCCCCCTAGTGGTTAACCCCTTCACTGTCAGTGACATTTTTACAATAATCAATGCTTTTTAATCGCACTGATCGCTGTATTAATGCCAATAGTCCCAAAAATGTGTCAAAATTGTCTGATGTGTCCGCCATAATGTCGCAGTCACGATAAAAAAAAAAATTATTAATAAAAAAGCCATAAAACTATCCCCTATTTTGTAGACGCTATAACTTTTGCGCAAACCAATCAATATACGCTTATTGCGATTTTTTTTAACCAAAAATATGTAGAAAATTACGTATCGGCCTAAATTGAGGGAAAAAAAAAGGTTTTTATATATTTTTTGGGGATATTTATTATAGCAAAAAGTAAAAAATAATGCGTTTTTTTCAAAATTGACGCTCTTTTTTTTGTTTATAGCGCAAAAAATAAAAACCACAGAGGTGATCAAATACCACCAAAAGAAAGCTCTATTTGTGGGAAAAAAAGGACGCCCATTTTGTTTAGGAGCCACGTCGCACGACCGCGCAATTGTCAGTTAAAGCGACACAGTGCTGAATCCCAAAAAGTGCTCTGGTCTTTGGCCAGCCAAATGGTCCGGGGCTTAAGCGGTTAAAATCAGTTTTTATTAATTACTTAGAACCCCCAAACATTTTTTTCTAACACCCTAGAGGATAAAACGGTGGTCGGTGCAATACTTTCTGTCACACCGTATTTGCACAGCAGTCTTACAAGCGCACTTTTTTGGTAAAAATTATTTTTTGAATGGAAAAATACAACAGTAAAGTTAGCCTAATTTTTTTTTATATTGTGAAAGATGATGTTAAGCCAAGTAAACTGATACCCAACATGTCATGGTTCAAAATTGCACCCGCTCATAGAATGGCGACAAGCTTTTACCAATAATAATCTCCATTGGCGACGTTTAATTTTTTTTACAGGTTGCATGTTTTGAGTTACAGAGGAGGTCTAGGGCTAGAATTATTGCTCTCGCTCCAATGATCGTGGCGATACCTCACATGTATGATTTGAGCAGTAATTTTCATATGCTACTCATGTATGCGTTCGCTTCTGAACGCAAGCTCGGCGGGACGGGGTGCGTCAAATTATTATTATTTTTTTCTTATTTATTTTACCTTTTTCTTTTTACACTGTTCTTAAAAAAAAATAAAAAAAAAATATGGTGTCACTATTATTCCTATTACAAGGAATGTAAACCTTGTAATAGAAAAAAAGCATGACAGGACCTCTTAAATATGAGATCTGGGTTCAAAAAGACCTCAGATCTCATATTTACACTAAAATGCAAAAAAGGCAGCAATGCAATTTAACACTTTGTGTGCGCCCACTGATGTGAATGAGCTTTTTATTCTTACAATATTTCAACAAATATTGAGTGGCTAATAAAGGAGCGAAAACTTTGTAGTCTGTCAGAGACAGAGGTCATTTTTAGAGGTGCACCGAAATTTCGGATGCCGAAAATCATCATCGAAAACGGTGTTTCTTCATTCGGCCAATAGAGAAAAACAGCCGATACCGAAAAGGGGGCAGGGTCTGCCCCATGTGACGCCCATTGCGGGAGTGTCCACCTGGCATGCCCAGTCCTCCACTCCCTCCTCCTCCCCTCCTCGTCACAATCTCCGTGTGTCATAGAGCTGAATTGTCCGGGAGGCTGTAATAACAATGTCCCGCCTCCTGTGATAGACAGCACACTGATCCAATGGCGGGACATTGTTACTGCAGCCCGGGCAATTCAAATCCAGCTCCGTGACACACAGAGATCACCGCTCTGATCTGGGCACAGGCAGGCTGCATATGACAGGCACTGGTGAGGCTGCATATGACGGGCACTGGTGAGGCTGCATATGACGGGCACTGGTGAGGCTGCTGGGCACTGGTAGGCTGCATATGACAGGCCCTGGTGAGGGGGCAGGGGAGTAGGTACCTACTTTTGACAAGTACCCAGTTCCCACTTCCTCTCGGGCTGCCTAGGCGACTTGAGCGGAAGTTCTCCTCTTCCCCTCCCTCCCTACAAACCTCAGTCACAGGTCACAGAAGATTGCCTGGCCATTAAAGGAGGTGCTGATCAACACGCACATGAGCACCAGGCTGTGCAGCTGCAAGCTGTCACAGCCGGGTGCCCACACTTGTGATGCCGGGGAGAGCTGAGGGAGAGAAGCGAGGCTTCGGGCGGCGACATCGCTGGATTGTGGGAGAGGTGAGTGTGTTTATTAAAAAGTCAGCAACACTTTTTGCAGGATAACAGCCGCCGCGCGCCCATGGGGGAGCGCATCGCGGCGATCGGTGGAGCGGTGTGTCATTCTGACACACCGATCTCAGTAAAGAGCCTCCGGCGGACCAGCGTGGTGTCCAAAAAAAGAACAAAAAACAAAAAAAAGCCCTCGATTCAAATTGGGAAGTTTTTTTTAAGAAAATTGCAGATTTTTCTTTTTTTTTTTTGAAAATCGCCCAGCCCTAGCTTATAACAGAGAAATTCACTGCTTTAAGCAATAATAACGTGAGAAAAAAAAATCATGACCACTTCCCCAGAGTAGTACAATGTTACTATGGTAACACTGTATTGTTCTGGTCACAGGGTGTTAAAAATAAATAATTGTAAAAAAAAATATATATATATACATTTTTTTTTACTTACTGTCACCAGTCAGTGTCCCTGATCATTATATGACGATGCTGTACTGCACTGGTGACAGTATGTGATATATATTTTTTTAAAAAAAAGGCAAATCTTAGTTTTTATTTAATCATCTCATAATTTTCCAAAAGATTACGACAAAAAAATTACAACTTCAAGGAACAAGAAAAAAAAAACAAAAAAAACCACCATGCCTCTTACTAAATACCTTTACCTTGGACTGTCTACTTTTCAAAAAGAGGTCATGGGGGGGGGGGGGGGTGTTATCTCTTGTCCTGGCATTTTTGAGCCTCAAGAAATGACAGGCTGTCCGTATATCAGGAATAAATCAATTTTTCGGAGATAGATATAGATATATAATATTTTCAAAGAAATGTATCAGAATACATAATGGCCTAATAATTTATGAAGAAAGATTTTTATTTGCAAAATTGTATAAAACAGAAAACGAAGAACACTGCATACAGAAATTCCATCATTCTGACAAATCTATTAGACAAGGTATAACCACATTAATTGCCTAGTATATATTACACTGGCTGCAATCTAGGTGATCCACAACATATATATGGCAGTGCATAGCCCAATCCCCTCAGAAAGGAAATATCAGACCAAAACCTACCCTCACCAGAATCTCTTCATGTCTCCATGCGGGAGGGGGAGGGGGCCGCCACCATCCATTCCATCATCCCTGGGGTCCCTCATTAAACCACAGTGCCCATTGGAACGCACGCCGTCATGAATCCAGGAAGTGCGGGTGTCCCTGCGTTCCAACCCACACTTCCGGATCATGCGGCGTCATAATCGGTCCTGCACACGCATCCAGAGTGAATCCGTCATACAGGGCAGCGCGGCCCGGAAGTGTGGGTGTGTTTGAATCATTTATTGAATCCAGGCGGAAAATGGGCTCTCTGCAGATTCATGGCATTTCGGGGAACGACTTCAATATTGATGGTGTGTGTCTATAGAAGCCCCCCTGTTGCCATCACTATTATTATTATTTTTATTTTCCTCTCTCTAAAGATTAATCCCTTTGAGTGTGGGTTGAGTATAGTTTTTTTGAATCTGATGCACAGTGGGTTGGCACATTTAGGTCTTGGCAGCACTACTGGTGCCGGTTCGTTGGTTATATATGTACACGTATACATATTTTACATGCTTTTATCTGTTTAGTGAACTAGGATTTTCTATTCCATAAAGGAAAAGTTTTATTATCTTGACTACCAATAATATTAATATTTTTTTTAATATTTCCAATTAATCAATTCATTTATTGACAAACCTTTTAGTAAGTGTCTCACCCACTGTGCCTTTCTTGTGTGCATCCATATGACATCTCATCCGGATTATGACTACCATTTTCATCCTACAGCCACACCATAAGTCATACAGTATGTGCTTATTTATTACAATTAAATTTAAATATATATATTTTTTTGGCTTGATTTTTTCCCCCTTTCCTTCTCCCCATTAGGGTTAGTAGAGCGGCGCCATATATAGTGATGCCCAGGAGCACATGAGCCAAATACAGAAGGGGAGGTGCGTTAGCGCTGCTCTACAGCGGCCGGAAGTGTGGGTGGAACGCAAACACACTCACACTTCCCTGTATGGCGGATTCACTCTGGATGCGCACGTAGGACCAGTTATGACGCTGCATGATCCGGAAGCGTGGGTTGGAACGCAGGGACATCCACACTTGTATGATTCATGACAGCGTGCGTTCCAATGGGGACCCCAGGGATGATGGAATGGATGGTGGCGGCCCCCTTCCCCTCCCGCATGGAGCCATGAAGAGATTCTGGTGAGGGTAGGTTTTGGTCTGATATATTTACTTTCTGAGGGGATTGGGCTATGCATTGCCATATATATGTTGTGGATCACCTATATTGGCCAGATTGCAGCCAGTGTAATATATACTAGGCAATTAATGTGGTTATACCTTGTCTAATACATTTGTCAGAATGATGGAATTTCTGTATGGCTAATGGATTGGTCTGCCATTCACTCTGCACTTGGTGACATTAGTGCAGTTTGTTGCAAAAAGGGGAAAGTTCTGTACCTCTGGTTGGAGCCAGCTCATGTTGATGGGTGTGGCCTACTAGGGTAGTGGTCACCTGGGGCGTGGACATGTGGATGCATATTTTGGGGCACACAAGACAGAGGAGCTACAGACCGCTTAGGCTCTGAAGAAGGGGGCATGCCCCAGAAACGCGTCGGACGTTCAGCCGTTTGGGGTGCTATCTTGTACCTCCCGTCATCAGGTCCTGTCTGCAGGTGCCAAGGGATGCAGTTTTGACTGCTATGAAAAGCCTGTATTCACGAATGTTTGTGAGTAGAACCATTGCTTTTATATTTTATTAAAGAATTTTTTTATCAGTAATGCACTAGGTCGGTGCCCCTTCCTTTTTTCTCTTTAGTTGTATGAACACCCATTGATCTGAGGAAGGCCGCAAGATTCTAGCCTTTGCCTTACACTAAAGAATGGACTACACCACTCGTATCTAGCAAAACACTGGAGCGTAGGAGACTATTGTTTTCTTATTTTTTTTCCCAACATTTTTAGTCTTTTTTCATTTATTTGGCAAAAAGATAAAAACCCCCAGTAGTGATTAAAGGAGAAGTAAGCTTGTGTGGCTGTACTTCTATGGGTTACAGGAGTGCAGACCGTTCTACACTCCAGTGACCCATTTTCAGCAGACAGCGGGCTGAAATCTGCTGATGAGCCGGCCATTTCCACCCCCTACACAGCCCAGCACTTGGGGGGGGGGGGGGGGGCAGAGCAGACAGTGGTGGCTGACAGTCACCAGCTCTCTGCTCAGAGAGCTGTGAGAACCGAGTGATCGGCAGCGTTTGCAGCACCCACCTAGGCAAGTACGATTCTGAAAAAAAAAAAAATAATAAATCCCATACTTCGCTTTTAAATGCCACCAAAAGAACGCTGTATGTGTGTGCAGGGCAGCCATCAGAAATTTTGGGGCCCCTTACAAAGCTTTGGGCCTGGGCCCCCCGGGGCCCGACCCCCAAAATTCTGTGTTGTGGAGACTGGAGGGATGGATGGTGCCTGGCGTGGGTGGGGATGCGTTGTGGAGACTGGAGGGATGGATGGTGCTCGGCATGGGTGGGGATGCGTTGTGGAGACTGGAGGGATGGATGGTGCTCGGCGTGGGTGGGGATGCGTTGTGGAGAATGGAGGGATGGTGCTCGGCGTTGATGCGTTGTTTGAGACTGGAGGGATGGATGGTGCTCGGCGTGGATGCGTTGTGGAGACTGGAGGGATGGATGGTGCTCGGCATGGGTGGGGATGCATTGTGGAGACTGGAGGGATGGATGGTGCTCGGCCTGGGCATGGATGCGTTGTGGAGACTTGAGGGATTGATGGTGCTCGGCGTGGATGCATTGTGGAGACTGGAGGGATGGATGGTGCTTGGCGTGGGTGGGGATGCGTTGTGGAGACTGGAGGGATGGATGGTGCTCGGCGTGGGTGGGGATGCGTTGTGGAGAATGGAGGGATGGATGGTGCTCGGCGTTGATGCGTTGTTTGAGACTGGAGGGATGGATGGTGCTCGGCGTGGATGCGTTGTGGAGACTGGAGGGATGGATGGTGCTCGGCATGGGTGGGGATGCATTGTGGAGACTGGAGGGATGGATGGTGCTCGGCCTGGGCATGGATGCGTTGTGGAGACTTGAGGGATTGATGGTGCTCGGCGTGGATGCATTGTGGAGACTGGAGGACGGATGGTGCTTGGCGTGGGTGGGGATGCGTTGTGGAGACTGGAGGGATGGATGGTGCTCGGCGTGGGTGGGGATGCGTTGTGGAGACTGGAGGGATGGATGGTGCTCGGCGTGGGTGGGGATGCGTTGTGGAGACTGGAGGGATGGATGGTGCTCGGCGTGGGTGGGGATGCGTTGTGGAGACTGGAGGGATGGATGGTGCTCGGCGTGGGTGGGGATGCGTTGTGGAGACTGGAGGGATGGAGTAGATGCTGGGTGCGGATGAAGATGATTGAGTTGCATTGTGAAAATGGATGAGGATGAGAGTTACATAATGAAGAGGCGGGCAGAGGGCTCTTCAAAATGTAACTCATTTGCACCCACAGAGTCATCCATTTTCACAATGCAAATCAATTTTAGGCAGCTAATCAGCCCAAGGGTGTCCCATCCAAGAAGAATTAGATAAATTAAAGTCCCACTAAAATGTACAGGCAGCACAGAGGGAACAGTCAGCAACAGCACACATAAAATATTTCCGACTTGCCCTCCATGCAGCACTCTCCAATCTGTTATTGGTGTCTGTGTCCATGTGCACTGTCCACGAGCTGGCCACTCCCCCTGTCCCGCACAGTCCGAGCAAATCTTGCAGCAGCCATCAGGCTCTGCCTCCGAAGGGAATGGATCAGAAGAGTGCAAGTTCTTCAAGTTCCCTCCTCCTCTCTACAGCAGCCAGCTGGCAAGCAGGGGGGGGAGAGGGGATGCTGGCGAAAAAGTGTCATCCCTTCAGGCGATCTCCTCCTCTGTCCAGCAGCTGCTGAGAGAGGGGGGGCACTTGCTGGCGAAAAAGATAGTGTCACTTTCCTCCTCTCACCAGCAACGTGCTGATTATCAGGGGGGAGCGACGGCCGGGCCCATGGGAACATGCGGGCCCCTTACAGGTGTAATGCCTGTACCCCCCTGATGGCGGTCCTGTTTGTGTGAAAAATATGATAAAAATTTCATTGGGGTACAGTGTTGTATGACCGTGCGATTGTCATTCAAAGTGCGCCAGCGCTGAAAGCTGTCTTGGGCAGGAAGGGGGTGAATGTAGCCGGTACTGAAGTGGCTAAATTAACCTTCAGTCATTTTTTTTCAACTTTCCATCTATTAAATCTTCTGCCCTTGTTGTTGTTTTAACTACGGACAGAAAAACATTTTTTTTTCTGCCAGTAAATCCCTTATACAGCCCACTTCCCATTTCTTGTCTTGTAAAAAGCCTAGGCTTATGACATCATACACAGCTCTCTCCCTCTCTCCTGAGAGTTTGCCAGTGTTCTGCCGAGAAAGTTACGCTCGGCGGATAAGGACTGGATCCTGCGCAGTAGGATCCGGCGGAAATAGCCGAAGGAGAACAGCTGAAAATCAGCTGTACACGGCGCCTGTAAGAGGGCCGCTCGCCACGCTTCGGGCACGGCCTCGCTTCGCTCGGCTCTTTTAGATTCCCCCTCTAGGTCCACTTGGATGGTGGGGAAGGAACCTGGACCTAGGGCGCAAGCGCCGTGTACAGCTGATTGAAAAGTTTGAGCTTCGGCTATCTCCGGCGGCTGACAGTAGTTCGTACTGCGCAGGCGCTGCGCCTGCGCAGTACAGGGGGGTAACTTATCCGCCGAGGGAACTTTCTCGGCAAGACACCAGGAAGGGATGGGGGAGGAGTCATAAAAGGGCCAATCAGAGGTGGGAGGTGTGCGTCTGTGTAAATCCAGGAAGTGAACAGGTAACAGCTTCAGCTGCCCACAGTTAAAGTGGCTGCGGCCAGACTCAGTGGAGGGAGATTTCTGCAGCATATTTACAAAGTACAAAATCACAGTATATATAAAAAATATGCAAAGTGGTTGGAGGGAAGCTTCAGAATGGCAAAGATGTTTTTATTACAAAATGATGTAAGCTGACTGCAGCTCCTATTTAAGTCAGCGTGCAGGCGAGCGGTAAAATTTCAGTTCAACCCCCTGGTTTTACCTCCCCCTGGCTGATCACATGAATGAGCCCTAACAGCACGGGCTTCTTCTACTACGGTTTGATCAGAGGCAATTGGTTAAACCAGGGCAGCACAGTGGTGTAGTGGTTAGCACATTCACCTAGCAGCAATAGGGTCGCTGGTTCCCATCACGACACCATCTGCCTGGAGTTTGCATGTTCTCCCTGTGCCTGCGTGGGTTTCCTCCGGGTACTCTGGTTTCCTCCCACACTCCAAAGACATGCTGGTAGGTTAATTAGATCCTGTCGAAAAAAATTGGCCATATGTGTATGTTGTATGTGTTTGTAAGCGTGTCAGGACCCCATGGGGCAAAGGACCGTGCTATACTGAAGATGGACACCAGCAGCAAAAAAGCGCCCTGAGGCGATTCAGTTCACATAGGTAGCGCTATACAAGTCACTCATTCATTCAAAAATCAGCTCACAGCAAAGCAGACGACTTGTAATCGAGACTCACTCACACCACGCCGCACAGAAGACGCATGAGCACCGACATGCGTTTTTATATTCCCTGCAACGTCCACATCAAGAGTCAGACTACTTTTTAAATCTTCTAGATTGTAAGCTCTAATGATCAGGGCCCTCCGATTCCTCCTGAACTGAATTGTATTGTAACTGTACTGTCTGTCCTCATGTTGTAAAGTAATGCGCAAACTCTTGGCGCTATATAAATCCTGAATAATAATAATAAAAAAAAAAAACAAAACGAACTTGGGCTGCATGCACATCTATTAATCTCAATGGGGCTGCCCTATGCTTGACAACTGGCAAAAAAAAAAAAAAAAAGGGGGGGGGGCCATGGGTTTGGTCATGTTAGTAAATTATACAAGGGTGCTATTAGTAGCGCCTACATTGACGCATGCCTACGCTATTCTTGAACGCACCAAGATCCCCCCCCCCCCCTAGCACCATGCGTCTGTAAGCACTTTTTTTGTGCATAATTTTGCGTGCAATCCTCCAAAACAGCCTGGAGCGTGCCGCGTTGACACACGCCTACGCTATTCCAATGTACAAGAATCTTTTTTTTCATGGCGTGAGTGAGTCGTTTATAACGTCCATGTACAGAGGATCTGATAGGAAGATTCTACATTATACAGAATGATAAAATAAAAAAGTTAAGGAAGAGCCCTGCAGGCTACCAAATCCTATCAGCCAATCAGAGCCCAGCAAAGTTCTCCCTAAATTTCTCCTATGTAGGATATAGTGAGGGGGAGGGGAGGGTGTGCTGAGTGTCACTCCTAATAACTTTCCCCGAACTACACCGGACCCAACACACCGTTCCTGTCCGATCCTCCCCCTCCTCCTCTCTCTACCGACCCAACACCGATCACATGCCACGATCCCCGCAGTCTGTGTGCACACATGGCTGCAATGTATCAGCATTACCTCCCACAGCTCCGTCCGTCCCCGGCTGGATGGCTCCCCTCCTCCTGCACTCAGCTCGGTGCCAGCCTGCAGCCCGTGAGCTGATCCTCCGCAGACTACAACTCCCAGCAGGCACAGCTAGGAGGCATTCACCTCATAGGAAACGTTATAATAAAAACTCACATTCAACTCTCACATGATTACCCCTTCAGCAGCTGATGTAATCACTGAGGCCTCATTCACATATTACAGAGCGGGAACAAGCGTCCCTCATACACCGTTTTCAAAGCGCAATTCTCATGCGGGTTTTTGCGCATTGCATAGGGGCAGCCCCATAGGTGTGTGCAGCCAATGGCATTAGGGTGTGCACCCCAAAGGTCAAATACACATCGCAGTGGCGGCCCGTCCATTAGCACCGCCCCCCTCTCTCCTCGACACCCCCCTATATTTTGGTGTCAGTAGCCCCCCCTTCCTCCCCACTATTGCACACGTGCGTGTGTGTGTGTGTATATATATATATATATATATATATACACACACACACACACACACACACACACACACACTGTATTTTCAAAAGTATTGGGACGCCTGCCTTTAGGCTGCATTCACACCTGAGCGTTTCAAAGTTGTGCGTTTTTGCCGCGATATTGTACAGGTCACCAATGTAAAAAGCAGAAAACGCCTGTAATCTGCCCCAAAGAAGCTCGTGTTCTTTTTAGAGCTTAGGGCGTTTTTCAGGCGTTTTGCTTCAGGTGACAAAACGCTGAGCTGTGAACAGGTCCCATTTGAAATTAATGGGATTTTGCTTGTTGGGCGTTTTTTTTTTTAGCTGAAAACGCTCAGGTGTGAATGCAGCCTTACACGTACATGAACTTTAATGGCATCACCAATCTTAGTCCGTAGGGTTCAATATTGAGTTGCCCACCCTTTGCAGCTATAACAGCGTCAACTCTTCTGGGAAGGCTGTCCACAAGGTTTAGGAGTGTGTCTATGGGGATGTTTGACCATTCTTCCAGAAGAGCATTTGTGAGGTTGGACAAGAAGGCCTGGCTGATAGTCTCCACTCTAATTCATCCCAAAGGTGTTGTATCGGGTTGAGGTCAGGACTCTGTGCAGGCCAGTAAAGTTCCTCCACCCCAAACTCGCTCATCCATGTCTTTATGGACCTTGCTTTGTGCATTGGTCTAAATCATTTGGTGGAGGGGGGATTATGGTGTGGGGGTTGTTCTTGGCCCCTTAGTTTCATTGAAGGAACTCTTAAGGCGTCAGAATAACAAGACATTTTGGACAATTTCATGCTCCCAACTTTGTGGGAACAGTTTGGGGATGGCCCCTTCCTGTTCCAACATGACTGCACATCAGTACACAAAGCAAGGTCCATAAAGACATTGACTTAGCAAGGATGGTGGAAAATGAATTTCAAGTGCAAATATTCACATTATAACCAAAACATATAAAATTAAGTGTAACAATCTAAACAATAAAAACTCCAAAGTGCTATAATGGTGGGAACCGCCCAACTAAAAAGTTGTTGCACTTGAAGTAAATTTGTATTGCAGTTATCTGTAGAGGGGTTTCCACCATCCCTGCTAAGTGTAAAAAAAAATGTATTATTCTTATTCTCATTTTGATGTGTATTACATGTGAAATCACATATCACTGGAATTATTACACTTGAAGTTAATCTGTATGGCAAATATCTATAGGAGGGGTTTCCATCATCCCTGCTAAGTTTCATTTTTTGCCTTTTTTTCAGTTTGATGTGTATTAGATGTGATGTTACATATCATAGAGACCGATATTGTGCTAATATTGAAGTTTATTGAGATTTCTATACATTAGAGGGTTCCACAATTATTGTTAAGTTATTGATTAGTAAGTTAGCTCTGCACTTTTCTTTTTGTGGTGTGGGAACACATAACAGTGATTAGCGGCAGGCCTTTTACTGACACTTTATTATTTTACCTCCAGTAGTTTTTTGTAAATAGTAGTGTGGTGATACCTATTATACTAAAAGATCGCCATGTGGCATTAATAAACATCATATAAATTAAATTTGTGCGCTAGCATAAATAAATCATATAATGAAATTTGCAACTGACAGGCTCCTTTAAAGCATTACCCGGAGCCGTAGTGGATTTAAAATCACAGTGCAGAAAAACAAAATACAATAAAGCATACAAAAAATTGTGAATTAAAACACATCTTCATGACAAAAATAGTGAATAATTCTGAAAAAACAAGAAAGTGAAAGTTCAAAAGTTGCGATCGGACCCCCAATCGCTTGGAAAACACATTCAGTCCATAAAAGACAAATAATGTAAAGAGGATAAAACGTTCCTTAGGTGTGTCAAATCAGGGTAGAAAGGTGAAAGGATGCAGGGACACTTCCAAGCCACCGATAGTTGCGGGAGAGGAGTAATGGATGTACCCTTACCGCACTTGATGGACCTCCTCTATGGCGCGCAGAAGAAGAGGGAGGAGAGGAGAGGAGAGAAGAGAGCCCAGACGGAAAGAAGTTCCTTTCTTCCCCTCTTTTTTTATTCATGGATCCTTTGAATATTGAGTCTCCCTCCTGACGCTGAAGCAAATCAGTTTTTTGAGTGGAAGGCGTTTACAAACAAGACCCGGACATCGTTATACATCTGTCCCTGCAGAGGGTTATATCTGCAAGTTCGTATGACCTCGCCATAGAGGAGGTCCATCAAGTGCGGTAAGGGTACATCCATTACTCCTCTCCCGCAACTATCGTTGGCTTGGAAGTGTCCCTGCATCCTTTCACCTTTCTACCCTGATTTGACACACCTAAGGAACGTTTTATCCTCTTTACATTATTTGTCTTTTATGGACTGAATGTGGTGTTTTCCAAGCGATTGGGGGTCCGATCGCAACTTTTGAACTTTCACTTTCTTGTTTTTTCAGAATTATTCACTATTTTTGTCATGAAGATGTGTTTTAATTCACAATTTTTTGTATGCTTTATTGTATTTTGTTTTTCTGCACTGTGATTTTAAATCCACTACGGCTCCGGGTAATGCTTTAAAAGGAGCCTGTCAGTTGCAAATTTCATTATATGATTTATTTATGCTAGCGCACAAATTTAATTTATATGGTTTTTTACACTTTATTTGATATTTGAAGTACTTTGTTGCAGCTGCACATTGCATTTTCAAGCAATCCTCATGTAATTTCTTATTTTGTCTCGCTTATTAGCGCAGGTTTTTCCACTAAATTGTTCATTAATAAACATCAACAGATTTCAGTTATGCCACACCAGAGATCCCGCTTCTGAGGGGAGAAGAGACAGATCATCTGTTCATACAAAGTAGGGAACACAGTTAACCCCTTGATCGCCCTACTGTTAACCCCTTCACTGCCAGTGACATTTTTGCAGTAATTAATGCATTTTTATAGCACCGATAGCTGTATAAATGCCAATGGTCCTAAAAATGTGTCAAAATTGTCAGATGTGTCCGCCATAATGTCGCAGTCCCGATAAATATCGCAGATCGCCGCCATTACTAGTAAAAAAAAAAAAAATAAATAATAAAAATGCTATAAATCTATCCCATTTTGTAGACGCTATAACTTTTGCGCAAACCAATCAATATACGCTTGTGATTTTTATTACCAAAAATATGTAGAATACGTATCGGCCTAAACCGAGAAAAAATTCGCTTTTTTACAAAAAAAAATTGGGGATATTTATTATAGCAAAAAGTACAAAATATTGTGTTTTTTTCAAAATTGCACTTCTTATGTTTATAGCCAAAAAATAAAAACCGCAGAGATGATCAAATACCACCAAAAGAAAGCTCTATTTGTGGGAAAAAAAAAAAAAGGACATCAATTTTGTTTGGGTACAACGTTGCACGTCTGCGCAATTGTCAATTAAAGCGACGCAGTGCCCAATCGCAAAAAATGGCCCAGTCATTGAGCAGCCAAATCCTCCGGGGCTGAAGTGGTTAAAGCCAGGGCTGGACTGGGACACAAATGTGGCCCTGGAATTCAACCAGACCGGCCCACTTTAATTTTGAGTGTCCCCATCAGCACCCCCTTACATCAGAGTGCCCCCATCAGCACCCACTTACATCATAGTGTCCCCCCCTCTCCCATGTGTACTCACAGTTCTGAAGACAGCTTCTTGTTCCTCTCCAGTCATGTGATAAGTGACAAGTGATAAGGGGAGAGAAGATTTGAAACAAGAGAATCTGGATGCCGCACACTGGATAAAGTTGAAAATTGGTAGCTGAGCTATGAGTAAGCACTCAAATTAGAGTGCAAAACGCATCAGCTGTGTCTGTACCATCTGCCTGATTGTCCTGTATCTTTGATGATCCTGATTTTATAATAAAGAAGAATTTTCAACTTTATCCAGTGTGCGGCATCCAGATTCTCTTGTTTCAAATCTTGCCTCAATTTGCATTTAGCCAGCACCTGGGACTCCCCTCCTCTGAAGGATCTACTAAACACACACCTGGGAGCAAGTCTACCTGAGCGGTGAATCACCTTCCCTGATAAGGGGAGAAAGGAAGGGAAATCTGCCGGCTGTCTATCTCCCCCTGCAGGCTGGAGGGAGCAGAAAGCCTAATCATCTCTCCAGCAATTGTAGGCAGCTGCTCCTTGGTGACAGGAGTGAAATCACGATCACTCACTGTCAGTGAGGCGCGGCTCCAGGACTGTGCCTGACTGGCCCACTGAGCCATCGGCCCACCGGAAAACTCCCGCTAGTCCCAATGGCCAGTACATGCCTGGTTAAAGCGGAGTTCCACCCAAAAATGGAACTTCCACTTTAAGTGACATGCGCAGTGCGTGCCTAGCTGTGAAGCCACAGCCTGGTGCCCACAGTAAGAATGTCGGCGCCGCGTAAAGGAGGGGGAGAGGAACGAGGCTTCGTATGCCCGCATTGCTGGACCCTGGAACAGGTGAGTGTCTGATTAAAAGTCAGCAGCTACACTTTTTGTAGCTGCTGACTTTTAAAATTTTTATGTTTTCGGCAGAACTCTGCTTTAACAAAGGACGACTCATCAGTTGTCAGCAGATTCCCCGCTGACAACTGAATGTAGAAAAAAAAAGCAGACAAAAAAAAAAAAAAAAAAGTAAAAAAAAAAACAAACAAAAAAAAAAAAAACGGCGTGGGCCCCCCACCCAATGCATACCAGGCCCTTCTTGTCTGGTATAGATTTTAATGGGAACCCCACACCAAAAAATGTTGTGGGGCTCTTCCCCAAAATCCATACCAGACCCTTATAGGAGCATGCAGCTGGGCAGGACAGGAATGGGGGGGGGGGGGGGGGGGGATGAGCAAGCAGCCCTCCCACCTAGAGAATGCATTAGGATAAAAAAAAAAAACCTTCTGACTTTACAACCACTTCAAATACTTGGCGCCCACACTACAGCCTAGGCTTAAAATGCCAGGAGGGCGTCCATGGACGTCCTCCAGTTCTCATGCTGCCTGCGCGCCCCCTGGGTCTATGATCGGGTCACTGCAGGCCCTATACCACATAATCAGCTGTCAGCCAATGACAGCTGATCACAGAAGTAAAAAGAAGCTGGTTATCATTTTCTTCTTTTCCTCACGCTGTCAGCGTGAAGAAAAAAAGAAAGCCGTTAACCTGCTTCTGTTAGAGGGACATTGGTCCCACACAGTACACATCAGTGCCGCAAATCAGTGCCCACCAGTGCCACATCCCTATAATATACAACATGCAATAAAGGGAAAATTGGGATTTTAACCACTTGCCGACCGGGCCATAGCCGAAAGACGGCTGCAGCGCGGTTGGCTAGTTCTGGGTGGACGTCCATGGACGTCCTCCCAGAATACTGCTCTCGCGCGCCCCCTGGGGCGCGCACCCAAGAACTTCCGTGACCGCCGAGTCCAGAGGACCCGGCGCATCACGGTAAACGGCCGCTGATCGCGGCTGTTTACCATGTGATCGCTCCGTCAAATGACAGTGATCACATGTCAACAGACCGGCGTCATGTTATGACGCCGGTTCCTCCCTCCCCTCTGTACCGATCGCTACAGTGCGAGGAGAGAGGGGGAGGGATCGGATGGGAGCACCGATGTGGGCTGCATGTGTAGTGCCCACAGCGGTGCTCAGTGACAATTGCAGTCACATCCATCCATCTCTCCATGCTCAGCCATCCCTGCAATACTCTGCATTATACCCCGCACTACTCTGCACTATTCCGCAATACCCCGCAATTTAACAAGTTCCCACCCACAGTCATATGATGTCCTTGGCTTTGAGCGGGGATATCTGAATGGGTGCAGCTACAGGCATCATTCAGATATCAGCTTTTTCAGCCGGCGATTTCCTACACCATAAGAATGATCATAGCGGCTGTTCCACTGCTTGATCGTTCTTATGGGATGCTTCTACCGACTCACCGCTACGATCGAAGCAAAGATCTTTTGTTTTTTTATTTCAGGCTTCCCAGCCTAGAGGCGAGATGTGGGGTCTTCTTGACCCCATATCTCATTGTAAAGAGGACCTGTCATGCCATATTCCTATTACAAGGATGTTTACATTCCTTGTAATAGAAATAAGTGATCAAAAATTTTTTTGGGGGGAAAAAAAAAAGTGTCAAACAAAAAAAAAAAAAAAAAAAAAAAAAAAGTTAAAGCGCCCATGTCTGTGTGCTTGCATGCAGAAGCAAACACATACACAAGTCCCGCCCACATATGAAAACGGTGTTCAAACCACACATGTGAGGTATCACTGCGAATGTTGGAGAGCAATAATTTTGGCCCTAGACCTCCTCTGTAACGCAAAACATGTAACCAGTAAAAATTTTTAAAGCGTCACCTATGGAGATTTTTAAGTAGCGACGTTTGGCGCCATTCCACGAGAGTGTGCAATTTTGAAGGGTGACATGTTAGGCATCTATTTACTCGGCGTAACTTCATCTTTCACATTATGCAAAAACATTGGGCTAACTTTACGGTTTTGTTTCTTTTTTTAAAGCACAAAACGGTCTTTTTTCCCAAAAAAAGCGTTCGAAAAATTGCTGCGCAAATACCGTGCGAGATAAAAAGTTGCAACAACCGCCATTGTATTCTCTAGGGTCTTTGCTAAAAATATTTTTTATATATATATATATATATATATATATATATATATATATATAATGTTTTGGGGTTCTATGTAATTTTCTAGCAAATAAATTATTTTTACATGTAGGAGAGAAGTATAAGAATTGGCCTGGGTGCTCCAGAACGCCTGGAGGTGCTCCGTGCATGTTGGGCCTCTGTATGTGGCCATGCTGTGTAAAAGTCTCACACATGTGGTATCGCTGTACTCAGGAGTAATAGCAGAATGTGTTTTGGGGTGTAATTTGTTGTATGCATATGCTGTGTGTGAGAAATAACCTTCTAATATGACAATTTTGTGAAAAAAAAATTCTTGATTTTGCAAAGAATTGTGGGAAAAGACGACAATTTCAAAAAAAAAAAAAAAAAAAACTCACCATGCATCTTTCTAAATACATTGGAATGTCTTCTTTCCAAAAAGGGGTCATTTGGGGGGTATTTGTACTTTTCTGGCATGTTAGGGTCTCAAGAAATGATAGGTCAGTACTTCAGGTGTGATCAATTTTTTAGATATTGGCACCATAGCTTTTGGACTCTCTAACATTCACAAAGACCAAATATACACCAAGTTGTACTTATTTTTACCAAAGATATGTAGCAGTATAAATTTTGGCCAAAATTTACAAAGAAAAATTACTAATTTGCTAAATTTTATAACAGAAACAAAGAAATTCATTTTTTACCAAATTTTCAGTCTTTTCTTTTATAGCGCAAAAAAATAAAAGACCCAACGGTGATTAAATACCACCAAAAGAAAGCTCTATTTGTGTGAAAAAAAAGGACAAAAATTTCATATGGGTAAAGTGTTGTTTGACTGAGTAATTGTCATTCAAAGTGTGAGAGCACCCAAAGCTGAAAATTGGTCTGGTTAGGAAGGGGGTTTAAGTGCCCAGTGGTCAAGTGGTTAAAGGTGCAAACAAGGTGACACAATTTTTATATAAAATTTTCATTTATTTTGGAAAATTAATAAAAACATGGTTGTAAAAGAGTTTACATGCAATGTACTGGAACAATTTATAAATAGTGCAACTGAAGGATTTTCTCAAACTAAACAAAACATGTTATTAAAAAATACAAACAACTTAACAGCATAAACAGCAAACATAAAAACCTATTTACACAAAAACAGCTTAATAACCTCCGGAGGAAACCGGAGTACCCGGAGAAAACCCACGCAGGCACAGTGAGAACATGCAAACTCCAGGCAGGTAGTGTCATGGTTGGGATTCGAACCAGCGACCCTTTTTACTGCTAGGCGAGAGTGCTAACCACTGCACCGCCCTAAACACAACACCTATTTACACAAAACAGCTTAATAACCTATTTACACAAAACAGCTTAATAACCTATTTACACAAAACAGCTTAATAACCTATTTACACAAAACAGCTTAATAACCTATTTACACAAAACAGCTTAATAACCTATTTACACAAAACAGCTTAATAACCTATTTACACAAAACAGCTTAATAACCTATTTACACAAAACAGCTTAATAACCCATTTACACAAAACAGCTTAATAACCTATTGACACAAAAACAAATTTACACTCAATATTAATAATTTTTTACAAAACTTCCATTACAAGATCTTATGCTGGCCATACACTATACAGAAAATCGGCCGAACCCCTTTTCGAAAAACGAACGTTCGACTGTGACCGCAAACGATCTTGCCATCATATAATGACCGATAATCTGTTCAGTGGACATGAATAAATAATTTTGTGTTCGTTTTTTTACATATACCTAGTGCAGAAAGTTCGGACGGGAAACACATTAACCTTGCAATTTATCGTACGTTCGGCAGAAATTTTCCAAACATGCCGTTCGTTTTTTTTTCCACAAAAACGTCACAAACGATTATCGATTTGTACCCACTAACTTGCCGAAAAACGAACGAAGTGTCCATTCGAACGATTTTTCGGCCGGTTTTTCGTATAGTGTATGGCCAGCATTAGACGCTGGCCAAATCCCCCTTTGCTGATGCATTCCATTAACTCCTACAATGTTCCAAATGCCATTCTTTTATTTCATAGAATTTGATCGATTAATATATTTCTCTCTGGCTCTGTGGTCTTTTTGATCTGTCTCTCTCTCTCTTTGTTGTCTCTCTCTTTGCCACAACACACTCTTCCCTGGTCTTTTCTTCTTCCCATTTCTTTCTCAATTCTTTCCCTCTTTTCACGCTGTCTCTATGGTTTCTTCTTCCTCTTCTGTATTCTCTCTATTCTGTATATAGACCACTGTGGTCCCCACATATGCATAGGACAGGGTACTGTGGAAAAGAAAAGGATTAGTGGATAGAACACAGGAGTTTCACATTCAGCTACATTATGACAGCCTGTCACTTCTACAATATTTATCAGTTTAGTTATGTCATAATTGATTGAGTTTCCCCCAAAAAGCCAATTTTTATCATCCGGTAGTTTTCTCCATAGAAGAGGTCAGCCTCATTAGGTGGCTGAGAATTCAGTGTACAGTATAGGCAGGGCTGCTGTTAGAAATCACGGGCCCCATACAGCCTACCTGACTGCTGAAAGTGACTGAGATCGTAGATTTATTGGCCCCTTTCTCTGTAGTCTCAGCTGCACAGATGAATGAATAGGAAGTGCTCGAGGTTTCCTGCTCATTCACAAACTGAAGCATAGTAAAGAGTTTTCTATGCTTCAGTGATGAATGGACACAGGAGTGATTGTTACTGATCACTCACTGTTTTTATTCAGGAAAGGAAGGGGCCGGTAAATTACATTTAACTGCGGTGGCTTGTCCTCAAGCAGTTAACCACTTGCCGACCAGTCGCCTTCATTATATTGCAGCAGGTCGGCACAATCTCGCAAACCATCGTACCTGTACGTCGGTCCCTTTAAGCGGGATAACAGGCACGTGCTCGCTGCACTGCGGGGGTGCCGATGCTCGTGACTGGCGGAAGTGGAATCCTCCCATTAGGTTTGCAGACAGCAATAAAAATCCAACTGAGCCTGTAACCCTTTCCCCATTCTATCTGAAATCCATGAACTGTCTTGCTTGGTGTTCTGCTTTAATATCGTTAGATTTTTTTAACCACTTAAGGACCGGGCCTATTTTTCAAACTTGTTTACAAGTTAACCGCTTGCCGACCAGTTGCCGCAGTAGTACTGCGGCAGCATGGCTCGGCTGCGCAAATCGATGTTATGTTACATCGGTAACATAAACGGCCACTAGGGGGTGCGTGTGCGCCGCCGGAGGCGTGCCCCCTGCGATGATGCGAGTGCCTGGTGATCTCGATCACCGACGGGCTCCTGCGATCGATTGGGCCACACAGAGAACCGGGAGCCATGTGTGTAAACACAGTTTCCAGCTCTGAGGGTTGAACTGACAGATCGTCTGTTCATACAGAGTATAAACAGCGATCTGTTAGTTTCCCTGCACAGTCCCATCCCCCTTCAGTTAGAACACACTATAGGACACACATTAACCCCTTCCCCCTAGTGGTTAACCCCTTCACTGTCAATAACATTTTTACAATAATCAATGCTTTTTAAATTGCATTGATCGCTGTATTAATGCCAATGGTCCCAAAAATGTGTCAAAATTGTCCGATGTGTAAGCCATAATGTCGCAGTCACGATTAAAAAACAAAAAAAAAAAAAATAAAAAAATAAAAAATTAATAAAATTGCCATAAAACTATCCCCTATTTTGTAGACGCTATAACTTTTGCGCAAACCAATCAATATACGCTTATTGTGATTTTTACCAAAAATATGTAGAATATATATCAGCCTAAATTGAGGGAAAAGAAAGTTTGTTTTTTTTTTTATATATATTTTTTGGGGATATTTATTATAGCAAAAAATAATGCGTTTTTCTTCAAAATTGACGCTTTTTTGTTTATAGCACAAAAAATAAAAAACCGCAGAGGTGATCAAATACCACCAAAAGAAAGCTCTATTTGTGGGGAAAAAAAAAGGACATCCATTTTGTTTAGGACCCACGTCGCACGATCGCGCAATTGTCAGTTAAAGCGACACAGTGCTGAATCGCAAAAAGTGCTCTGGTCTTTGGCCAGCCAAATGGGCTTAAGCGGTCAAAATCAGTTTTTATTAATTACTTACAACCCCCAAACATTTTTTTTTCTAACACCATAGAGGATAAAATGGTGGTCGTTGCAATACTTTGTCACACCATATTTGCGCAGCGGTCTTACAAGCACACTTTTTTTGGTAAAAATTATTTTTTGAATGGAAAAATACGACAACAGTAAGAGCCGGTTCACACTGGGACGACTTGTCAGGCGACCTAGTCGCCTGACAAGTCGCCTCCCGTTCTGTACAATGGAACCGTTCTAATAGGAGCGACGCAAGTCGTTCCGACTTAGAAAAAAGGTTCCTGTACTACTTTTGGGGCGACTTGCATAGACTTCTATACAGAAGTCGTTTTGCAAGTCGCCCAGGCAGTCGTGTGCAGGTCGCCTCGGTGAGGCGACCTGCAAGTCGTGCCGCTCTAGTGTGAATCGCCTCTAAAGTTAGCCCAATTTTTTTTTTTTTTTAATATTGTGAAAGATGATGTTAAGCCAAGTAAATTGATACCCAACATGTCATGCTTCAAAATTGCACCCGCTCATAGAATGGCGACAAGCTTTTACCCTTAAAAATCTCCATTGGCGACGTATAATTTATTTTTACAGGTTGCATGTTTTGAGTTAGAGGAGGTCTAGGGCTAGAATTATTGCCCTCGCTCTAATGATCGTGGCGATACCTCACATGTATGATTTGAGCACCAATTTTCATATGCGGGCGCTACTCATGTATGTGTTAGTTTCTGAACGCAAGCTCGGCAGGACGGGGTGCGTCAAATTATCATTTTACCTTTTCTTTTTACACTGTTCTTAACCACTTGCCGACCGTCTAACGACTATATACGTCAACACAATGGTACGGGCAGGCAAAATCATGTACCTGGTACGCGATTGCCTTCCCGTGGGCAGTGGGTCCGATCGGACCCCCCCCCCCCGGTGCCAGCAGCGGTCGGCTTTGGTCTGGGAGCGTTGAGAGATGAGGGGGGAGGCCATCCGTTCGTGACCCCCCCTCACGATCGCTCCCAGCCAATGAGAAACATCCCCTGCCTCTGTAGTACACAGAGGCAGAGGATGTGATGTCATCTCTCCTCGGCTCGGCAGTTTCCGTTCCGCCGCAGAGACAACACACACACACACACACACACACACACACACAGTAGAACATGCCAGGCACACTTTACACCCCCGATCACCCCCCCCCCCCGTCACACTGACACCAAGCAGTTTTTTTTTCTGATTACTGCATGGTGTCAGTTTGTGAGTTAGAAGTGGTAGGGCAGTTAGGGTTAGCCCCCTGTAGGTCTAGGGTACCCCCCCTAAGCCCTCCTAATAAAGTTTTAACCCCTTGATCACCCCGTCACCAAGCGATCATTTTTCTGATCGCTGTATTAGTGTCGCTGGTGACGCTAGTTAGGGACGTAAATATTTAGGTTCGCCGTCAGCGTTTTATAGCGACAGGGACCCCCATATACTACCTAATAAATGTTTATACCCTTGATTGCCCCCTAGTTAACTCTTTCACCACTGATCACCGTATAACTGTTATGGGTGACGCTGGTTAGTTTATTTTTTATAGTGTCAGGCCACCCGCCGTTTATTACCGAATAAAGGTTTAGCCCCCTGATCGCCCGGCGGTGATATGCGTCGCCCCAGGCAGCGTCAGATTAGCGCCAGTACCGCTAACACCCACGCACCGTACACCTCCCTTAGTGGTATAGTATCTGAACGGATCAATATCTGATCCTATCAGATCTATACTAGCGTCCCCAGCAGTTTAGGGTTCCCAAAAACGCAGTGTTAGCGGGATCAGCCCAGATACCTGCTAGCACCTGCGTTTTGCCCCTCCGCCCAGCCCACCCAAGTGCAGTATCGATCGATCACTGTCACTTACAAAACACTAAACGCATAACTGCAGCGTTCGCAGAGTCAGGCCTGATCCCTGCGATTGCTAACAGTTTTTTGGTAGCGTTTTGGTGAACTGGCAAGCACCAGAGGCCTAGTACACCCCGGTCGTAGTCAAACCAGCACTGCAGTAACACTTGGTGACGTGGCGAGTCCCATAAGTGCAGTTCAAGCTGGTGAGGTGGCAAGCACAATTAGTGTCCCGCTGCCACCAAAAAGACAAACACAGGCCCGTCGTGCCCATAATGCCCTTTCTGCTGCATTCGCCAATCCTAATTGGGAACCCACCACTTCTGCAGCGCCCGTACTTCCCCCATTCACATCCCCAACCAAATGCAGTCGGCTGCATGAGAGGCATCTTCTTTATGTCCTCCCGAATACCCCTACCCAACAAACCCCCCCAAAAAAAAGGGGTAGTGTCTGCAGCAAGCGCGGATATAGGCGTGACACCCGCTATTATTGAACGCTACCATACACTAGTTGGGTATTAGAAAAGGGTAAAGCATTGCACAGACTAGGCACACTTTCACAGGGTCTCCCAAGATGCCATCGCATTTTGAGACCCGAACCTGGAACCGGTTACAGTTATAAAAGTTAGTTACAAAAACAAAAAAAAAAAAAGCGTAAAAAAAAAAAATAAAATAAAAAAAAAAATAGTTGTCGTTTTATTGTTCTGCTCTTACTGTATTCTATTCTGCAATGTTTTGTTAAGTTTTATCAGGTTTGCTTTTCAGGTATGCAATTTTTTATACTTTACCGTTTACTGTGCTTTAACCATTTTTTTGTCTTCAGGTACGCCATTCACGACTTTGAGTGGTTATACCAGAATGATGCCTGCAGGTTTAGGTATCATCTTGGTATCATTCTTTTCAGCCAGTGGTCGGCTTTCATGTAAGAGCAATCCTAGCGGCTAATTGGCGTCTAGACTGCTTTTACAAGCAGTGGAAGGGAATCCCCCCCCCCCCCCCCCCACCGTCTTCCGTGTTTTTCTCTGGCTCTCCTGTCCCAACAGGGAACCTGAGAATGCAGCCGGTGATTCAGCCAGCTGACCATAGAGCTGATCAGAGACCAGAGTGGCTCCAAACATCTCCATGGCCTAAGAAACCGGAAGCTACGTGCATTTCATGACTTAGATTTCGCCGGATGCAAACAGCGCCATTGGGAAATTGGGGAAGCATTTTATCACACCGTTCTTGGTGTGGTCAGATGCTTTGAGGGCAGAGAAGAAATCTAGGGTCTAATGGACCCCAATTTTTTTTTTTTTTTTTTTTTTTTTGAAAAGAGTACCTGTCACTACCTATTGCTATCATAGGGGATATTTACATTCCCTGAGATAATAAAAATGATTTAAAAAAAAAAAATAAAAAAAATGAAAGGAAGAGTTTAAAAATAAGAAAAAAAAAAAACAAAATAAAAAAATAAAAAAGCAAAAAACAACAAAAAAAACCCACCCCTGTCCCCCCTGCTCTCGCGCTAAGGCGAACGCAAGCGTCTGGCATCAAACATAAACAGCAATTGCACCATGCATGTGAGGTATCACCGCAAAGGTCAGATCGAGGGCAGTAATTTTAGCAGTAGACCTCCTCTGTAAATCTAAAGTGGTAACCTGTAAAGGCTTTTAAAAAAGGTATTTTGTTGCCACTGCATGTTTGTGCGCAATTTTAAAGCATGTCATGTTTGGTATCCGTGTACTCAGCCTAAGATCATCTTTATTTCATCAAACATTTGGGCAATATAGTGTATTTTAGTGCATTAAAATTTAAAAAAGTGTGTTTTTTCCCCAAAAAATGCATTTGAAAAATTGCCGCGCAAATACTTTGAAAAAAAAAATGAAACACCTACCATTTTAATCTGTAGGGCATTTGCTTTAAAAAAAAAATATAATGTTTGGGGTTCAAAGTAATTTTCTTGCAAAAAAAAAATAATTTTTTCATGTAATCACAAAAAGTGTCAGAAAGGGCTTTGTCTTCAAGTGGTTAGAAGAGTGGGTGATGTGTGACATAAGCTTCTAAATGTTGTGCATAAAATGCCAGGACAGTTCAAAACCCCCCAAATGACCCCAGTTTGGAAAGTAGACACCCCAAGCTATTTGCTGAGAGGCATGTCGAGTCCATGGAATATTTTATATTGCGACACAAGAAAAACATTTTTTTTTTGCACAAAGTTGTCACTAAATGATATATTGCTCAAACATTCCATGGGAATATGTGAAATTACACCCCAAAATACATTCTGTTGCTTCTCCTGAGTACGGGGATACCACATGTGTGAGACTTTTTGGGAGCCTAGCTGCGCACGGGACCCCGAAAACCAAGCACCGCCTTCAGGCTTTCTAAGGGCGTAAATTTTTGATTTCACTCTTCACTGCCTATCACAGTTTGAGGCCATGGAATGCCCAGGTGGAAAAAAAAAAAACACCCAAATGACCCCATTTTGGAAAGTAGACACCCCAAGCTATTTGCTGAGAGGTATAGTGAGTATTTTGCAGACCTCATTTTGTCACAAAGTTTTGAAAATTGAAAAAAAAAAAAATCTCTGGTCTTTCTTCATTTTCAAAAACAAATGAGAGCTGCAAAATACTCACCATGCCTCTCAGCAAATAGCTTGGGGTGTCTACTTTCCAAAATGGGGTCATTTGGGGGGTGGGGGAAGGTTTGTGCCACCTGGGCATTCCATGGCCTCCGAAACTGTGATAGGCAGTGAAGAGTGAAATCAAAAATTTACACCCTTAGAAATCCTGAAGGCGGTGATTGGTTTTCTGGGTCCCGTACGCGGCTAGGCTCCTAAAAAGTCCCACACATGTGGTATCCCCATACTCAGGAGAAGCAGCTAAATGTATTTTGGGGTGCAATTCCACATATGCCCATGGCCTGTGTGAGCAATATATCATTTAGTGACAACTTTTTGTAATTTTTTTTTTGTCATTATTCAATCACTTGGGACAAAAAAAAAAAAAAAAAAAAAAAAAAAAAAAAAAAAAGAAGAAGATTCAATGGGCTCAACATGCCTCTCAGCAATTTCCTTGGGGTGTCTACTTTCCAAAATGGGGTCATTGGGGGGGGGGGGGGGGGGTTGTACTGCCCTGCCATTTTAGCACCTCAAGAAACGACATAAGCAGTCATAAATTAAAGGCTGTGTAAATTCCAGAAAATGTACCCTAGTTTGTAGGCGCTATAACTTTTGCGCAAACCAATAAATATACACTTGACATTTTTTTTTACCAAAGACATGTGGCCGAATACATTTTATGCCTAAATGTATGACTAAAAATTGAGTTTATTGGATTTTTTTTAGAACAAAAAGTAGAAAATATTTTTTCAAAATTTTCGGTCTTTTTCCGTGTATAGCGCAAAAAATAAACGGCAGAGGTGATCAAATACCATCAAAAGAAAGCTTTATTTGTGGGAAGAAAAGGACGCAAATTTCGTTTGGGTACAGCATTGCATGACATACACAAAATACATCTTCAAACATTAATATTGGTATGTATAGTGGATGCCCAGGGGTAACAGCTCATCTCTGGAAAGCTTCATTGTAAGGCAAGTTTCACATAATGTGCATCGCATACTAGCACATTATGTGAAACTTGCCTTAGAATGAAGCTTTCCAGAGATGAGCTGTTACCCCTGGGCATCCACTATACATACCAATATTAATATGTATATATATATAAATAATTTTCTACTTTGTGTTTTAAAAGAAATCCAATAAAATCAAAATTTGTCATAAATTTAAGCCAAAATGTGTTTTGGGGACACTGATTCTATACTGTGTGGGGACACTGGGCCGGTAATTAGTGTCTAAAAAGCATCTCATACTCACTGATCACCGGCTGTCTGCAGCGATCCCCTCTCCTCACTGACAACTTCTGCGTGAGGAGAGCCGATCGCCTAGCAACCAGCTCTGTTTACATCACATGACGGCTGTGATTGGACAGTCATGTAATCAGGAAGGCCAATCACAGAGCCCACCTGCCGATCGGAGATGCGCCGTGTCCGGGTGACACGAGCGCATCGGGATCGCCCCACTGCGAGGACACGCATGCGCGATCCCCCTCCTGAGGGACGTTCCTGAACGTCCACTCAGGAGGAAGCTCCCACCCGGCCGTATATGTGCAGTGGCAGGGTGGGAGGTGGTTAAAGCGGTAGTAAACCGCGGTGGGTTTTTTTGGAACATGCAAGGTAAAGACATAATGTGCTAGTATGCATCGCATACTAGCACATTATGTGAAACTTGCCTTAGAATGAAGCTTTCCAGAGATGAGCTGTTACCCCTGGGCATCCACTATACATACCAATATTAATGTTTGAAGATGTATGTAATATAGCAATGTGTATACAAAAATATATTTTTTCTTAAAAATTTGGAGTAGACCTCTGCCACCAAATGTCCATCAAAAAGATGATGGGTCCCATCCGTGCCCAGGGAAGCCCACAAAGGTCCCACAGCAGGACAACCACCACGGCGAGACCGAAGCAACGTATACACATTGCTATATTACATACATCTTCAAACATTAATGTTGCTATGTATAGTGGATGCTCTCGGTATGCTGCGATGGTCATATTGAATGAAATGCCTATGGTAAATCAGTTTTTGCCTGTTTTTCAGAATACATCCATCTCTTTCTCCTATAAAAACGCCTCTGAAGAAGGGACTTCGTCCTGAAACATGTTAGGTTTATGGAGAAAATAGGATACAGTTTGGAATGTATAGAAAACAATATATATATATAAATTGTGATGTATATTAAAGGTCTTGTACAGATCATCATCATGTTTTTAGCTCTATGCTTTTTTTTTTTCTTAAAGTAATTTTTCTAAATAAATATGTTTTTATAATAATATTGTGACTGTTCGCCTTTAAAGTCCCTCTGTACCGGGGGGTACAAGTGTTCCCTCTTTCCTCTTGTGAGGGTTCCCTCCATAAACACATCATTAATGCAGCACCCACATTGACATGAATGCAGACTCACCATTGCCGTCAGTGCAGCCTGATATAGCCTGAGCGGTCTTTACTACAGGAAGCTCCGCCCCACAGGGAAAGTGTCTTTGCTGGATTACTGCACAGATCTGGAAGAAATACACAAAGTACACCAAGATTTGATTACCAATACACATGACTCTTGTGTTTAGACAATATCTGTTTATCCCGGAGTCACATCCCTGTAATACATGCACATTGTAAAGGGATAAAACGAGAGGCAAACACTGCAAGAAAAAGAAAAAAATGACGAATTTTCATAAATCCATTGAGTGCCTTTCTGTAGCTGAAGCTGCCTCTGCTGTACTGAAACTCCAAGCCGTATTATCAGCCCACATCTCCTAACATGTGAACTAGAGAACCCAGCAGAGCAGGAAGTAACCTCATCAGTGTTCTGCTGCTCCTTTACCCTCCAATTAGTAGTCTAGCGGAGTGGTATTTGTTATATAGTTGAGGGTCAAACAATATTAGTCAAGCGATTTGTTATAGTGGAAGGTCTCAATATGCTGCTTGGCAGGGGTGCTTTCATCACAAAACTGCCTGAAAAGAACAAAGCCTTTTAGCTTCCAAATAATTTACATACACTATATTGACAAAAGTATTGGGACGCCTGCCTTTACATGCACATGAACTTTAATGGCATCCCAGTCTTAGTCCGTAGAGTTAAATATTGAGTCGGCCCACCCTTTGCAGCTATAACAGCTTCAACTCTTCTGGGAAGGTTGTCCACAAGGTTTATGAGTGTCTATGGCAATGTTTGACCATTCTTCCAGAAGCACATTTGTGAGGTTGGACGAGAAGGTCTGGCTTACAGTCTCCGCTCGTATTCATCCCAAAGGTGTTCTGTCAGGTTGAGGTCAGGACTCTGTGCAGGCCAATCAAGTTCCTCCACCCCAAACTCGCTCATCCATGTCTTTATAGACCTTGCTTTGTGCACTGGTCCAAATCATTTGGTGGAGGGGGGATTATGGTGTGGGGTCATTTTTCAGGGGTTGGGCTTTGCCTCTTAGTTCCAGTGAAGGGAACTCTTAAGGCGTCAGAACAACAAGACATTTTGGACAATTTCATGCTCCCAACTTTGTGGGAACAGTTTGGGGATGGCCCCTTCCTGTTCCTACATGACTGCACACCTGTACACAAAGCAAGGTCCATAAAGACATGGATGAGCAAGTTTGGGGTGGAGGAACTTGACTGGCCTGCACAGAGTCCTGACCTCAACCCTATCCAACATCAGCGCCTGACCTCACAAATGCGCTTCTGGAAGAATGGTCAAACATTGCCATAGACACTCAAAAACATTGTGGACAGCCTTCCCAGAAGAGTTGAAGCTGTTGTAGCTGCAAAGGGAGGGCCAACTCAATATTGAACCCTACGGACTAAGACTGGGATGCCATTAAAGTTCATGTAAAGATAGGCGTCCCAATACTTTTGGTAATATAGTGTATTTGTATGTCAACTGTGTTTAGCGGTTTGTATGAAGTTGTAATGTTGGGAAGCACCACGACTATATATTGAGAATTAAACACTCAGCACCCTGGATTCTCCATTTACTACAGGGGACAATATCTAAGGGAATTTTTTATGTTCCTTCTGCAATTGTGTTTTCTCCCACAAGCAAAAAGTATACTGGTAGAGCTAGGCAGATTATAATATGGGAAGAAAGGGGGGCTGCCTGGGACACACTCCAGTGACTCAGTACACCAGCTCCTTCTGTTTTGTCTCCTAGGGGTAAACTCAGCAGTTTATCTTGCCCTGCTCCCCCTTCCAGCAGTGACTCAGTAGCTTCAAAGAGAGGGGAGCCTCCCAATATAAAGACTTGAACGCTTTAGTATTTTTTTGAACTTTGAGGAGGAATTTCTCCACAATGCCTGCAGCTTTAACCACTTCAATACCCGCGTATAGACATGTCTACAGATGGGATCTCCCATCCTGGGTGGACGTCATATGACGGCCTTGGGGGCGCGTGCCGCTTTGCTCGGGACCCAGTGCGTGTGCCTGGCGGCCGCGATGTCCGCCACACACCAGCGATTGCCCGTTAACCGGGCCGGACCGTGGATCTGTGTGTAAACACACAGATCCACGTCCTGTCAGGTGAGAGGAGACCGATCTGTGTTCCCAGTACAGAGGAACACCGATCGGTCTCCTCCCCTTGTATGTCCCCGCCCCCTACAGTTAGAAGCATTCCCCTAGGAAACACATTTAACCCCTCCCCGCCCCCTAGTGGTTAACCCCTTCACTGCCTGTCACATATACAGTAATCAATGCAATTTTATAGCATTGATCGCTGTATAAATGTGAATGGTCCAAAAAAAGGGTCAAAAGTGTCTGATGTGTCCGCCATGTCGCAGTCACGAAAAAAAAAAAAATTGCGATCGCCGCTATTACTAGTAAAAAAAATAATTTTTTAAAAAAATGCCATAAATCTATCCCGTATTTTGTAGACGCTATAACTTTGGCGCAAACCAATCAATATACGCGTATTGCGATTTTTTTTACCAAAAATATGTAGAATACGTATCGGCCGAAACTGAGGAAAAAAATTTGTTTAAAAAAAAAAAATTGGGATATTTATTATAGCAAAAAGTAAAAATATTGTGTTTTCAAAATTGTCGCTCTTTTGTTTATAGTGCAAAAAATAAACCGCAGAGGTGATCAAATACCACCAAAAGAAAGCTCTATTTGTGGGAAAAAAAACACGTCAATTTTGTTTGGGTACAACGTCGCACGACCGCGCAATTGTCGTTTAAAGTGCGACAGCGCTGAAAACTAAAAATTGGTCTGGGAAGGAAGGGGTTGAAAATGCCCGGTATTGAACCGGTTAAACAGTGGTGAAGGCTTGTTGTAAAGCTCACTTACTGCCAGTAAAGAAAATGGATTGCCTATACCTGGGCACAGGTTCCCTTTACAGGGGATTTCCACCCTAAAATATGTATTGCAGAGATTTTCTTGCCTCCAGGCTAACAATTTGGTGTAGGCAGGGATTGTGGCGTTTCCCCTTTTTGCTCTTCACTGTTGTCTTTGGCTACCAACTGGTTTACCAGAGGTATGCATGGCCATCACGTTACATGCATTGGGTGCCCCTTTGGGTGCATTGGGTGCCCACAGTACTGTAGCAACTCTTGGATTGTCTGCCTCTTTCACATCTGGCCCCAAAGTGATCCTGGCACAATCTGCCAAAATTACCCAGCCAGTGTAATAGTGTCCCTCCTCACAGATCCAACATTTGAGAAAAATCAAACAGCTGTAATTGTGGGTCAAAACTAGGCAGATACGACACGGTACGGCACAAGGAGGGATGAATGATAAGAAGATTTAGCTCTGATGAAATTCGCTTGTCAAATGAAACTCATCAGCTAGACGCCCCTGCACACAGTGTGCCCACCACGGACCCCCCTCTCTTCCCAGACCTGCTCGGGGATCGGCCGATTAATGTGACGCCCCTGCACACAGTGTGCCCACCACGGACCCCCCTCTCTTCCCAGACCTGCTCAGGGATCGGCCGATTAATGTGACGCCCCTGCACACAGTGTGCCCACCACAGACCCCCTCTCTTCCCAGACCTGCTCAGGGATCGGCCGATTAATGTGACGCCCCTGCACACAGTGTGCCCACCACAGACCACCCTCTCTTCCCAGACCTGCTCAGGGATCGGCCGATTAATGCGACGCCCCTGCACACAGTGTGCCCACCACAGACCCCCCTCTCTTCCCAGACCTGCTCAGGGATCGGCCGATTAATGTGACGCCCCTGCACACAGTGTGCCCACCACAGACCCCCTCTCTTCCCAGACCTGCTCAGGGATCGGCCGATTAATGCGACGCCCCTGCACACAGTGTGCCCACCACAGACCCCCCTCTCTTCCCAGACCTGCTCAGGGATCGGCCGATTAATGTGACGCCCCTGCACACAGTGTGCCCACCACAGACCCCCCTCTCTTCCCAGACCTGCTCGGGGATCGGCCGATTAATGTGTATACGGAGGTATTTACTGGATTTAAGATGTGATTGCAGCAAGACTGCTAGCACTATCTATGGGTGATCTGATCCACATCTCATGGTGATTGACAAGTCACTGGTCACGCCATACTAAGACACTCATAAGTATTTGCAAAGCCTCTACTAACTTGTAGAGCGGTGTCCCGCTGGGTGAATCAAGCTTCCATTTGTGTCTAATCACACAGGCTTCTCTCCTAACGCTGACCGGCTGGTCTATCCAAAAGTGGAAATATTTCCTGGGTCAAACAGCAACGGCTACGTGAGGACCACTATTACCAACGGATGGATCAACAGCTATTAATGTTGATCCTGCTTTTCAACAGCAATGGTGATATAACCTGCTCTTTGATAACTCATGGATATCAGTGCCATTGATACATAACATACCGGCATACCTAAAAGTCAGTAAGTCAAGCAAGCTTCCACCTGTGCTTACTCACACGGGATCCGGTAATGAAGATATTTCACTTGTTTTACACTATCTGACTTTTCATACAGTATTTCTGCACGGTGCCATCTACGCTAGAACTACAATGTATTATACACAGTCCATCTCCACTCTCAATCAAAACTAAATACAAGCCGAACTCCAAAAAACATAGCTCTTTTTACTTAAAGCAGGACTTAAGGCTGGGTTCACACCGCAGCACGGAGCGGGCCACAGCAGGGGTCTGGAACGTCCCCCTTCACCTTTTCAGGTCCGATTTCAGCCAAAATCTTTGGCTGAATTTGAACCCGAAAGGGACCAGAAGACGCACAGGACTCCTGTGCAATGCGCACCGGAGCCACTCCAGAGTTGTGTGAACCGGCTCCATTGAGAGCCAGGCACAGTCTCCTGACATGCGAATTGGATGCGATGAAACCCGCATCCAATTCGCAATAGTGTGAACCCAGCCTTACTCATAACAACTTGATAAAAAAATAATGTTCTTTAGTAAGGAGTTCCACATTAATTATGCTACCACATTAGCGTGTGCTGTAAATGGCCTCCAGGATTGTTCCCGTTCCTTCTTGCTGAAGGCCACCATTTTACTAAACCCCAAAACCCCTCGCTGTAAATCATAAAGCATAACTAAACCCATCGATTTACCAGTCTCAAAAAAAACAGTTTGATTTGATTGTGTCCTCAACCAAACTGTCAAACCATCAAATGGCTGGTGTCCTAATTGATCACATGTGCAGCACCATGGCAGTTGCAGATCAGACAGAAGCAGCTTCCTTTGTTGTAAAGGGAAGGAGGGTTTAATTCTGCTTTAACCACTTTAAGACCGGGCCTATTTTTCAAACTTGTTTACAAGTTAAAATAATTTTTTTGCTAGAAAATTACTTAGAAAAAAAATATATATAATGTTTGGAGGTTCTAACACCCTAGAGAAAAAAAAAAAAAAGGCGGTCGCTGCAATACTTTCTGTCATACCGTATTTGGGCAGCGCTTTTACAAGCGCACTTTTGGAAAAAAATACACTTTTTTAAATTAAAAATAAAATAAAAAGTTAGCCCAAATTTTTTTTATATTATGAAAGATTATACAACGCCGAGTAAATTGATACCCCACATGTCATGCTTTTAAATTGCTCCTGCTCGTGGAATGGCGATAAACTTTTATCCTTGAAAATCTCCATAGGCGATGTTTAAAAAATTCTACAGGTTGCATGTTTTGAGTTACAGGAGGTCTAGGGCTAGAATTATTGCTTTTGCTCTAACGATTACGGTGATACCTCACATGTGTGGTTTGAACACCGTTTGCCTATGCGGGCGCTACTCATGTCTGCATGCGAGCTCGGCGGACGGGGCGCGTTAAAAATGTTTTTTTATTCTACCTTTTATTTTTACACTTTTTTTAAATTGTCTCACTTGTATTCCGACTACAGGTAAACATCACTTGTAATAGAAAAAAAAAAAAAAAAAAAAAAAAAAAAAACGCATGACCGGACCACTTAAATGAGATCTGGGGTCAAAAAGACCTCAGATCTCATATTTCCACTAAAAAGTAGTTCTCAGATTGTGCATCGCTGCTGGAGGGCGGCTTGTGGCTGTGTTGAAGGGCTGGTTTTGTCTGTGTTGCAACCCGCCCTTTCACACAGCAAACCCGCCCTGCAACACAGACAAAACCAGAGCATCAGCAACAGCGAGGCACAATCTGAGAACTACGGCCTCCCCCTGCTGTTTGTATAGGTTTCAATTGTGCCCGTGAAATGTTATCTCCCTTCGAGAGATACCTCCTACGATGTGCGCATGCGCCATGGTTATGTCAGGCCAGCGGATCGGCAAATCCGCTGTTGTGCTGTCCCGTACGGCGCATGCGCAGTACATCCCGGGCACTATCAGATAGAACACCAGGTGGGGGCCATCTTCCCCTCACTCAGCTCCATACCTAATATGGGGGAGGACCCGATCACCTCCGCTGCTGCCTGCGGCTCCGCTAAGCAGCAGAGGGCATCGCAGCACGGCGGGAGGGGCCCCCCCCCCCGCTGATAAGTGATCTTGCAGGGTATCCGCCGCAGAGACCACATTTATCTGAAAGCGGACCGCCCGCTGAAGTGGATACCAGGGTTATGGCAGCTAGCTGCTGCCATAACGATATCCCTCTTCAAAGTGCCGCTGTATTTTGACGGCGGGCGGTCTGTAAGTGCAGACATCTCAAGTCTCCCGTGAGCCGCGGGAGTCTCCCGCATTTGGCTGCATGCTCCCAGGCACCCGCAAGCGCAGGGCGATCTCCCGGCTGGGTCTGTCACTCAGGCACAGACAGAGCAACCCAAGTGGCCGAATGGAGTACGGCCGCTCTGTGGCTGAGTGACAGGCGGCGGTAAGGCGCTGAGGCAGAGGGGGGGCAGCCCATACTGCTATCCCCAGCCTGCTGCATGGGTACTTTTTTGGGGTCGGTCTGGCCGATTCAGCAGGGAAGGAGGTGGGCGGGCAGAGGCAGAGAGAAAACTGATCTGCACGCTGTAGCCCTGGAAGGATTTACCCCCTTCCTGACCAGAGCACTTTTTACAATTCGGCACTGCGTCGCTTTAACTGCTAATTGCGCGGTCATGCAATGCTGTACCCAAACGAAATTTGCGTCCTTTTCTTCCCACAAATAGAGCTTTCTTTTGATGGTATTTGATCACCTCTGCCGTTTTTATTTTTTGCGCTATAAACGGAAAAAGACCGAAAATTTTGAAAAAAAAGATATTTTCTACTTTTTGTTATAAAAAAAAAAAAATCCAAACCCAATTTTAGTCATACATTTAGGCCAAAATGTATTCGGCCACATGTCTGTAAAAAAAAAAAAAAAAAAAAAAAAAAGTGTGCCACCTGTCAGTGCCACCTGTCATTGTCCTGGTGCTCCAGGGCCTTCAAAAGTGTAATAGGTAGTCAACAAATTAGATGTGTAATTTATGCTCCTAGAACACGTGATGGTGCTCCATGCATGTTGGGCCTCTCTATGTGGCCAGGCTGTGAAAAAGTTCCACACATGTGGTATCCCCATACTCAGGAGTAGCAGAATGTATTTTGGGGTGTCATTTGTGGTATATACATGCCATGTGAGAGAAATAACCTATTACAATGACAATTTTGTGGGGAAAAAAAAAATCTTAATTTTGCAAAGAATTGTGGGGAAAAAATGACATCAAAAACCTCACCATGCATCTTACTAAATACCTTGGATTGTCTACTTTCAAAAAAGGGGTCATTTGGGGGGTATTTGTACTTTCCTGACTTGTTCGGGTCACAAGAAATGAGATAGGCCGTCAGTGCATCAGATGTGATCATTTTTTATGATTTGCACCATAACTTGTAGACTCTCCAACTTTCACAAAGACCAAATAATATCCACTAATTTGGGTTATTTTTACCAAAGATATGTAGCAGTATAAATTGTGGCCAAAATTTATGAAGAAAAATTATTAATTTGCAAAATTTTATCACAGAAACTAAGAAAAATGCGTTTTTTTTCAAAATTTTCGGTCTTTTTTCATTTATAGCGCAAAAAATAAAAACGGCAGAGGTGATCAAATACCACCAAAAGAAAGCTCTATTTGTATGAAAAAAAGGACAAAAAATTCATTTGGGTACAGTATTGCATGACTGAGTAATTGTCATTCAAAGTGTGAGCGATGAAAGCTGAAAATTGGTCTGGTCACGAGGGGGGTTTAAGTGCCCAGTTGTCAAGTGGTTAATTTATGACGGCAGTACAAACCCCCCAAATGACCCCATTTTGAAAAGTAAACACCCCAAGGAAATTGCTGAGAGGCATGTTGAGCCCATTGAATATTAATTTTTTTTGTCCCAAGTGATTGAATGACAAAAAAAAAAAAAAAAAAAAAAAGAAGGCTAAGGGCGTAAATTTTTGATTTTTACTCTTCACCGCCTATCACAGTTTCGGAGGCCATGGAATGCCTAGGTGGCACAAAACCCCCCCAAATGACCCCATTTTGGAAAGTAGACAACCCAAACTATTTGTTGAGAGGCATGGTGAGTATTTTGCAGCTCTCATTTGTTTTTGAAAATGAAAATTTTTTTTTCTTTTTTCAATTTTGAAAACTTTGTGACAAAAAGTGAGGTCTGCAAAATACTCACTATACCTCTCAGCAAATAGCTTGGGGTGTCTATTTTCCAAAATAGTCATTTGGGGGGTTTTGTGCCACCTGGGCATTCCATGGCCTCAAACTGTGATAGGCAGTGAAGAGTGAAATCAAAAATTTACGCCCTTAGAAAGCCTGAAGGCGGTGATTGGTTTTCGGGGTCCCGTGCGCGGCTAGGCTCCCAAAAAGTCACACATGTGGTATCCCCGTACTCAGGAGAAGCAACAGAATGTATTTTGGGGTGTAATTTCACATATTCCCATGGCATGTTTGAGCAATATATCATTTAGTGACAACTTTGTGCAAAAAAAACAAACAAAAAAAAAAAATTTGTCTCTTTCCCGCAACTTGTGTCACAATATAAAATATTCCATGGACTCGACATGCCTCTCAGCAAATAGCTTGGGGCGTGTACTTTCCAAAATTGGGTCATTGGGGGGGGGGGGGGTTTTGAACTGTCCTGGCATTTTATGCACAACATTTAGAAGCTTATGTCACACATCACCCACTCTAACCACTTGAAGACAAAGCCCTTTCTGACACTTTGTTTACATGAAAATTTTTTTTTTTTTTGGCAAGAAGATTACTTTGAACCCCCAAACATTTTTTTAAAGCAAATGCCCTACAGATTAAAATGGTGGGTGTTTCATTTTTTTTTCCCCACACAGTATTTGCGCAGCGATTTTTCAAACGCATTTTTTTTTTTTAGGGAAAACACTTTAAATATTAATGCACTAAAACACACTATATTGCCCAAATGTTTGATGAAATAAAAAAAAGATTCTTAGGCCGAGTACATGGATACCAGACATGACATGCTTTAACCACTTGACGACCGCCTCATGCCGATGTACGTCGGCAAGGCGGCACGGACAGGCAAAATCACGTACAGGGTACGTGATTTGCCTACCGCGGGTGGGGGGGTCGGACCCCCCCCCCCGCCGCCGTCCCGTTTTGTCCCCCGGCGATCGGAGACGAGGGGGAGGCCATCCGTTCGTGGCCCCCCTCGCGATCGCCGCCGGCCAATGGGAACACTCCTTTGCTGCTGTATGCTAAACAGCAGCAAAGGAAATGATGTCATCTCCCCTCGGGTCGGTAGTTTCCGTTCCGGCCCGAGGAGAGACAACAAGTGAGTGACTGCACCAACACACACACACAGTAGAACATGCCAGGCACACAAAACACCCCGATCCGCCCCCAATCACCCCCCCCCCCCCCCCCGTCACAAACTGACACCAGCAGTTTTTTTTTTTTTTCTGATTACTGCATGGTGTCAGTTTGTGACAGTTACAGTGTTAGGGCAGTGAGTATTACCCCCCTTTAGGTCTAGGGTACCCCCCTAATAAAGTTTTAACCCCTTGATCACCCCCGGTCACCAGTGTCACTAAGCGATCATTTTTCTGATCGCTGTATTAGTGTCGCTGGTGACGCTAGTTAGTGAGGTAAATATTTGGGTTCGCCGTCAGCGTTTTATAGCGACAGGGACCCCCATATACTACCCAATAAATGTTTTAACCCCTTGATTGCCCCCTAGTTAACCCTTTCACCACTGATCACCGTATAACCGTTACGGTTGACGCTGGTTAGTTTGTTTATTTTTTATAGTGTCAGGGCACCCGCCGTTTATTACCGAATAAAGGTTTAGCCCCCTGATCGCCCGGCGGTGATATGCGTCGCCCCACTAAATGATATATTGCTCAAACATGCCATGGAAATATGTGAAATTACACCCCAACATTCTGCTGCTTCTCCTGAGTACGGGAATACCACGTGTGAGACTTTTTGGGAGCCTAGCCGCGTATGGGACCCCGAAAACCAAGCACCGCCTTCAGGCTTTCTAAGGGCGTGAATTTTTGATTTCACTCTTCACTGCCTATCACAGTTTCGGAGGCCATGGAATGCCCAGGTGGCACAAACCCCCCCCCCCCCCCCCAAATGACCCCATTTTGGAAAGTAGACACCAAGCTATTTGCTGAGAGGTATAGTGAGTATTTTGCAGACCTCACTTTGTCACAAAGTTTTGAAAATTGAAAAAAGAAAAAAAAAAAAAAAAAAAGGTTTTTTCTTGTCTTTCTTCATTTTCAAAAACAAATGAGAGCTGCAAAATACTCACCATGCCTCTCAGCAAATAGCTTGGGGTGTCTACTTTCCAAAATGGGGTCATTTGGGGGGGGGGTTTGTGCCACCTGGGCATTCCATGGCCTCCGAACCTGTGATAGGCAGTAAAGAGTGAAATCAAAAATTTTCACCCTTAGAAATCCTGAAGGCAGTGATTGGTTTTCGGGGTCCCGTACGCGGCTAGGCTCCCAAAAAGTCCCACACATGTGGTATCCCCATACTCAGGAGAAGCAGCAGAATGTATTTTGGGGTGCAATTCCACATAGGCCCATGGCCTGTGTGAGCAATATATAATTTAGTGACAACTTTATGAAAAAAAAAAAAAAGTGTCACTTTCCCGCAACTTGTGTCAAAATATAAAATATTCCATGGACTCAATATGCCTCTCAGCAAATAGCTTGGGGTGTCTACTTTCCAAAATGGGGTCATTTTGGGGGGTTTTGTGCCACCTGGGCATTCCATGGCCTCCGAAACTGATAGGCAAAGAAGAGTGAAATCATAAATTTACACTCTTAGAAATCCTGAAGGCAGTGATTGGTTTTCGGGGCCCCGTACGCGGCTAGGCTCCCAAAAAGTCCCACACATGTGGTATCCCCATACTCAGGAGAAGCAGCTGAATGTATTTTGGGGTGCAATTCCACATAGGCCCATGGCCTGTGTGAGCAATATATCATTTAGTGGCAACTTTTTGTAAATTTTTTTTTTTTTTTTTTTGTCATTTTTCAATCACTTGGGACAAAAAAAATAAATATTCAATGGGTTCAACATGCCTCTCAGCAATTTCCTTGGGGTGTCTACTTTCCAAAATGGGGTCATTTGGGGGGGTTTTGTACTGCCCTGCCATTTTAGCACCTCAAGAAATTACATAGGCAGTCATAAACTAAAAGCTGTGTAAATTACAGAAAATGTACCCTAGTTTGTAGACGCTATAACTTTTGCGCAAACCAATAAATATATGCTTATTGACATTTTTTTTACCAAAGACATGTGGCCGAATACATTTTGGCCTAAATGTATGACTAAAATTGAGTTTATTGGATTTTTTTTTATAACAAAAAGTAGAAAATATCATTTTTTTTCAAAATTTTCGGTCTTTTTCCGTTTATAGCGCAAAAAATAAAAACCGCAGAGGTGATCAAATACCATCAAAAGAAAGCTCTATTTGTGGGAAGAAAAGGACGCAAATCTCGTTTGGGTACACCATTGCATGACCGCGCAATTAGCAGTTAAAGCGACGCAGTGCCAAATTGGAAAAAGACCTCTGGTCCTTAGGCAGCATAATGGTCCGGGGCTCAAGTGGTTAAAATTGCGCACAAAACGTGCAGTAGCGACAAACTACATACATTTTTAAAAGCCTTTACAGGTTACCACTTTAGATTTACAGAGGAGGTCTTCTGCTAAAATTACTGCCCTCAATCTGACCTTCGCGGTGATGCCTCACATGCATGGTGCAATTACTGTTTACATTTGACGCCAGACCGACGCTAGCGTTCGCCTTAGCGCGAGAGCAGGGGGGACAGGGGTGCTTTTTTTTCTTTGCTTTTTTTATCTTATTTTTAAACTGTTCCTTTCATTTTTTTTAATCATTTTTATTATCTCAGGGAATGTAAATATGATAGTAATAGGTAGTGACAGGTACTCTTTTTTTGAAAAAATTGGGGTCTATTAGACTCTCCTCTGCCCTCAAAGCATCTGACCACACCAAGATCGGTGTGATAAAATGCCTTCCCAATGGCACGGTTTACATCCGGCGAAATCTAAATCATGAAATGCTCATAGGCCAGTTTCTTAGGCCAGCGTTTCTCAACTCCAGTCCTCAAGGCGCCCCAACAGGTCATGTTTTCAGGATTTCCCTCAGATGAAACAGCTGTGGTAATTACTAAGGCAGTGAAACAGATCAAATTACCTGTGCAAAATAATGGAGAGCCTGAAAACATGACCTGTTGGGGTGCCTTGAGGACTGGAGTTGAGAAACACTGTCTTAGGCCATAGAGATGTTTGGAGCCACTCTGGTCTCTGATCAGCTCTATGGTCAGCTGGCTGAATCACCGGCTGCATTCTCAGGTTCCCTGTTGGGACAGGAGAGCCAGAGAAAAACATGGAAGACGGTGGGGGGGGGGGGGCATTCCCTCCCACTGCTTGTAAAAGCAGTCTAGAGGCCAATTAGCCGCTAGGATTGCCTTTACATGAAAGCCGACCGCTGGCTGAAAAGAATGATACCAAGGCGATACCCAAACCTGCAGGCATCATTCTGGTATAACCACTCAAAGTCCAGCAACATATCAGTACGTTGCTGGTCCTTGTTGGCCATATATTATAATTTTTTTCATGCAGCCTGTGGGCTGAACGAAAAAAAGATTGGTGGGTATGCCCACCATTAGAATACCATCCACCCACTTCTAATGATGGGCATACATGCACCATTTATATATGCAGAAGCAGGGGGCATCCTCCCGCAAAAGGTAGGAGCAAATCACTCCCCCACCCACTGCTGCCCCCACACTTCGGCATATATCACCTGTAACTTTTGTAACTAACCGGTTCCAGGTTCGGGTCTCTCAAAATACGATGGCTTCTTGGGAGACCCTGTGAAAGTGCGCCTAGTCTGTGCAATGCTGTACCCTATGCTAATACTCAACTAGTGTATGGTAGCGTTCAAAACATTCACCAATGCAAAGACCAGGATTGTCCAGACAGGAGAGACAATAGCGGGTGTCACGCCTATATCCACGCTTGCTGCAGACACATCTTTTTTGGGGGGGGTTTGTTGGGTTGGGGTACTCGCGAGGACATAAAGAAAATGCCTCTCATGCAGCCGACTGCATTTGGTTGGGGATGTAAATGGGGGAAGTACGGGTGCTGCAGAGGTGGTGGGTTCCCAATTAGGATTGGCAAATGCAGCAGGAAGGGCCTGTGTTTGTCGTCTTCTTGGTGGCAGCAGGACACTACTTGTGCTTGCCACCTCACAAGCTTGAACTGCACTTATAGGACTCGCCACGTCACCAAGTGTTACTGCAGTGCTGGTTTGACTACAACCGGGGTGTACTAGGCCGCTGGTGCTTGCCAGTTCACCAAAACGCTACCAAAAAAACTGTTAGTGATCGCAGGGATCAGGCCTGACTCTGCAAACGCTGCAGTTATGCGTTTAGTGTTTTGTAAGTGACAGCGATCGATACTGCACTTGGGTGGGCTGGGCGGAGGGGCGGAGGGGCAAAACGTAGGTACTAGCAGGTATCTGGGCTGATCCCGCTAACACTGCGCTTTTGGGAACCCTAAACTGCTGGGGATGCTAGTATAGATCTGATAGGATCAGATATTGATCCGTTCAGATACTATACCACTAAGGGAGGCGTATGCTGGGTGCGTGGGTACTGGCGCTAACCTGACGCTGCCTGGGGCAACGCAGACCATAACTGACCCTAAAACCTAAGTTATATCACCAAAGGGCGATCAGGGGGGCTAAACTTTTAATAGTTAAACGGCGGGTGCCCTGACACTATAAAAAACTAACTAACCAGCGCCACCCCTAACAGTTATACGGTGATCACTGGTGAAAGGGTTAACTAGGGGGCAATCAAGGGGTTAAAACCTTTATTAGGTAGTATATAGGGGTCCCTGACGGCAAACCTATATATTTACCTCCCTAACTAGCGTCACCAGTGACACCAATACAGCGATCAGAAAAATGATCGCTTAGTGACACTGGCGACGGGAGGTGGTCAAGGGGTTAAAACTTTATTAGGGGGGTATCCTAGACCTAAAGGGGCTAACACTAACTGCCCTACAACACTAACTCACAAACTGACACCAATGCAGTAATCAAAAAAAAAAAAAAAAAAAAAAAAAAAAGACTGCTTGGTGTCAGTGTGATGGGGGGGGGGTTTAATGTATGCCTGGCGTGTTCTACTGTGTGTGTGTTTTACACTCACATCGATGTCTTCTCTCCTCGGAAACGGAAAATACCGAGCCGAGGAGAGATGACATCACTTCCTCTGCTTACTATACATAGGCAGAGGAAGATTCTCATTGGCTGGGAGCGATCGCGAGGGGGGGGGGGCCCACAAATGGATGGCCTCCCCCTCATGTCTGATCGCTCCCGGACAGAAGCCGACCGCCCCTGGGGGGGTGTTTACGTGATTCTGACGACGTATATTGTCGTGAAGTGGTCGGCAACTGGTTAAAAAAAACACCACCCTTTCCCCTGTCAAGCGGACTCTTTCTCCACTTTCAGGTGCCACTGCGCAGTAATCTCCTGTGCGACAAGTACATGACAGTGCCGGTGATATAGAAAATGAAAACAAACTGTAGCTCCGACTAAAGTTGAATAAAGCCCTTGCTGTAGGTGTAGGCCATGGATCTTCAAACTACGGCCCTCCAGCTGTTGCGGAACTACACATCCCATGAGGCATTGTAAAACTCTGACATTCACAGACATGACTAGGCATGATGGGAACTGTAGTTCCTGAACAACTGGAGGACCAGAGTTTGAAGACCCCTGGTGTAGGCCATTTACATACCTTATGAAGCCTAACTGGACTACTTCCATGTTGCCAAGTGAGGCCTAGTCGTTAATGCTCACCTCCACCCTTCAGTCCATCATGAATGCGGCTGCCAGACTCATCCACCTTACAAACCGCAGTGTCTGCTACCCCTCTCTGCCAATCCCTCCATTGGCTGCCACTCGCCCAACGAATTAAATTCAAAATACTAACAATAAGTTACAAAGCCATCCACAACTCTGCCCCCAGCTACATCACTAACCTAGTCTCAAAATACCAACCTAATCGCCATCTCCGTTCCTCCCAAGACCTCCTGCTCTCTAGCTCCCTCATCACCTCCTCCCATATCCGCCTCCAGGACTTTTCCTGAGCCTCGCCCATCCTCTGGAATTCCCTACCCCAATCTGTCAGACTGTCTCCAAATTTATCCACTTTTAGGCGATCCCTGAAAACTTTCCTCTTCAGAGAAGCCCATCCTGCCTCCATCACCCAACTGCACTATTTTCTCCATTAGCTCATCCCCCACAGCTATTACCCTTTTGTATAACTTGACCCTCCCTCCTAGATTGTAAGCTCTAACGAGCAGGGCCCTCTGATTCCTCCTGTATTGAATTGTATTGTAATTGTACTAATGTTGTAAAGCGCTGCGTAAACTGTCGGCGCTATATAAATCCTGTATAATAATAATAATAACAACAATAACAACAGGAGTGAGCTCAAATGCTGGAGAGAAAGACTGAGATGGTCTGAATCAGAGAAAGAGCTCACTCCTGTGATGGTGGTGGTGAGCAGTGATGACTAGGCCTCACTTAGCAACGTCCTGGAAGTACTTAACGTTCTGGGGAGTATTCCAGTCAGGCTTCATAAAGGTATGCAAATGATCTCTACCTATAGCAAGGGTTAGATTAAACTTAAGAACAAACTGTGCACATGTGACTAATCTACAGGTGCCGCTTATCTGCATAGGCAGTTTTGTAGTAAAGGTGAACTATCCCTTCAAACAGTACAGTCACTTATTTTCAATGTTTTACTTAAAGCGTTTTAGGGCTGCAACTAACGATTATTTTCATAATCGATAAGTTGGCCGATTGTTTTGATTAATCGGTTAATAACCTTAAAAAAAAAAAAAAGTGTGGTGTATAATTTAGTTAATATGTAAAGTTTTAAAAAAAGGCAATTTATTCTTAAATATTTCTATGCAGTGGTAAATATAAATATCCAACTATATGGTTAGGGAGCAAAATATCTAATCCACTCTGAGAATAACAGGAGATATACTGTATATACTATTAGAGGAGAGATATACTGTATATACTATTAAAGGGTGAATCTGGTAAATATCAGACCCAGAGATCACATTTTTTATTTAACCACTTGCCGACCGCCTCACGCCTATATACGTGAGCAGAGCGGCACGGGCAGGCAAAATCACGTACCTGAAACGTGATTGCCTTCCCGCGGGTGGGGGGTCCGATCGGACCCCCCCCCGGTGCCAGCTGCGGTCGGCATTTGGTTGGGAGCGATGAGAGACGAGGGGGAGACCATCCGATCGTGGCCCCCCCCTCGCGATCGCTCCCAGCCACTGACAAACATCCCCTGCCTCTGTATAGTACACAGAGGCAGAGGATGTGATGTCATCTCTCCTCGGCTGTCAGTTTCCGTTCCAGCGCCGAGGAGAGATGACATGTAAGTAAGTGCACAACACAAACACACACAGTAGAACATGCCAGGCATACATTACACCCCCGATCCCCCCCCGATCGCCCCCCGATCCCCCCCCAATCACCCCCCCCCTGTCACAAACTGACACCAAGCAGGTTTTTTTTTTTTTTTTTTTTTTTTTTTCCTGATTACTGCATAGTGTCAGTTTGTGACAGTTAGCAGTGTTAGGACAGTTACTGTAACCCCCCTGTAGGTCTAGGGTACCCCCCTTACCCCCCCTAATAAAGTTTTAACCCCTTGATCACCCCCCCTCACCAGTGTCGCTAAGAGATCATTTTTCTGATCGCTGTATTAGTGTCGCTGGTGACGGTAGTTAGGGACGTAAATATTTAGGTTCGCCGTCAGTGTTTTATAGCGACAGGGACCCCCATATACTATCTAATAAATGTTTTAACCCCTTGATTGCCCCCTAGTTAACCCTTTCACCACTGATCACCGTATAACCGTTACGGGTGACGCTGGTTAGTTCGTTTATTTTTTATAGTGTCAGGGCACCCGCCGTTTATTACCGAATAAAGGTTTAGCCCCCTAATCGCCCGGCGGTGATATGCGTCGCCCCAGGCAGCGTCAGATTAGCGCCAGTACCCCCCCTAATAAAGTTTTAACCCCTTGATCACCCCCTGTCGCCAGTGTCGCTAAGCGATCATTTTTCTGATCGCTGTATTAGTGTCACTGGTGACGCTAGTTAGGGACGTAAATATTTAGGTTCGCCGTCAGTGTTTTATAGCGACAGGGACCCCCATATACTATCTAATAAATGTTTTAACCCCTTGATTGCCCCCTAGTTAACCCTTTCACCACTGATCACCGTATAACTGTTACGGGTGACGCTGGTTAGTTAGTTTATTTTTTATAGTGTCAGGGCACCCGCCGTTTATTACCGAATAAAGGTTTAGCCCCCTGATCGCCCGGCGGTGATATGCGTTGCCCCAGGCAGCGTCAGATTAGCGCCAGTACCGCGAACACCCACGCACGCACCGTACACGCACCATACACCTCCCTTAGTGGTATAGTATCTGATCGGATCAATATCTGATCCGATCAGATCTATACTAGCGTCCCCAGCAGTTTAGGGTTCCCAAAAACGCAGTGTTAGCGGGATCAGCCCAGATACCTGCTAGCACCTGCGTTTTGCCCCTCCGCCCAGGCGAGCCCAGCCCACCCAAGTGCAGTATCGATCGATCACTGTCACTTACAAAACACTAAACGCATAACTGCAGCGTTCGCAGAGTCAGGCCTGATCCCTGCGATCGCTAACAGTTTTTTTGGTAGCATTTTGGTGAACTGGCAAGCACCAGCCCCAGGCAGCGTCAGATTAGCGCCAGTACCGCTAACACCCACGCACGCAGCATACGCCTCCCTTAGTGGTATAGTATCTGAACAGATCAATATCTGATCCGATCAGATCTATACTAGCGTCCCCAGCAGTTTAGGGTTCCCAAAAACGCAGTGTTAGCGGGATCAGCCCAGATACCTGCTAGCACCTGCGTTTTGCCCCTCCGCCCGGCCCGGCCCAGCCCACCCAAGTGCAGTATCGATCGATCACTGTCACCCCGGTCGTAGTCAAACCAGCACTGCAGTAACACTTGGTGACGTGGCGAGTCCCATAAGTGCAGTTCAAGCTGGTGAGGTGGCAAGCACAAGTAGTGTCCCGCTGCCACCAAAAAGACAAACACAGGCCCGTCATGCCCATAGTGCCCTTCCTGCTGCATTCGCCAATCCTAATTGGGAACCCACCGCTTCTGCAGCGCCCGTACTTCCCCCATTCACATCCCCAACCAAATGCAGTCGGCTGCATGAGAGGCATTTTCTTTATGTCCTCCCGAGTACCCCTACCCAGCGAACCCCCCAAAAAATATGTTGTGTCTGCAGCAAGCGCGGATATAGCCGTGACACCCGCTATTATTGTCCCTCCTGTCCTGACAATCCTGGTCTTTGCATTGGTGAATGTTTTGAACGCTACCATGCACTAGTTGAGTATTAGCGTAGGGTACAACATTGCACAGACTAGGCACACTTTCACAGGGTCTCCCAAGATGCCATCGCATTTTGAGAGACCCGAACCTGGAACCGGTTACAGTTATTATAGTTAGTTACAAAAAAAAGTGTAAAAAAAAAAAAACACAAACAAAAATATAAAATAAAAATAGTTGTCGTTTTATTGTTCTCTCTCTCTCTATTCTCTCTCTATTGTTCTGCTCTTTTTTACTGTATTCTATTCTGCAATGTTTTATTGTTATTGTTATTATGTTTTATCATGTTTGCTTTTCAGGTATGCAATTTTTTTATACCTTACCGTTTACTGTGCTTTATTGTTAACCATTTTTTTGTCTTCAGGTATGCCATTCACGACTTTGAGTGGTTATACCAGAATGATGCCTGCAGGTTTAGGTATCATCTTGGTATCATTCTTTTCAGCCAGCGGTCGGCTTTCATGTAAAAGCAATCCTAGTGGCTAATTAGCCTCTAGACTGCTTTTACAAGCAGTGGGAGGGAATGCCCCCCCCCCCCAACATCTTCCGTGTTTTTCTCTGGCTCTCCTGTCTCAACAGGGAACCTGAAAATGCAGCCGGTGATTCAGCCAGCTGACCATAGAGCTGATCAGAGACCAGAGTGGCTCCAAACATCTCTATGACCTAAGAAACCGGAAGCTACGAGCATTTTATGACGTAGATTTCGCCGGATGTAAACAGCGCCATTGGGAAATTGGGAAAGCATTTTATCACACCGATCTTGGTGTGATCAGATGCTTTGAGGGCAGAGGAGAAATCTAGGGTCTAATAGACCCCAATTTTTGCAAAAAAGAGTACCTGTCACTACCTATTGCTATCATAGGGGATATTTACATTCCCTGAGATAACAATAAAAATGATTTAAAAAAAAAAAAAAATGAAAGGAACAGTTTAAAAATAAGATAAAAAAATAATAATAATAAAGAAAAAAAAAAAAAAAAAAAAAAAAAAAGCACCCCTGTCCCCCCTGCTCTCGCGCTAAGGTGAACGCAAGCGTTGGTCTGGCGTCAAATGTAAACAGCAATTGCACCATGCATGTGAGGTATCGCCGCGAAGGTCAGATCGAGGGCAGTAATTTTAGCAGTAGACCTCCTCTGTAAATCTAAAGTGGTAACCTGTAAAGGCTTTTAAAGGCTTTTAAAAATGTATTTAGTTTGTCGCCACTGCACGTTTGTGCGCAATTTTAAAGCATGTCATGTTTGGTATCTATGTACTCGGCCTAAGATCATCTTTTTTATCTCATCAAACATTTGGGCAATATAGTGTGTTTTAGTGCATTAAAATGTAAAAAAGTGTGTTTTTTCCCCAAAAAATGCGTTTGAAAAATCGCTGCGCAAATACTGTGTGAAAAAAAAAAATGAAACACCCACCATTTTAATCTGTAGGACATTTGCTTTAAAAAAAATATATAATGTTTGGGGGTTCAAAGTAATTTTCTTGCAAAAAAAAATTATTTTTTTATGTAAACAATAAGTGTCAGAAAGGGCTTTGTCTTCAAGTGGTTAGAAGAGTGGGTGATGTGTGACATAAGCTTCTAGATGTTGTGCATAAAATGCCAGGACAGTTCAAACCCCCCCCAAATGACCCCATTTTGGAAAGTAGACACCCCAAGCTATTTGCTGAGAGTCATGTTGAGTCCATGGAATAATTTATATTGTGACACAAGTTGCGGGAAAGAGACAATTTTTTATTTTTTTTATTTTTTTTTGCGCAAAGTTGTCACTAAATGATATATTGCTCAAACATGCCATGGGAATATGTGAAATTACACCCCAAAATACATTCTGCTGCTTCTCCTGAGTACGGGGATACCACATGTGTGAGACTTTTTGGGAGCCTAGCCGCGTACGGGACCCCGAAAACCAAGCACCGCCTTCAGGCTTTCTAAGGCCGTAAATTTTTGATTTCACTCTTCACCGCCTATCACAGTTTCGGGGGCCATGGAATGCCCAGGTGGCAAAAAAAAACCCCAAATGACCCCATTTTGGAAAGTAGACACCCCAAGCTATTTGATGAGAGGTATAGTGAGTATTTTGCAGACCTCACTTTTTGTCACAAAGTTTTGAAAATTGAAAAAAGAAAAAAAAAATTTTTTTTTCTCGTCTTTCTTTATTTTCAAAAACAAATGAGAGCTGCAAAATACTCACCATGCCTCTCAGCAAATAGCTTGGGGTGTCTACTTTCCAAAATGGGGTCATTTGGGGGGGGTTTGTGCCACCTGGGCATTCCATGGCCTCCGAAACTGTGATAGGCAGTGAGGAGTAAAATCAAAAATGTACGCCCTTAGAAATCCTGAAGGCAGTGCTTGGTTTTCGGGGTCCCGTACGCGGCTAGGCTCCTAAAAAGTCCCACACATGTGGTATCCCCGTACTCAGGAGAAGCAGCTAAATGTATTTTGGGGTGCAATTCCACATATGCCCATGGCCTGTGTGAGCAATATATCATTTAGTGACAACTTTGTGCAAAAAAAAAAAAAAAAAAAAAAAATTGTCACTTTCCCGCAACTTGTGTCAAAATATAAAACATTCCATGGACTCAACATGCCTCAAAGCAAATAGCTTGGGGTGTCTACGTTCCAAAATGGGGTCATTTGGGGGGGGTTTATGTCATCTGGGCATTTTATGGCCTTCAAAACCGTGATAGGTAGTGAGGAGTAAAATCAAAAATGTACGCCCTTAGAAATCCTGAAGGCGGTGCTTGGTTTTCGGGGCCCCGTACGCGGCTAGGCTCCCAAAAAGTCCCACACATGTGGTATCCCCGTACTCAGGAGAAGCAGCTAAATGTATTTTGGGGTGCAATTCCACATATGCCCATGGCCTGTGTGAGCAATATATCATTTAGTGACAACTTTTTGTAATTTTTTTTTTTTTTTTTTTTTTTTTGTCATTATTCAATCACTTGGGACAAAAAAAATGAATATTCAATGGGCTCAACATGCCTCTCAGCAAATTCCTTGGGGTGTCTACTTTCCAAAATGGGGTCATTTGTGGGGGTTTTGTACTGCCCTGCCATTTTAGCACCTCAAGAATCGACATAGGCAGTCATAAATTAAAGGCTGTGTAAATTCCAGAAAATGTACCCTAGTTTGTAGACGCTATAACTTTTGCGCAAACCAATAAATATACACTTATTGACATTTTTTTTACCAAAGACATGTGGCCGAATACATTTTGGCCTAAATGTATGACTAAAATTGAGTTTATTGGATTTTTTTTAGAACAAAAAGTAGAAAATATCATTTTTTTTCAAAATTTTCGGTCTTTTTCCGTGTATAGCGCAAAAAATAAAAACGGCAGAGGTGATCAAATACCATCAAAAGAAAGCTCTATTTGTGGGAAGAAAAGGACGCAAATTTCGTTTGGGTACAGCATTGCATGACCGCGCAATTAGCAGTTAAAGCGACGCAGTGCCGAATTGTAAAAAGTGCTCTGGTCAGGAAGGGGGTAAATCCTTCCGGGGCTGAAGTGGTTAAAAAAAAAAAAAAAAAAAAAAGTAAATTTTAGGAACGTTCGTTCGATTTTCTAATCCATTAGTGGGGTAAAATCGACATTCATTTTCAACCATAGTGACGGGAAAATTTGGAAATAGAAAACTTCTTGGTCAAAGGAATTTTCAGACAATGTGCGATTTTCGTTCAGAAATTTACATTAGTTTTAAAAACATAATGTTAAAAACAAGTGAAAATTTCAAACAACTTTCTTTCGGCGAACGTACAAAGATTTGTCTGACTATTCTCGCCTGATAATTGATCCGTGTCCAGCATAAGGCTCGGTACACACCTATGCCAGGGCTCGACAAACCCCGGGCGCCAGGTCGCATTTGCGACTAGAATTAGCGACCTGGCGCCTGGGCAGCACAGCTGGGGTAGCCTGTGTCCGTTCGACACCCCCCCTCCCGCCGCGATCGCGCTGGGCCGCGCCGGTAATTGAGGCCCCGGCTTTGCGGCCTACTGCAGTCCTATGGTTCCTGGTTCCTTCTGCAATCGGGCGCCCTCTGGTGGTGGCCGTTGGTATGACAAGACATCCACCAATGCTAATGGAGCTTCCCTACCTGTTTTCACTGCCTGCTCATCTCCTTCCCTTTACTTAGAACCCCCAAACATTATATATATTTTTTATTCTAACACCCTAGAGAATAAAATGGCGGTCATTGCAATACTTTGTCACACCGTATTTGCGCAGCGGACTTACAAGCGCACTTTTTTGGGAAAAAATACTTTTTTTAATTAAAAAATAAGAAAACAGTAAAGTTAGCCCAATTTTTTTTATATTCTGAAATATAAAGTTACGCCGAGTAAATTGATTCCCAACATGTCACGCTTCAAAATTTCATCCGCTCGTGGAATGGCGACAAACTTTTACCCTTTAAAATCTCCATAGGCGTCGTTTAAAAAATTCTACAGGTTGCATGTTTTGAGTTACAGAGGAGGTCTAAGGCTAGAATTATTGCTCTCCCTCTAACGATCGTGGCAATACCTCACGTGTGGTTTGAACACCGCTTTCATATGCGGGCGCTACTCACATATGCGTTCGCTTCTGCAAGCGAGCTCGGCGGGACGGGGCGCATTTAAAAAAATTATTTTTTCTTATATATTTTACTTTATTTTTTATTTTTACACTGTTTTAAAAAAATAAATAAAAATTGTGTCACTTTTATTTCTATTACAAGGGATGGGGCACATTTAATTTTTTTTTTTTCTTATTTATTTTAACTTTTATTTTTTCACTGTTCTTTTAAAAAAAAAAAAAAAAAAAAAAAAAAGGTCACTTTTATTCCTATTACAAGGAATGTAAAAATCCCTTGTAATAGAAAAAAAAGCATGACAGGTCCTCTTAAATATGACATCTGGGGTCAGAAAGACCTCAGATCTCATATTTACACTAAAATGCATTAAAAAAAAAAATTGTCATTTGAAAAAAAAAAAAATATATAAAATGTCCCTTCAAGAGCTATGGGTGGAAGTGACGATTTGACGTCGCTTCCGCCCTGGAATGACTTGGAGATGGGCGGGGGGCCCTCTTCCTCTCACTTGTCTCCATGTCAGGCCAGGGGCAGATCCGGATCGCCTCCGCCGTTACCGACGGCCACGGTAAGCGGTGAAGGGCACCGGAGAGCGGCGGTAGGGGGGGCCCTCTCCTGCCGCCGATAAAAGTGATCTCGCTGAGAATCTGCTGCAGAGACCACTTTTATCTGAAAGAGAACCGCCGGCTCTTGAAGAAGATACCGGGGTTATGGTAGCTAGCTGCTACCATAACAACGGTATTTCTCTTCAAAGACAGGACGTATATAGTCGTCCTGCGGGAAGGAAGTGGTTAATTAAAATGAATTTATTATTTGTCATCTCCCTGCTTGGCCCCTTTCACACAGGCTGTCTGATCAGGTTCGCCTGTCAGTTTTTCAGGCGGACCTGATTGGACCCTTAGCGGGAATATGGTGGTCTTGTGTCCCTGCATGGCAGGAAATAAAAGCAGTCACATTCGTTCTAGTCGTCTGTGTAAATTTAAGATTGGTTAATTTTTATATTGAAAATAAAGCTTTGTCGGTCGTTTAAAAAAAACAAAAAAACAAAAAACCTGGCTCCTAACTTAGCTGGCTCCTAGATTCCAAGCAAATTTGTCAAGCCCTGACCTATGCAGTTTGCTTTTGATCTGTTTCTGCAGTGCTTTGTGATTTTTGCACACGTGATTTTGCTGCGATTTGCATTTTTGCATTTTTTTTTGGACAATTTGTCATTGAGCAGATTTAAAAAAAAACCAAAAAAAAAAAAAAAACACAAATTGCTGCAAAAACACATTACATGCTCTTCTGCAGCTTCTCCATTGAAGTATATTAAACCAAAAAAGCAGTTTTGCGTTAAAGTCCTTGACCCTTTCCAAATACGCATCGGCTGAAAAAAGCATAGATGTGAACGTGTCCCATAGGAAACCATGTAAATGAACTGTAGTGCGTTTCTGCAAAAAGCACAAAAAAAAACACAGATGTGAACCAGGTCTAAGATGTTTAGTAATATACCGTATTTAATCGGCGTATAACACGCACTTTTTTCCCCTTAAAAATCAGGGGGAAATCGCGGGTGTGTGTTATACGCCGATCCCCCGCTGACTGAGCGGAGCGATCGCCGACCGCAATTTGAAAATGGCGCCGAAATACAGAGCCGGTCCTCGGCCACTTTCGGCTTCACTCGAGTGCCGCCCGAACCTAGCTGAGTGTACTCGGCTAGGTTCGGCTAGCTCCGCTTAGTCACGCCCATCCCGGGCAGGACTACGAGTGGAGCCAAAAGTGAACGAGAGCCGCCGAGAACCGGCTCTGTATTTTGGCCCCATTTTCAAACTGCAGTGACACTGACATGTCACTGCAGTTTAACTGCAGCCTGGGCAAGGCTGCAAAAGGACACAGAACAGCTTCAGATCGGCACCTGCAAGGCTGCAAATGACTGCAAGGCTGCAAATGACACTGGACAAGGCTGCATTGATGGGCATTTAAATGCAAGTTTTTCCTCAAAACATTTTTTTCCTTATAATTCCCTCCTAAACTTGGGGTGCGTGTTATACGCCGATAAATACGGTAATGGGGTTAAAAAACTAAAATTAGGCCTTTTTAGTACAAAAAAAAAAAGGCAGATAATCGCTAATGTAAGGGGTTAATTTTTTTTACTGTAGAACTGTGAAAGTAATATTTACAGTAGCGATTTGCTCTTTTTGCACTATAAAGGACTCATTTTAGCTTTTTTTTAACCCCATTATGTTACTGGCCGATTATGAAAATAGTAATCGATTAATTTCATAATTGATTAGTTGTTTCAGCCCTAAAGCGTTTGTTAACCCCCCAAAAAAACAACAAAAAACAAACTGATCCTGTTCCCTTAAAGCAGGGCTCAAAATTTCAAGTCCTGGGCTACTAGCCAGGCCTTAAGAGTCACTCGCCACCAGTTGCCCCACCAAACCCCGCCCCTAAACACAGCCCCTTGTAAATGATCACATTTAATTCAGATCATACGTGGTATGCAGGGTAGTTTTTAAAGTTAATTGGACCCTGGGCAAACATTTCCGTGCCCCCTGCAGAAGATGGTCAGATACTGCATACCTACTACAGGAGAGGACCAGAGAGACGGCAGACATGGTAAGGAGAGGACCAGAGAGACGGCAGACATGGTAAGGAGAGGACCAGAGAGACGGCAGACATGGTAAGGAGAGGACCAGAGAGACGGCAGACATGGTAAGGAGAGGGTTAGGCCCCTTTCACACTTATACGACTTCAAAGTCGCGTGATTTTACCGCGATTTTGGAGCAGTACTACTTTGTACGACTTTGCCACAACTTTGGCATTAACAAATGAACATACATGGTGTGAGGCTTATGCTTACAAAGTCGTACTGAAATCGTGTCTATATTATTCAGGTACGATTTGCATGCTACTTGAGGGTATAACATTGAGGTCTATGGACATCAACTCGCATGGAAGTTGGACCAAAGTAGTGCAGGGACTACTTTGAAGTCGGCATGACTTGTTGTGCCAATATGAATGGTAGTCATTGAAAATCATGGAGAATGACTTGTCATATGATTTTGCAGTATAAAATCGTGAGACAAGTCGTAGAAGTGTGAAAGGGGCCTTACCCAAATTAAATAAAAAGTGGAATGCTTTTAGAATGTAAGCTCTTCTGAGCAGGGCGCTCCTAATCTATTATTAGTTCTAGTACAGGGGTAGGCAACCTTTTGAGCACAGTGTGCCGAAAAATGATTTCTAAGAAATTTTAGCACATTCACACTCTCAATCACTAAAAGGATTTTTTATAAAGTACCGTATTTATCGGCGTATAACACGCACTTTTTCACCCTGAAAATAGGGTGAAAATTGCGTGTTATACTCCGATATATGAAAAAAAAAACAAAGCATTGGTACACATTGTATATAGATCGCATAGCGAGTGGACGCGATTGGAGACAGCCTGGGGGACCTGGGCCACCGAGATTCAGCATTGCAGAGCTCAGCCATCTCCCACATCCAGCACACACAGGAAGAAAGTCTCCCTCATGCGTAACCATGGTAACCCTCTGCACTGACTGGAACCTGACACCAGCAAGCAGGTGCAAATGGAGTCAAATGGGGGGATTGAGTAATGATACACACTGCCTGACGGGGGAGGGAAGAGGCAAACACACTGTCTGACACCCCTTGTCCCAGCCCATCCAGGGAATAAAAAACTCCACCTAAATAATGTAAAAGGGAATTGTTCCCAATAATGGATAGGAGAATCTGTCATTAATGAAAGAAGATTTGACATTCTATGTCAGTGCTGGTTCACACTTGTGCGCTCTGCGATATTGCATGCGATTTGCACCACACTGCAGTGTAAATCACATGCGATGTCAGTGCAATGCGATTTCAGCCAAACAGATTGTATGGCTGGTTTCGCATTGCATTTGGGCCAAACTCGCACTGGACCCTTTTTGTGGTCCGCATCAGAATCGGATCACACCCATGCCATCCAATTCATGTCTGAACTGTCAGTTCGCAGTGCGATATGTGAGCTGAAATGGGGGTGTCATTAATGTATTGACACTCCCCGCAGATCGCATATGGCAGTGTGAACTGCTGTGCGATGCCGGAAACCGCAGTGGATTCGCAGGGTTCCCGCATCGCACAAGTGTGAACCGGTGTTCTGCCGAGAAAGTTCCCCTCGGCGGATAAGGACCCCCCTGTACCGCGCAGGCGCAGAGCTTGCGCAGTACGAACCGGCGGAAATAGCTGAAGCCGAATAGTTGTAAATCAGCTGTACACGGCGCCTGTAAGAAGGCCCCTCGCGGGCTCGCTTCGCTCGGCACTTTTCTATTCTACCTCTAGATCCACTTGGATGGCGGGGCTTGAACTTGGACTCAGGCGCTGTGTACAGCTGACTGAAAGTTTTCAGCTTCGGGTATTTTCGGTGGCTCCTTAGTCGTTCGTACTGCGCAATCGCTGCGCCTGCGCAGTACAGTGGGGTCCTTATCCGCCGGGGGAACTTTCTCGGCAAGTCACCGGCACTCACCCTTTATATAATAGTAGTTGTATAAATATTAATAAAAAAAAGTTCTGATCTACCCTTATTTTGCTTCAAAGTTCTTTGTTTAAAATGTGTTCTACGCCGATAAATACTGTAAACTACTTTAGTAGTGAGAAATTAACATCCTGCAACTCCACACCTCAGATCAGCCCCAATTCCTGCAACTCCACACTTCAGATCTCTGCCCCACCACTGTCCCCCCTGCTCATCTGCCCCACCAGTGTCCCCCCTGCTCATGTGTTCCACCGATGTGCTTCCTATCTCCTCTGCCCCACCTCTGTACCCCCTGCTCATCTGCCCCATCAATGTACCCCTTTTCTCATCTGCCCCACCACTTTACCTCCCTGCACATCTGCTGCTCCGCCATATCCCACATGCTCTTCTGTCTCACCACTGACTCACCTTTTCATCTGTCTTAACACTGAACCCATCTACCCCACCAATACACCTCCTTTCACATCTGCCCCACTGCTTTACACCCCCTGCTTTTCTTCCCCCAACACTGAACCCTCCTGCTCATCTGGTCCAACACATCTGTCACCCCTGTACCCCCCTGGTCTTCAGCCCCACCTCTGTACCCCCCTGGTCTTCAGCCCCACCTCTGTAAAGCATGCTGGGGCTTGTAGCCCCCTATAACAGGCTGTAATGCTCCTGCAATGGAGGGGTGCACAACATGCTGGGACCTGTAGTCCTATCACAGGCTGTAATGGAGGTGCAGAACATGCTGGGACCTGTAGTTCTAGCCCAGGCTGCACTGTATGTACCGGCTGTACATCGTTTTAGTTTCCTCCTTCCCAATCCCAGCCACTCTCCCCCCCTTCTCCCTGTCTATCTATAAAACATGGAAAAGTTAGTAC